>OZ024741.1:88118797-88266297 GCA_964016885.1 Eledone cirrhosa
TTATGCTCCAAACTAGCTTAATAATGAAAAAGTTAGTTATATTACTAAATACCTCAAAATTATTCATTATTTTCCAAATTATTTGAGAAGTATGGTAAAAAAAAGGGTTAAACTGGGCAGTGTATGTAATGTGACTATCCTCTCTTTATTCAGACAGGGAAACTACATCATCCAATATCTTAATTTAAAAAAAATCTTTTAATTTTTTATTTCAATAGAACGTTTAATTTGAATTAAAGGAGATTTGGCTACTAATTTTGGCAGGTTCAGAGATGAAAGAGAGAGATTTCCTGGTTATTCAAAATAGAAGACAAACATATAGCTTGGGTGGATATATGTTGTGACTGGAATGTTGATAGTGAGTAATGATTGGAGATTTGGACATGTTAGATATATATATCTGTGAAGTATTGGAGATTTGGACATGTTAGATATATATATACCTGTGAAGTATTGTAAGATCTCAAGAAATAAAAATATAGCTGATGGTTCATTTCCCTTGTCTTGTCTTCCTTTTTTTCTTCTCTCATTCTCTGTCAATATTATATTTAGTATAGATTTGGAAAGATATTTCACTTACGGTCATTATTTTCTGTTATCTTCTTGGAGAATAGCAAAATTGGTATCGTCAGACAAAATACTTTGTGCTATTTAGTTCCAGTTCTTTATGTTCTGTGTTCAAATTTTGCTGTAGTCAACTTTCCCTTTCTTATACATTTATAAGAAAGATTAAAAGAATTTAGCTTATAAACATTTATAATAAAATCAAATGTTATAAAATTGTGAAATATGAAATTATTTTGATGTTTTTCTTGATACACATAAACAATATATACTTGATATTTTAAAAAAATGATAACGACTTTAATAAGATTGTAATGACAGAAAGCCAGACAGATGGACAGAAGTGACAATGAAGTGAATCTTAAGTTTAATGATAGAATCAAGAACTGAGAGGGGGTTGACAACTGTGAAGGAGTCATGCACAGAGAGAAAAAGAGATGTAAATTTTAAACAAACATTGTGTTTAAAATGAAAAATATAAGCAAGTTTATAAACTGTATTAGCATGATAATCTTGAAAAGTACAAAACGGCACTACAACTATATCACATGAAAAATTAGTCTTTACTCTAATACTCCAAATTTTTGCAACAATCTGTCCACTAGTAAAAATATTGCAGACATTTGAATTAGCCCACTTTTTTTTTAGATATTTTCTTCTAAATCTTTACAGAATCTTAAAGGTTAAAATATATTAAAATTTTATTTTTTAAGCTTTTACTCTCATTCTTTATAAATTCAAGTTCTTTAGGATTTTCGTTACATATATAGGTATAATTGAATTATATTTAAGATTTGTCACTCAACACTTTCTATTGACATGTCCAAGTTTGAGTGCATAATTAAGCTTTCAATAATAACCAGCAGGACTCAGAGGAATTCCACCTTATATAGATTTTCTTATTTTTATTTTGATGCAGAAATTTATAGATTGTCACAACATGGATTTATTATGTTAAAGATACATGCCATTCCATCATTGCGGTTGTTAAATGATAGCACTCAAATTTGTTCATTATGTTAAAGATTCCCATCATGTCCTTAATTTCTAACCATATTGAAAGCTTAATATCCAAACCCACATCATGACATGCAGAATAATAATATAAATGATCAAATCTAGATTTCAGTATTAACTAATCATTTTCCAGAAATAAAAGCAGCCTTTGATACTGTTGTTGTTTACTCCCATATCAGCCTTTGATACTGTTGTTATTTATTCCCATATCAGCCTATGATACTGTTGTTGTTTACTACCATATCAGCCTTTGATATTGTTGTTATTGTTTAGTCCCATAGCTTATGTTGTTGCTGTTGTTTACTCCTGTATCAACTTATGATCCACATGTTGTTTACCCACTCACTTCTTCCTATCAACCTATGATTTTCAATTATTGTAGTGTAGCCCCATATCAGCAATTGAACATCCCTGATAACATGTTTTAAGGCCATTTCCCTTACTAAAATAGGAGTTAGCTTTGTGGGGTCCACACAGGTTTCTCCATTTTACTCTGTTGTCTTCATCCCTTCCCTGTCACCAACCCCTAGAGGGCATCAGACAACATGCTTTGCAGCATATGATTTACGTTCTACATTCAAATCCTGCCATGATTAGCTTTGCCTTTCATACTTGCAGTCTCAATTAAAGTACCAGTAAGTACTGGGGTCAATTTAATTGACTTTCCCCTCTCCTAAAATTGTTGCCTTGTGCTTAAATCAGAAGCTATGTTTTTCTTAGTCTTCCACATTCATTTCCATCACTGCTCTCACCCAGTCACCTTCAATCTTCTTCATGACCCAACCATTACATTTCCATTTCTCTTCATAATATTCATCCTCTACAATTCATTTTTTTTTTGTCTTCCTCTCTCTGATAATTTGCTAATCCATGATGTTGAAAGAAAACAAATTAATGTATCTTTTTTTTTCCAATATTCTCTAGGTTGAACAACGAGATGTTCCAGGTATTGATAGTGCCTTCTTGGCAATGGACACGGAAGAGGGAATGGAAGTTGTGTGGAATGAGGTTCAGTTTTCAGAAAAGAAAAATTTTAAGGCACAACAGGTAAGGAATCAAGAGGTCCATGTCATTCACCAGTTTGAGAGATGCCTGTCTGTTTATGCAGGTATTTTAGACGTATGATTGGATGTGAGAGTTTGTGTGTGGCAGTGATTAGCTAACACTTGTCATTCTATTTCTTCTTCTTTCTCCCTCTCTCATGATCATGTTTGTTCTTTCCTTTCTTATTTTAGTTCTTTTTTTTTCTATTATAAATTTATTTATTTCAAGTTGCTTTTTACTCTTTTTAACACTTTTTTTATTTGTCTCTCTCTTATGCATGCATCTCTTCCTTCTTTTTACTTTGTCTTTCTCTTTCTCTCATTCACTATTCCTCCTCTCTCTTCCTCTCATCCCCCATCTACCTTACTCCTTTATTTCTTGTCTGTCATTTTGACAATTTACAAAAGAGAGAGTGGAAAATAGACATAGAAAATAATAACATAGGTTGAAAGAAGAGGATTTATACTGAGTAGATTGGTATGCAAAGAGAGAAAGAGAGAGATAGTCATATCACTGAGATGAAGTAATAGCATTTCCAGCAGCAAAAAGAGGGCTGCTATTGCTATATAATCGTATAATCACATACATGCACACACATGCATAAAATGCATCCAGTCAACTCTGTAAAGTGGTAGTGTTGGTGTCACAATAAAATGTCCCCAGTACAACGTTGGCATTAGGAAGGCCATAGAAAACAATGCCAAATATGGAACCTATGAGCAAGAAGTAGTTCTCCAAAAGGGCTTACTAAATGGAACTCAGGTGATCATTAATCCTTTAGTATTTAAACTAGCCATATCTAGCCAGAATTCTCTTACCTCTTTCTGTTCCAACCAGTCGTATCCGGCCACCCATACTGATGTTAAGGTATTATTCTCAAAATAAATAATATCAAAATTCATAGATTCAATGTTATGTGAAATAATTACATGAGGTAAAGCCTTTACTGTAAAAATATAATAATAATGAAAATATTGTGTACAGTGCTCAGGTGCACTACAAGTCATCAAAAGTGTATGTATAGTACATAGGGTAATGTACAAACGTCAGGAAAATGAAATAGAGTAATCATCATTTTACGTCCGCTTTTCCCTGCTTGCAAGTAATGTAAATGCTAAAGGGTTAAAGAGACTAACTCTCACTTTTTCATTAGTTTGGCACCTAGAGCAATAAACGTACCTTTTCAGCTTAATTATAGGCAGTTACTGTGGTTTTTTTTTAGATATAAGGTGCACTGATATATTAAATGCACTCTTTAGAAAAATAACATTTTAAGGGAAAAAATAGTTTTATTTAAAACATTTTTATTGAACAAAGAGTATTATTCCAGATACAAAAGAGCTGCTTTCACCCACATCTATTACTTATTATTCTTTTAGTCTTTTTTATGAATTAGGGAGTAATGTAAAATAGTTATGTTTTTAAAAGAATTATCAATATTGGCATTAATTAGGTATTAAAATAATTAAACTATACATCCCATGAAAAAAACACCCAGTTCACTCTGTAAGGTGATTGGGGATAGGAATGGCATCCAGCCATAGAAAACTGATCAAACAGAGGGTTAAGGAGAATCTTTAGTTGTGTCAAAGTCATGACAACTTCCCTCGTGTTAGTCAATAAACTCTGATTAAGTACTGACTTGGTCTGGGATAACCCATCCAACCCTTGGTATTAGGGAAAATGTTAAATGATGATGGCTTTCAATATCAGAATATTACAGTATTATTGCAATTTGTAGATTAATAGTATTCATTTCTATTGATAACATAATTTATTGCAAATGTCAAAATGATAAATTTGTTATATTTTAATGTCAAAAACAACCTCCCTCGTGCTGATGCCATGATAAAAGCCATTCAGTAGAATGCAGGAATGTATGTAAGTAAAATGCATTGGACCATCAGAAAGGTTAGTAACTCCACTTGAGTACTGACTTAGTCTATGAAGACCCATCCAACTGTTGCTAGAGGGAAAACATGTTAAATGATGACAAATTATTTTGAAAATTAGTGTTTGTTTCATTTCTTTTAAGTAACATGAAATTTGAAAAGTAAGATTATAATATGATAATTATTATATCTGTGTAACATGATATAACTCAGTAGGAAAAGCATATTCTCAAAATTATTGTGACAGATGAAATGTTGTACCCTACTTAGTTTACATTCTGAGTTCAAATCCTTCCGGAGTCAATGAAACAAATACTTTAACTTGTACTTGAGTTAATTCAATGTGTCTCCTACATATGTGTGTTCTTGTGCCAGTGTAAGAAACCATTATTAAAACTACTTAGCACAAGAATTAACCCTTTCATTATCATATTTCTAATGAAATATACTGGCTATAATTTTCAAATCATTTCAATCAAGAATTTGGAAGGATTTGGCAATGTAACTAACTTATTATTAAGTTGGTTTTTGGAATATAACTTAACAAAGGTTCTTACATGAAATTATGATGGAACGCTTTTAGATAAATACAAACACTTTAAAATGAATCTGGTGATTTTAAGCAGTTTGATATCAAAAGGGTTAGCCATGATCTGCAGTAACATTCTCTTCTGGAATGGTGTTGGAATCTGATTGGATTGAATCATATGCAGTCTATGTGGGATATTTGGATATGTATTTATAATGGTTAACCCTTTTGATACCAAACACCAGATAAATAATGAGAAAGTTAGTTATTTTACTAAATTCCTCAGAATTCTTGAGTGTCTAGCATTGTACCAGTGTGAGGAACCATTGCCTGTTACAGAATTCATTAATATTTAAATATAAATGTATTTGTCTCTGATACAATTATAGTTTGAACACACACACATACACACATGTTTATATCAAAAACATTTCCCCATGACCAGTGACTTTTGCATCAAACATACAAATGATAAATATTTGAAATATTTCCCTTATAAATGTCAACTTATATCCATCTACTCTATCCTGCTTATTTGTCAACACTCATGAAGCTAATTAGCTATGCTATATTTAGATACTTTTTTAATCTGATTCTTACTCAAAATTCATAATTAACTATTTTCAAGGTTATTTTTCCAATTATTTGGTAATACAACCATTATTATTCATAGTATTACCACCACTGTTGTCACCGTTGATAACATTGCTATCAACACTCACCATTCTCACTATTGTCAAATCATTATAATTATCATCTCCATCACGACTGTCACTATCACAATGGTCAACTCCACAAAGATGTTGACCTTCACTGTAAAAGCCAACAAAAGAACCCCTATGTGGTGAAGTTGTAGCAGCTAAATTTCCTTCATATTACAATCTACCGTCTTGAAAAAAGGAGTTCATAGTTGGAATGACTTTGATTGATATAGTTTCACCTCAGGTTGAACAACAATCAGTAAAGGAACTACTATGTAGTTTCCTGATTTGCTCAGTGTAATCATCAAGTTTACATCTGCAAAATTGAATCATCATCATCATTTAGCATCCTTGCTAGCAAGGGCTGGATGTGACATAACAGACTGGTCAGTATTTAAGTGAAGCCACTTACACTGATCTCTAGGGAGGTCAGGAGCCTGACATATAATCTCAGCTCTACCAAGGGTATTTTATCATGGCATCAACACTAGGTGTTGATACAGCTGCCAAGTCCTCTCATCTCTTTGTTTGTCAAGTTTTCTATGACTGGATGCCCTTTCTATCACCAACCATTTTATAGAGTATACTGGGTGCATATATCGTGTGGGTCACCAAAACAAGGAAGGATATAATTTCTATGGCACTAGTAAAGAGTCCTCATGCCTTTGTTTGTTTAATTAGTGACCAATATGCTACATGTATTTTGATGGAGATTTGAGTGCTGTTTCTAGCAGATTTAGCAACTTTATAGATGCTTTCCTGTTGGCCCAAACTGGTAGTGTATATTAAGTGGTTCAGAACTATACACTACATTCTTTTGTTTAGCTGTTGACATATTACTCTTGATAAAAGTGATCTCTTGTTACCAAATTGTAGTTACTCTATTTGTAATAAACTAAAAACATTTAAATTATTACAATTGCCATATTAAATATTTTAAAATGTTGATGATATTATGAAAGGGAACACTTGTTCAGACATCTCTACTTTCAAGATAATAACATTTTGTGGAACTACATCCTGTTTTTGTCATCAATACTTTGTGAAATTTACATCAATACTTTGTGAAATAATGAAATTATGAATTCGACAAATTTCAATTCGGTTGTATAATGTTTGCAATAACAAAAAGAAAAAGAGGGAAACTTAAGAAGGAATACCAAACAGTACTAAAAAAAAACAAACAAACAAATCCTCGTTTAAAATAGTAAAGAAAATGTAAAGGAAGGGGTGAACAACCAAGCCAATACCAGAGCAAAAGACAGGAGTGAGGGGTACTGGGCAACCTCTCTAATGACTTTTGAGGCAAGCCAGCACAATCGCAGCGTTGCTTCGGGTGATGGATTGGCTAATGTGCTGGAACAGCCAAGCGCCCTCGCGAGATTCGCCAGATACCTCTATTAGGCGAGCCGCCAGTGAAGAGAGGAACCTCACAGTCAGAGGCCCGACTCCCCCAAACGTCTCGAAAGCCACAGGCCGAAGAAGGTAGCTGGCCAACAGATCAGTATTTGAGGGTCTTACTCCGTTTGGCTGCGGAAACTGTGGCTCTCATCCTAACCGCAGCATTCAGGATGTGGGAGAGAGCAAAAGAGGCACTAACAGTGACGTCCCAAACAAGGCACCTGCTTCTCGACCAGGGGCACAGGGTAAGGCCGTCAAGTATTTGCCGTCACTTCTGGACAACCCAGATGGTTCCAAGACAGGGGATGTTCGCCCAGACCAAAGCTCTCTTGAGGATGAGGTTTAGTTCTGTGTGACGTGCGAAGTGGCTGGCATTCAGGCAGCAAGAAAGGCCTGTTGAGTCAAGGAGTTTGCTGCATCAGCACTTTAAACCCATGCAGACGTCAGCTCCCACTCTGAGGGTGATGGAGACACGAAGTTTGTCCAGGCTGAGTAGGCCACCGACGTTGGCCACGGGTAGGGCATCAACCAAGTCGCCTGAGTATTTGGTGCTGGCAGATAGTAAGCGGCATCTTGCAAACTGATCTGACTGGACGAAGAGGGAGTCGAAGGTGGCCTTCGAACTTATGCTGTCCCAAGTTCTCTGACTTCGACTGTCCTCCACCTTCTCAGGAAGAGACAAGCCCAACTCACTCCATTGCTGGAGAGGATGGTGCTCACCAGAGTGGAGGAAAGGAAGCAGGAGAGAGAGAGAGGGACGAACAATTATAAATTGAAACTGATGTTCCAGTTTTTAAAGTTTAATCACCAGTTATATATCATCATCATCATCATCATCAACGTTTAACGTCCGTGTTCCACGCTTGCATGGGTTTGGACGGGGGTAGTCCCACTTGAGGCAAGAGTGATTGTCTTGCTCGCATAGGACTGTCTGGCAGGTTTTCTACAGTTGGATGCCCTTCCTAACACCAACCACATTTACA
This sequence comes from Eledone cirrhosa, assembly GCA_964016885.1. NCBI lineage: Eukaryota > Metazoa > Mollusca > Cephalopoda > Octopoda > Eledonidae > Eledone > Eledone cirrhosa. The sequence continues at coordinate 88,126,929 of OZ024741.1, forward strand.
GTGTGGGTCTGGGAGGTTTTTACCGTGTTGCCTACACGGCCACATTACAGCGTGGACTGTGTGTTTTTTTGTCGTGACACCTACACGATCTCATTTGTTTCGGCCTGGATGGCGCGGCACCAACATAACTTTACATAGAACGGGGTGGGGGGGGGGGGGGGGGGGGTGTAGTTTGTTAGAGATGCCTACTGGCAAGGCGGGTCTTCTCTGTTACTGAGTACCGCCAAAGGTCACGGTCCAGTGACATTGTCTTGGAGAGGTGTAAGTGTGTGAGGTCGGAGTTTATCAGCTCATCCCATGTTTTTCTAGGTCTGCCTATTCCGTGGCTACCGTCTATCTTTATTGCCCTGCACTTTGTAATACAGCTATCGACTTTCATGCGCATCACGTGTCCATACCAACGCAGCCTTCTCTCGAGTAAACAACATCTGATCCCTCTTATCTCTAATTTTTTCCTTAGTTCGTTTATGCTTTGCCGTTCACGTATATTACTGTTACACATCCAGCGGAGCATGCAAGCTTCGTTCCTCTCTAGTCTGCGTATATCCTCTGCACACAATGCCCAGGTCTCACTACCATGCAACATTGCTGTTCGTATGCAGGCATCGTACAACCTGCCTTTCATTTTTAGGGAGAACCCTTTAGCAGCTAATAGTGGTATAAGCTCTCTGAACTTTTTCCAACCAGTTCTGACTCTAGCTACAGTACTTTCAGAGCACCCTCCCCCACTGCTGATTTTATCGCCCAGGTAACGGAAGTTGTCCACTATTTCTATAGAACCCTCTGCGCAATTGAAAGAGCTAGTATTTTGTGGGCACTTGCTGCTACTTATTGCACCAGAACACCGGCCACATGTAAAGTCTATGTTCTTAGTTAGCTTACCTGTGATCCCACTACATCTTTTATGCACCCATACTTTGCATTTAGGACATAAGATGGAGTTTCTACCTACGCCTTTCCTACATACCGAGCACGACCATTTCCCAGAAGGGACCGCCGCCTTGTTTTCTTTCCTACAAACTAGAACTTTGGTCTTAGCCAGGTTAATTTTAAGTCCTTTTGACTCTAGGCCGTGCTTCCATGTTTGGAATTTCTTCTCTAGCTCGGCCATTGATTCCGCTATGAGTGTCAGGTCGTCTGCATATAGGAGTTCCCATGGGCAGCCTGTCTTGAACTCCTCTGTTATAGCCTGAAGGGCAATAATAAATAGTAGGGGGCTGAGAACAGAGCCCTGATGGACGCCAACTTTTACGCTAAACTCTTCACTATATTCGTTGTTAATTCTAACCTTGCTGACTGTTTCTTTATACATGGCTTGTATAGCCCTCACAAGCCATTCGTCAACGCCTAGTTTTCTAAGAGCCCACCAGATAATGGAGCGGGGGACTCTGTCGAAGGCTTTCTCCAGGTCGACAAAAGCTAAGTAGAGGGGTTTACCTTTAGCTAGGTACTTCTCCTGTAGTTGTCGTACTATGAAAAGAGCGTCTGTGGTGCTTTTGCCTGACACAAACCCGAACTGCATTTCATCTAGATCAATTCTCTCTCTGATTAGTTGCGCTATTACTTTTTCCGTGACCTTCATGACCTGGTCGATTAATTTAATGCCTCTATAGTTACTCCTATCTAGGGCGTCTCCTTTACCCTTATAACAGTTAATGATGATGCTGCTATGCCAGTCCTTCGGAACAACCCCATTCTGTACGACTTGGTTAACTATGCGGGTGACCATGGTGTGTCCCACCGTGCCAGATGCCTTCAGCATCTCAGCAACTATTTCCGAAGGCCCAGCCGCCTTACCAGTCTTCATATCCTTGATTGCCTTACTTATTATACTCCCCTCGACTAACACTGCTGGTCCCTCTATCGGGTCGATATGGGGGAGACTGTCTTTCTCCCATTTATTCTCCTCATTTAGTAGCCTTTCATAGTGACACTTCCAAGCTACCTTCTTATCAGTGTCAGTGATGGCAAGTATGCCATCATCGTTAAGTACACACTTCTCCCCGACAATATCACGGTTTTCCTTGACGCATTGCCTGGCAATCCTGAACACCTCACGTTTTTGGTCATCGCGTTGTAGAACATGCTTGAACTTTCTTTCCTCAGCTTCCCTTCTTGCTAAGTACACTTCTCTCCTAGCTTCCCTCCTGGCCACTTGATAGTCTACTCTACTTCCCCCATCCCGCCATACTTTCCAAGCCTGCTTTTTGGCCTTAATTGACCCCTCCACCCTACTGTTCCACCACCATGTTACTCTCCTCCTGCCTACAGGCCTGCTCCAGCCACAGACTTCGTCTGTCGCCAACAGCAGGTTTGCTTTCAGAAATTCCCACTGTCCCTCTATATTGTCCGATTCTAGATGCTCTTCCTTACTGTCGAAAGCATCAAGTAATATGCTTTGAAATTTATTTCTGGCTGTGGGGTCCTTTAGTTTCCATATTTTCCTCCTGAGGATAGTCCTCTTCTGCTGTCGGGTACGTCTCGTCCTGACTATGAGGTCGCTAATTATCAGTCTATGTTGGGAGGTGCATTCTTCATGGGGGAGGGATTTAGTGTTTACAACAGACACTCTGTCACGTCTTCTGGTAAGGATATAATCTACCTGGCTTGTGTGTTCCCCGGATCTATAGGTAATCAGGTGATTGTCACGTTTTTTGAAGTTAGTGTTACAGATAGTTAGGTTATTTGCATCACAGTATTCCAGGATTCTGGAGCCTTCCTCATTTCTAGTACCAAACCCATAGCCTCCATGGATTTCGTCGTAGCCGTCACAATGTTGTCCAACGTGACCATTTAGGTCGCCTGCAATAATTATATAGTCACTGTCAGATATTTGGGAGGTAGTTAGCAACAGTGTCTCATAGAATCTGTCTTTTATAGTGCCGGGCAGTCCGGATTGGGGTGCGTACGCAGATATTACTGTCACCGTAGTTCTATTGAGGACAAGTCTTATTTTAATTATTCTGTCGTTCACTCTATTTACGTCTATTATCTTATCTGCCCACTTTTCTGCTACCATGATTCCTACTCCACCCAGCCCATCGTCGTTTCCCACCCAGAAAAGCTTATAACATCGTTTTTTACCCTCAATGAATCTAGCAGACCCACCCCTCCACCTGGTCTCTTGAATACAACAAACATCGACCTCCTTACGTTCAAGCATTTCTACAACCTCGTTAGCGCGACCCTTTAGGGTGCCTACATTTATGGTACCAACTCTGAAGTTTTGGGTTGCGTTTGGAGGGTGGGGGTGGTGGGGGGCGGGAGGAGATAGGGTTATGTTAGCCATCCGCGGACGAAACAAAGAGGAGTGCTCGCATTCTCGTCCACGAGGTGAATTTGACTTTAACTTTGGCATTTTCGCTCTGAGCGTCCAGATTTTTCTCTCCCTTCCACTCTCCAGGATTCCGCAGTCCGTCCGTCCATCCATCCATCCATCATATATCGAAGGCAACCGTGCAAGCGATAGTATAGGCCTCTGGCTTATGATTTGGTCCGCGTAATAATAATAATGGTGGGGGGGGGGGGGCTCTGGCTTATGATTGGTCCACGTATTAAGTATGGTGGCGTGTGGGGGCGGGAGGGAGGGCTGTGGGGTAGCTAGCTGGAAGGTTATGAATGTTTAACAAGCGATTTAACAAAAAGCAAAACTGCAAGATTTGTTCTGTTCAATACGACAAAAACACCGTATTTAAACCTTAAATAGATTACAAAAAATACAGATTTCGGATTTTGCGAGATTGGATGTTTGTTTGGACTATGTACGAAATTGAGCGTGGAATGGAGAGAAATTTGTACTTTACGATTTACATGAGCACACCATAGTAGAAATAATTGAAGCAGCGGTGGATTGGCGAAAGTGAATAAACATGAAGGAGAACTTATCTTATATATATATATGTGTGTGTGTGTGTGTAGCTAAGAGAGAGATAGAGGGGAAGAAAGAGAGGGGGGGGAAGGGGGAGAGATATTGTGGCTGACCGCAGCCCCTCGTGGAGTAGCAGGAGGGTGAAGGGGTGGAGCGGATTTTTGACTTTCAAGTAGCATACTATATATATTTAAAGTAATTTATAAGTAGAATGGGAAGGATTTTGTTTTTTGTTTGAGAATACGATAGAATTAAGGAATTGGACGATACGATAGAATTAAGATAGCTGGAAGGTTATGAATGTTTAACAAGCGATTTAACAAAAAGCAAAACTGCAAGATTTGTTCTGTTCAATACGACAAAAACACCGTATTTAAACCTTAAATAGATAACAAAAAATACAGATTTCGGATTTTGCGAGATTGGATGTTTGTTTGGACTATGTACGAAATTGAGCGTGGAATGGAGAGAAATTTGTACTTTACGATTTACATGAGCACACCATAGTAGAAATAATTGAAGCAGCGGTGGATTGGCGAAAGTGAATAAACATGAAGGAGAACTTATCTTATATATATATATATGTGTGTGTGTGTGTGTAGCTAAGAGAGAGATAGAGGGGAAGAAAGAGAGGGGGGGAAGGGGGAGAGATATTGTGGCTGACCGCAGCCCCTCGTGGAGTAGCAGGAGGGTGAAGGGGTGGAGCGGATTTTTGACTTTCAAGTAGCATACTATATATATTTAAAGTAATTTATAAGTAGAATGGGAAGATATATATATATATATTAGCGTGCTCTCCATCAAAAGTGATAGGGTGTACAGTAGCCATGGTAGTAGTGGCAATGCTAGTAGCAATAGTAATCATTATCGTTTTACGTCTTCTGTTCCATGCTTGCATGGGTTGGACAAGTCTTTTTCAGCACTGCATTTCAGCACTTGTCGTGTTCCTTCATCATCTCTGTTAGCTTCGGTGATTTGAGATCAGCTCTCACCACCTCTGCCCACATCTTTCATGGTCTTACGACTTCCCTCCACTGGGATCTCTTGTCTTTTCACCCAGCAATCATCATCCAAATGCATCACATGTCCACACTAGTACAGTTTTCTCTCTTCACACTACATCTAATTCTTCTTGTATCTAGTTTCTCTGTTACTTTATCCATGCTTTATCGTTCACACACATTAATATTGTACATCCATCGAATCGTGCTTGCTTCATTTCTCTCCAACCATTGTATATCTTCTGCATTCACAGCCCATGTCTCACTACCATGCAACTTCATATGCAGGTGTGATACAGCAAAGGTCGATATTTTGCAATGCTCATATTCGATTTTCTTTGTTAATTCACTGATGTTCAAAAATTACTTCCTCTCTCACACACACGCACATGCTTACATCTCTATATATACATAACTGCACTCACACCAGTGTTACTGCCACCTCTATCATTACTATTACAACAACAATGATTTGGGCTTTTTTTACTATTGCTCCTTTCAATACTGATATTGATGCTACCACCACTATTGTAGCTGCTGGTGCTTTTACTTCTACCACTGCTGCTGTGGTTACAAATGCTGCTATTGTACTGCTACTACTACATGTGCGTGATACAACTTCCGTGACCATTCCAACAGTTGTCATATGCTCGTGAGTTCTACGTCTATCCCTGCATGTTATAAGAAGCAACTAAAATGGGTTGGTTTCAGGCAGGGACTCTGGAAGGTCCCATTCAACCCATGCCAACATGAAAAAGTCAATGTAAAAATGATGTTGATGATAGATTGATGGTTAAGATTTTTTAATGAGAAACTTTTATCCACACAAAATATGACTGAAAAATGACAACTGCCAAAAGGAACCAAACCACATATCTGTTGTAGACCAAACAACTGCATAGCTCATTACACTAAGACAACCCAACAGTTTTTCAACATCAAATTTAGTGTATTTAAATGTCTAATTGGACAAACTGCATTTGCTTCCCTCCAGTCATATTACATAGCTTTTGTTGGAAAGGGAACAATCACTTAACTACTAATGGGCAGATTCACCTCTTTTCTGTTGAAGGCAGCACGCCCTCAGACTATTTTCAAGCTGAGATGATCCTAAAGTAAATGTAATATCATATGTATGCTTAGGATTTTTATGATGAACTTGAACCTAAATAATACATTTATACATTCAAAATATGACAGAGGAAAAGTGGCAGAACTGCAAACATAAAATGATGGTATATATATATATATATATGTGTGTGTGTGTGTGTGTATATATACACACACACATGTATGTGGTTGATGGCTGAGAGAAAAGAGGACTCAATACCAAAGAGTTTTAATATTCATCTGGCGAAACTCCAGAGTAACAAAATTCACTATTTTGCTTTAGTAAATGAATTATATATATAATTATCATCATTATCATCAGTTTTATGTCCACTTTCTAAGCTAGCATGAGTTGGAAAGGCTGTTACAGTCTGAGACAGTTTTTATTTGGAGCTACTGCCCGTCAAGATGAGTTAGTGGGACTTCTTTTTCTTCAAACACTCCTCTCCTTGTTTACATACACTTTACAGACACTTTTTTCCTCTTATCAAATTCTAACCACACAAAAAGTACACACCCTATGTACCTGCCATGGCCAACTATCACTAGCAGTCTATTTAAGCAACTGAGGATCAATAAGAAGAAACTCTGAGTTGCAACTTAGAAAGGTTCAACTTTCAACAAATATTCTACTATATTACAGTTTTAAGTATTTTTTCACTCCGTAAACACAGCTGCCCTAAGACAATGCATCTTCACTCTACCCATAGCTCTTCAGTTGAGCCAATGACTGACAACCTTCCTAATGCTGATGCCATGATAAAATGCATCCATCCCACACTGTAAAGTGGAAGTGCTGGTGTCACAAATAAATGCACTCAGTACATGTAAAGTGATTGGTGTTATTAAAAGCATCCAGCTATAGAAACTATGCTAAAGGGTGATGATGAGGATGATAGCCAACCAGCTTCCTCATAGTTTCCACCTGCCATATACACTAACAAGGCATTAGTTGGCCTAAGATTCTAGTAAAAGATACTGGTCCAACGGGCGATGCAGTCATGAAAGCCAAAACTACACAGCAATGAAGCAAAGTTCGTACCACACATCTATGCCTATGCTTATCAATTCTTTATGGGTAAAATTTAGATCAAATCTCATTGGGTATGAGTATGTATTGGCATGGGATCATAATAAAGCAGTGCGTCAATTTAAAAATATCTTGCCTGTTTCAATCGATCTTGGTTGCCTCCTTTTCCACCCTATTGACTTAAGCTTTTATTCTCCTTGGATGTCAATAAAATAAGTAGCTGAAAAATTAATGTAATCGATATCAGTGACTTTGAAAGTAGTCCCCCTGCATGGTCGCATTCCAATGAAAAACTAGTGAAAAGAGTAAAAAGAATATGGTACTTTCATGTCTCTCTTTCTCTTCCTTCCTAACTCCCCTTGCTCTAAATATGTGTATGTATGTATGTATATGTGTGTGAAGGTGCATGGCTCAGTGGTTAGGTGTGTTCTGATCATGAATATCAGGCCAGAAGCTTGAATCCCTATGGTGTGTTCTGTCCTTCAGCAAGACAATTTAATGTTGCTCCAGTCCAATCATCTCCAGAGTTGTATCTGTAGTTCAGACTGCCAGCCTTGTTATACAGTATATCACACAGATTCTCACTGAGAATTCCATTTAGTGCACACGTGTATCTGAAATGTTCAACCACCTACATGTTAATTTCATTAGTAGGTTGTTCCATTGATCGAACAACTGTGACACTCACTTGAACCGACGAGAGTCCAACACACATAATGTATGTATGTTCGTATTTATATATATTAGTGTGCAAGTGTGAACAAGACAATTCAAAAGAAAAGAAACTATTGAAGCGTGTATTGTATAAGCATGATTATACTTGACTAGTCAACAATTGATGATGTGTGGTCTAATTCATACCAGACACCAATACATTATTTTATTCATTCTATTGTTTTCTGCATGTACTGTTTACACAAGCACTTATATATATTTTGGGTGGTGCAGCTTGCACCCCCACACTCCCTCAGCAATATGCCCCCAACTCTAATCATTGGAGACATTGCATAAGATATTCTATATTTATGTGCTTTTCTGATTTAAATGTTTTTAGCTATCTTGACATTGAGATGTTCAGTATATTAGTGACAAATAACCTTCTGTGATATATATATATATATATATATATATATATATATATATATATATATATATATATATATATAGGAGTGCACTTCTTGAATTTTGTGATGCAGGTACATTGACTATTTGCAACACAAACTTCCAGAAACCTGCCAATCACCTAATAACCTACAAATCTGGTGAGCACATAAGCCAGATTGACTTCTTACTAGTTAGGCAGTGGGACAGGCAGATAGTGTCTAATACCAAGGCATACCCTGGGGAAGAATGTACCCCACAGCATAGGCTAGTTGTTAGTGATATCTCAGTAAGCAAGAGATGGAATGAGACATATAGGAAGGTGTGGAGAAGAAAGGTCTGGAAGCTAAAAGATCTTTTACTAAAATACAAATTTAGGAAAGCCCTTCAAGATGTATATGACGAAAAAGAAGACGATTTAGAGACGTATGACATAGATAATAACTGGAATTTCTTACGTGACAACTTGCTGCAGGCTACTGATGAAACTTGTGGCTGGAGCAGAGCTCCAACCAGACAGAGAGTGACCTGGTGGTGGAACAGCACAGTAGATAAGGCTATTAGAGACAAAAGACTAGCATGGAAGGCTTGGAAAAAGGGTGGGAGTAGGGAAGAATATACAGCCACTAAGAGAGAAGCTAGACGTCAGGTGTACTTAGCACGCAGGGAGGCAGAGAGTAGGTTTGCCAATGTTCTGCGACAGGAAGATTTAGAGGCGTGCGGTGTTCCACATTGCAAGGCAGTGTGTCAATGCAAATCAGGATGTTGTTAGAGATAAATGTGTCTGGGATGATGCCGGTGTACTTAATGTCACGAATGATCAGAAAAAGGAGGCCTGGAAATGTCATTATGAGAGACTGATGAATGTGGAGAACGAATGGGAGAGAGAGAAATTACCCTTGGTAGATCTGACAGAGGGACCAGCTATTGAGATTGACGAATATAGGGTCCAAGAGGCGATTAGGGAAATGAAATATGGTAAGGCTGCCGGACCATCGGGAATAGTTGCTGAGATGCTGAAGGCACCAGGGGACGTAGGCACTAAACTGGTTGCACGCATCATCAATCAGGCTATATATGGTGGTGTCATACCCAAAGACTGGTGCAGCAGTATTCTCATAAATTGCTACAAAGGTAAAGGGGATGCTCTGGAGAGGAGCAATTATAGGGGTATAAAACTGATAGATCAGGTTATGAAAGTGGCAGAAAGGATTTTAGCACAACTAATTAGAGAAAGGGTCAAACTAGATGAGATGCAGTTTGGTTTTGTGCCTGGGAAGAGTATAACAGATGCCCTCTTCTTGGTGAGACAATTGCAAGAGAGGTTCTTAGAGAAGAATAAGCCACTATACTTAGCCTTTGTTGACCTAGAGAAGGCCTTTGATAGGGTACCCCGATCTGTCATCTGGTGGTCCCTAAGGAAGCTAGGTGTTGAGGAATGGCTTGTGAGGACAGTGCAAACTTTGTACAGAGGTACTCTCAGTAAAGTCAGGGTAGGAATGGAGTTTAGTGAGGAATTCCAGATACAAGTAGGAGTACATCAGGGTTCGGTCCTCAGCCCGCTCTTGTTCATTATAGTCCTCCAAGCCATAACAGAGGAGTTTAAGACTGGCTGTCCATGGGAACTTCTCTATGCTGACGATCTGGTTCTTATAGCAGAATCAGTAGAGGAGCTAGAGAATAAATTCTGGCTATGGAAACAGCAGTTGGAAGCAAGAGGACTGAGAGTGAATCTAGCTAAGACAAAAGTGTTGATGAGTAGAAAAGAGGACAAAACCCTGATTCCGTCAGGGAAATGGCCATGTTCGATATGCAGAAAAGGAACTGGCATAAATTCTATAAAATGCACACAATGCAGATCCTGGGTACACAAGAGATGTAGCAGGATAGCAGGCAAACTAACAGGTAGGGAGAAATATGTATGCAGTAGATGTACAGGGAAATTAGACAGTAGAAGTCACATTGATAGACACATTTTTCAGATGCAGGAGGGCGCTATAGAAGTGGTGGATAGCTTCCGGTACCTAGGAGATCAGATTAGCATGGGAGGAGGGTGTTCCGAGGCCATAGTATCTAGAGTAAGGATGGGTTGGAAGAAGTTTAGGGAGCTGCTTCCTCTGTTGACGAAGAAGGGTTTCTCCCTGCGTACGAAAGGCCGGTTGTATGATGCCTGTGTGAGGAACGCGATGCTGCATGGTAGTGAGACATGGGCAGCAACTGCAGAGGATATGCGACGGCTGGAGAGAAGTGAGGCAAGCATGCTCTGTTGGATGTGCAGTGTAAATGTGCGTGAACGACCCAGCATAAATGTGTTGAGAGAGAAACTGTGTCTGAGAGGGATAGAATGTAGTGTACGGGAGAGGAGACTGAGGTGGTATGGACATGTGATGTGCATGCAGGATGACCGATGGGTGAAGAAGTGCCAGGAAATGCCAGTTGAAGGAAGACGTGGTAGAGGTAGACCACGAAAAACATGGGCGGAGGTGGTGAGAACAGACCTCAGATCATTGAAGCTCACGGTGGAGATGACGAAGGACCGTGACGAGTGGAGAGATGCTGTGCTGAATAAGACCCGTCCCACCCTTGCAAGCAGGGAAAAACGGACGTAAAATGATGATGATGATGATGATATATAGTTCAAGGTTAAAAGAGACAAACACCAAACAATTACACATTCTTATTAGTTTCATGCTTGTGGGAAAAGGAATGTTTTAGCACATCAGGTGTTAGTCCTTCATCAGAAAAGAATAAAGTTAGGAGAAAGAAGGGGTTGGATTAAAAATACAAAAAGAAAGAGGATAGGTGAGGGCAGGCAAGTGAGGGTGTAAGTAGTCCAGCATGTATGTGTGTGTGTGTGTATCTCCTTATAATATATAACCAGCAATTTCTCTGTCTGTCTGTCCGACAGTGGATACGTGCGCGCGTGCGAATATTTTTTTGCGCACGCGACGCGTAGAGAGTGAGAGTGAAAGAAAGAGACAGACTACAAGAGGGGGATAGCGGGAGGGAGAGAGGGGGGAATTGAGGAATGCTACAGAAACATATATACATTTCTGTGTGTGTGTGTAATATATATATATATACACACACAGAAATATATATACATTTCTGTGTGTGTAATACATATATATATATATATATACACACACAGAAATATATATACATTTCTGTGTGTGTAATATATATATATATATATTCAAAAAACGTGACAATCACCTGATCACCTATAGATCCGGGGAACACACAAGCCAGGTAGATTATATCCTTACCAGAAGACGTGACAGAGTGTCTGTTGTAAACACTAAATCCCTCCCCCATGAAGAATGCACCTCCCAACATAGACTGATAATTAGCGACCTCATAGTCAGGACGAGACGTACTCGACAGCAGAAGAAGACTATCCTCAGGAGAAAAATATGGAAGCTAAAGGACCCCACAGCCAGAAATAAATTCCAAAGCATATTACTTGATGCTTTCGACAGTAAGGAAGAGCATTTAGAGTCGGACAATATAGAGGGACAGTGGGAATTCCTGAAAGCAAACCTGCTGATGGCGGCAGACGAAGTCTGTGGCTGGAGCAGGCCTGTAGGCAGGAGGAGAGTAAGATGGTGGTGGAACAGTAAGGTGGCGGGGTCAATTAAGGCCAAAAAGCAGGCTTGGAAAGTATGGCGGGATGGGGGAAGTAGAGAAGACTATCAAGTGGCCAGGAGGGAAGCTAGGAGACAAGTGTACTTCGCAAGAAGGGAAGCAGAGGAAAGAAAGTTCAAGCATGTTCTACAACGCGAGGACCAAAAACGTGAGGTGTTCAGGATTGCTAGGCAATGTGTCAAGGAAAACCGTGATATTGTCGGGGAGAAGTGTGTACTTAATGATGACGGCGTACTTGCCATCACCGACGCTGATAAGAAGGTAGCTTGGAAGTGTCACTATGAAAGGCTACTAAATGAGGAGAATAAATGGGAGAAAGACAGTCTCCCCCACATCGACCCAATAGAGGGACCAGCAGTGTTAGTCGAGGGTAGTATAATAAGTAAGGCAATCAAGGATATGAAGACGAGTAAGGCGGCTGGGCCTTCAGAAATAGTTGCTGAGATGCTGAAGGCATCTGGCACGGTGGGACACACCATGGTCACCCGGATAGTTAACTAGGTCGTACAGAATGGGGTTGTTCCGAAGGACTGGCATAGCAGCATCATCGTTAACTGTTATAAGGGTAAAGGAGATGCCCTAGATAGGAGTAACTATAGAGGCATTAAATTAATCGACCAGGTCATGAAGGTCACGGAAAAAGTAATAGCGCAACTAATCAGAGAGAGAATTGACCTAGATGAAATGCAGTTCGGGTTTGTGTCAGGCAAAAGTACCACAGACGCTCTTTTCATTGTACGACTACAGGAGAAGTACCTAGCTAAAAGTAAACCCCTCTACTTAGCTTTTGTCGACTTGGAGAAAGCCTTCGACAGAGTTCCCCGTTCCATTATCTGGTGGGCCTTTAGAAAACTAGGTGTCGACGAATGGCTTGTGAGAGCTATACAAGCCATGTATAAAGAAACAGTCAGCAAGGTTAGAATTAACAACGAATATAGTGAAGAGTTTAGCGTAAAAGTTGGCGTCCATCAGGGCTCTGTTCTCAGCCCCCGACTATTTATTATTGCCCTTCAGGCTATAACAGAGGAGTTCAAGACTGGCTGCCCATGGGAACTCCTATACGCAGACGACCTAACACTCATAGCTGAATCAATGGCCGAGCTAGAGAAGAAATTCCAAACATGGAAGCACGGCCTAGAATCAAAAGGCCTTAAAATTAATCTGGCTAAGACCAAAGTTCTAGTTTGTAGGAAAGAAAATAAGGCGGCGGTCCCTTCCGGGAAGTGGCCATGCTCAGCGTGTAGGAAAGGCGTAGGTAGAAACTCCATTTTGTGTCAGAAATGCAAAGTATGGGTGCATAAAAGATGTAGTGGGATCACAGGTAAGCTAACTAAGAACATAGATTTCACATGTGGCCGGTGCTCTGGTGCAATAAGTAGCAGCAAGTGCCCACAAAATACTAGCTCTTTCAACTGCGCAGAGGGCTCTATAGAAATAGTGGACAGCTTCCATTACCTGGGTGACAAAATCAGCAGTGGGGGAGGGTGCTCTGAAAGTACAGTAGCTAGAGTCGGAACTGGATGGAAAAAGTTCAGAGAGCTTATACCACTATTAGCCGCTAAAGGGTTCTCCCTAAAAATGAAAGGCAGGTTGTATGATGCCTGCATACGAACAGCAATGTTGCATGGCAGTGAGACCTGGGCATTGTGTGAAGAGGATATACGCAGACTAGAGAGGAACGAAGCTTGCATGCTCCGCTGGATGTGTAATAGTAATATACGTGAACGGCAAAGCATAAACGAACTAAGGAAAAAATTAGAAATAAGAGGGATCAGATGTTGTTTACTCGAGAGAAGGCTACGTTGGTATGGACACGTGATGCGCATGAAAGTCGATAGCTGTATAACAAAGTGCAGGGCAATAAAGATAGACGGTAGCCACGGAATAGGCAGACCTAGAAAAAGCTGGGACGAGCTGATAAACTCCGACCTCACACACTTACACCTCTCCAAGACAATGTCACTGGACCGAGACCTTTGGCGGTACTCAGTAATAGAGAAGACCCGCCTTACCTAAATACATAGTAAAACCTACTACAGTCAGTAGGCATTTCAAACAAAATACACCGCCCCCTTCTATGTAAAGTTATGTTGGTGCCACACCATCCAGGCCGAAACAAATGAGATCGTGTAGGTGTCACGACAAAAAAACACACAGTCCACGCTGTAATGTGGCCGTGTAGGCAACACGGTAAAACCCTCCCAGACCCACACTGTAAATGTGGTTGGCGTTAGGAAGGGCATCCAACTGTAGAAAACCTGCCAGACAGTCCTATGCGAGCAAGACAATCACTCTTGCCTCAAGTGGGAAAACCCCCCGTCCAAACCCATGTAAGCGTGGAACACGGGCGTTAAATGTTGATGATGATATATACACACACACAGAAATATATATACATTTCTGTGTGTGTAATATTTATATATTTCCGTGTGTGTATATATATATATATATATATATATTACACACAGAAATGTATATATATTTCTGTGTGTATATATATATTACACACACAGAAATGTATATATATTTCTGTGTGTGTGTATATATCATCATCATCATCAACGTTTAACGTCCGTGTTCCACGCTTGCATGGGTTTGGACGGGGGTTTTCCCACTTGAGGCAAGAGTGATTGTCTTGCTCGCATAGGACTGTCTGTCACACAGAAATATATATACATCCCTTAGCTACTGTACTGTATCTGTTGCTATCTCTCTCTCTCTCTCTCCAGCTATCCCTCTCTTTTAGTCTGTCTGTTTCTCTCACTCTTTCTCTTTGTAACACACTAACATTCCTCCCCTCTATCGCTCTGATAAATGGGGGGGAGGAGGAGGAGGAGGAAAGAGTCCGTCACTTCACCTCTGCCTTTCTTTCTCTCCCCTCTCACTCTCTCATTACATACAGACATTAGGGCGGTGAATTGGCAGAATCTGTAGAGAGTCGGACACCATGCTTCATAGCATGGAGTTACGTCCCTTTACGGTCTGAGTTCAAATACCGCCGAGGTTAACTTTGCCTTTCATCCTCACGGGGTCGATAAAATAAAGTACCAGTAATGTACTGGGTAATTGCTGGCCTTGTGCCAAAAGTAGAAACAATTATTAGAAACATTGCTTCATTTTTACATATCTAAGCATTAGTAAAATAACTAATAATTTCAAAAGTAATTTTTCAATTCCAATTGTTATGAACAGCAAAACATTAATAATAATTTTGTTCTAAGAAATATATATACATTTCTGTGTGTGTAATATATATATATATATACACACACAGAAATATATATACATTTCTGTGTGTGTAATATATATATATATATATATATATATATATAGGAACCAGTAAGACCCCGACAGCTAAGCTCAAGCTAGAATTAGCCGTCGAAACGGCTTGAGCTCAGCTGTCGGGGTCTTACTGGTTCCTATTACCCACTCTACTACCTCAAGTATTGAGTACTTTGGTGCGTTATGGTCCACCTGGTTCCTTACCACATTTCCTTCGTTATATATATATATATATATATACACACACAGAAATATATGGGCATTTCTCTGTTTGTCTGTCTGTCCTTCCCTAAAACTCAAATGTAGGTGCTACAGAAATATTACCTTCCCCTTCCTTTCTCCACTTTGGTACTACCAAGAGAAACACTGTCGCTATAGAAACATTACCTTCCCCTCTCCACTGACTTTGGTCACTGAGGCCGAGGGAATCGCTGGTTGCTATAGAGACACCTTGCACAAGCCAGAAGTAACCAGTTCGAGGCGGTTCTGACTTGACACCATGCCAAGGACCATTTGAAGATATATTTCCATCGTTATATCATAACCTTTATGTATCATAACGTTTATATATCCGTCACTAATCTCTTTTTCTCCTTTTTCGTTTTAACATATATTTATTTCAAAGAGTTCACCGTATAGATAACATATATATTTATACATGCATAAAAGACACACCGAGAGACGGTGAACATGTGGTGCCAAAAACATTTCTCATCCAAATCTCAACAATATCAGTATATACACTAGATTTGCTAGCAGAAAACTGCCCACGGGTGGCTTTCTGCTAGTCTATATATATAAAACTGTAGTTGTCTGTGTGTCCTCATTTTGCAAAATCTATACAAATCCACATTTCTACTCTGATTGACTTCAAACATGCATTTATATATGCGGTCTAAAGATATTAACTGCAGCTTTTATTTTTAAATTTTCTGTTGTTAAAGGGGTGTTAGGCGCCGGTTAGCGATCTCCGTCGCACCTTTATAATCTGTCTGTATGCCTGGCTGTCTGCATAACGACATTATGATCAACACGTCATTGCTGACGTATTATCTTCGCCACATTCACACACACACACACATACATATATATATGGTGGCTGCCAACTTGTTTTCGAGTACGGCCACTACTTTATATCCATGTAGGAGAACCCCTACCGATGCGCTGAACGAGTGTGACTTTTTAGTCCAGCCAGCGACTTGAAAACTCTGGTACAAACACTACACTTGTGACAATTATTGACACATAGTGCTGGGCCCATGGTACCATGTGACAACAAGTGCAGAGAGATCTCCAGATATAAAGCAATGCTTGTGCCGTGAAGCTTTTATAGTGAGCAAAGGCACTGCACAAAGCCAGTCCCACTCTCTTAACCAAGATGATATTTACCAAAAAGAACAAGTCAACATCATTGGATACCATCAGGGTTGCAGGTGTTATATCAGAGTTTTCCTTCTCCTAGAATTCTGCCTTGACAAAGGCTAAGGGGTCATCTCTCCCGGTGATTTTGGATGGCCATTGACTCTTAAGAGCTCCTTTGCCCTTTGACAGGTTTTGTTTTTAGTCCTGCAGGATGTCCAAAGTCACCCTCCTTACCAAGAAACCTTGGTGGGGTTGCCAGTTTAGTCGCCAACGACCCGACCATGAGACAGGTTGTACTGGGATACATGTTACCAGTAGCACCAACTGCTGACCTGACATAACACATACATACATACATACATACATACATACACTTATATATAAATATACGCATAAAAATATATCTATCTATGTATCTAGGGCGGGTAAAATTCCCGAGATCCATGGACGAGTTCTCTCAAGCGTGAGTTTTGGCTGTGTAAAAAAGGTTATAACAAAAATTCCGCAATAAGGAGCAAACTGCCGAGGGTCATTCGTGGCGAAAACCACACAAAAGACCACGGCCACCCTGCTCACCAGGGCAAGCGCCCTCTCTCAGTTTTACACTACTCAGTCTACAGGCGCATAATCAGAGCGGCTCGGTCAAGTGCCGGAAATGTCCAGAAGCTAGGCACCGCTCTCAAGGAATATGAAGCAGTGAAAGGAGCAAAGTTAAACCAGGAAAAGTCGGTGGGTGTACATCTCGGCACCTGGAGAGGCAAGTCCATGCCACCCGACAGCGTTGTGGGGTGCTGGACGGAAGGACCGGTTAAATTGCTCAGGGTCCGGACCTCCAGATGGGGAAAAACTGGAGCGAGGTGACGAACAGGGTGGCCTCTCTCACTAAGAAATGGGCCGAGAGGAAGCTGTCCCTGAAAGGTCGGGCAGAGGTGGCGAATGCGTTCATCGCATCCGTCATCTGCTACCGCCTAACTGTTGTGCCTTGCCCCAGCCCAACTCTGACAAAAATGGAGCACTTCCTCTTCCGTTTTTTATGGAAGGGACGTACTCCCATGGTCAGACGATCCATCTGCTGTCAACACCTGTTGCGTGGAGGGCTGGGCATGCTGTGGCTGATGATGCGCAAACACGCGCTGAGGCTGCGACATCTCTGGTGCTTCATTGATGGTGCAAAAATGAGGATACACACACACACACACACACACACACACAGACAATTTCACTTTTATATGTATGTATAGATATACATACATATACAAACACAGATGCACATATATATATACACATATACATATATATAAATATACACATAAAAATATATCTATCTCTCTCTCTCTAGGGCGGGTAAAATTCCTTATTATTGCTGCCGTGTCCTGCGTCTCCAACAGACCAGTGTCTGTCCTTAGGGCATCAACATATGTTAACTTCGGTCTTCCTCTTCCAGTGTGTCCATGCAGGGGCTCCCACAGGAGCACTGAGTGCAGTGTCAACTCTGGATGTCGGTGAGCACATCCAGTTTGTGAGTTTTTAACAGGCACTCACAAATAAACGTTTCTCATTGGAGGTGCTATTACCAATGTTCTTACCCGTGCAACGCCAGAATACACTGCTAGTATATATATATATATATTTAAAAAAATAGAGGTGTAACACACGAGTTGTGATATATTAATTAGTAAAAGGAAAAGAAAATGCTGACAAATTTTTCCCAGTGAAAAATAGTTTAATTAGGAATAAGTATAAATTAGTAATAAGTATTGGTTAGTATTCTGTTTTAGTTTTAAGTTTTTACCGGTTGCGCATTTCACATGCTTTTCAAAAATAATTTTGAGATAGAGCGCTCGTGATATTTTTTTTTGTATTTCTCAAGAAATACGGTATGTTTATAAATACATTTAGAAAGCCATAGCTATGAATAACACTGGCAGCCAATACCACCTAGCAGAGTCTGACAGTTGCAAGAGCAAGAGAGATCATCCTGATGAGAACCAGTCGAATTTGAAGTGCATTGACGATTGTACCTCTTGTTTCTGCCAGGCATCGCTAGGTGGCCTTGGCTGCCAGTGTTTATTCATAGCTTTGCTTTCTAAATGTTTATTTATAAACATACCGTATTTCTTTAGGAATACGAAATTCAAATATTCTATTGTATATATATATATGTTGTTGTTGTTACAGTTGTTGATTTTTTAAAAACTGTAAATTGCTTTCTTTCTATTACAGGAAAAAATTCGACAGGTGTTTGACAATTTGATTCAGTTGGACCATCCAAATATTGTGAAATTTCATAAATACTGGACAGATACAGTTGGAGAAAAGCCTAGGGTATGTATCTTCTCTTGAATTTTTCCTAGTTACTATATCTTCTATGAATATTGTACAGGAATTCTATGTACCATATATATTCGAATATAAGCTGAGCCCTTATTTTATGTCTGAGAAATGAGAAAAAATTCAAACCCTGTGAATAAGTCCTGGCAGCTAATCAACATATTGTTTAGATGGTGTAGTTTTGAAATTCTCATGAGTGGAGAATATATTTATGAAGTTCTAATATTTTAATATTTAAAATGTTTCAAGTGTTGTTTAGAGTATAGCTTTTGTTTCACAACTCCACTACATAATGATTTTTTTACCAATTTTTTAGCATATTGAAGTCCTTATTCATTCAAAACACCTAAAAAACAATAGGAAAAACAAATTTTATTTCTAAAGTGAAACCGGTGTAATATTCACCTCCAAAGCAAAAATATTTTAGAACCTCATTTACCTAGATTTGCAGTTGAAGAAAATTAGCAAAATATTGACCTAAAATTTCACCATAATACCCATTTCACCATTTTTTTTTTTTTTTTGTAACATATTTCTCGGTTTATAAATGAGTAGATATGGTAATTTTTTGTTGTTTGTCTGTGGATGCAGCATGGTTGAATGGTTATTAGGTTTTGTTTGAAGTCATTAGGTACCAGGTTTGATCCTACTGCCTGGCATTTTAGGCAAATGTTATTTACCACAGCCTCGGGTCATCCCATGCCTTGTGAGTGAAATTGGGTGGACCAAAACTGTTTGGAAGCACATCGAATGGACTTTATTTAAAGACCAGCTTTAGCACACACTTGTCATGCTGGATCTCCCTGACATTAGGTGTACATGTGTTTGTGGAATTCTCAGTCACTTATCATGAACAGTCCTTTCCATTGATCAAGCAATTGGAACACCCAATGTTGAAACTGGAAGATGTCTGTCGTCTGTGATATGTTTATGTTCTTCTTTAGCTCCTGATCAACCCTAATCAAGCAGACCTCTAATCAAAGGCCTTCCTGTCATTTTAAGAAAATATGGGACTACATTATTTGATATTTTCTTTCCTTACTTAACATAGTAAGGTGTGATTTGACTAGTATTTCTAGCAGGTTGAGCAACTACATAGAGGCTTCTTCATTGAGTGTGATGGCTGATTGTATTTGATCTTGCTTTTGTTGGATTTGGTAGATGCTGTCTTGTCTTGTTTTAAAGTTGAAACTATTCTACTGCTGTCTGGGGTAAGGTGAGATGTTAAACAATGATGTATGTGGTGTTACTGTTTGAGAGGCTCACTTGCCATCATTTTGTGGTGCTCTGAGGGGATGGTGTTAAAATGTTTTCATATGTGAAGGACTTTACTGATGTTAATTAGGACGAGGGGTGTAGGGGTGGAGGGTGTTTTGTAATGAATCTTTGTGAATAGTGTGAAGGTTTATAGTGGTCTAAATTTATGTTGAGAATTGGAAAGGTTGGTGATATGAAAATAAGACAGCAAATTGTCCAAGGCCTCAGTATTTGTTCCAGTACTCTGCATTCTGAGTTCAAATTCCACTGAGGTCAACTTTATCTTTCATTATTTTGAAGTCAATAAAGTACCAGTCCAATACTGGGGTCTATTTTCTCTCTCTCTCATTTCTAAGATTTTGATACCATATTTTGTGTTTTTTTTATTTATTTATTTTTTAAAATTAAATCTCATCATGGCTTACTTGGATGGTAGACTTAATTCAGCACCTGGTTTAATACCTCTACCTAGCCTTTGGAAACTTTTAATATTGTAGAAGTAATGGCAGCTTGGTATAGAAAGGGTTAATTATTTGATGGTGGATCTTATTTATGATGTGTTTAATGTTATGTATGAGATACAATGTACAGTGAAAGTCAATTACTATCATGGAGGTATTGTTTCTGTGTTTCAGGTTATTTTCATTACAGAATATATGTCATCTGGTTCTTTGAAGCAGTTTTTAAAGAAAACCAAAAAAAATAACAAGACATTCCCATTGAAGGTAAGACAATACTGTACATTATTGTAAAATTTAACCACCTGGTTTTTGTAATGCATGTAATTCAACAGGTGGATTGGTTGTGTTTTTTGTTGTTATTTTTTACATTTTGAATAATGTTTTGTGTGTGTGTTTTTCTTTTTGCTGATTTTTTTCTATTTTTTTGTTGAAAATGTTGATACATAGTTTGTATTACAAATTGCATGATTCATGTTTTTATAACAGACAACATATATATATATATATATATATATATATATATATATGTGTGTGTGTGTATGACTGCATTATCATCATCATTATGGTTATGGTCATAATCATCAAAGTGATCATCATAATCAGCATCATCATTACCATATTTGCAGTAAATGATATTATCCTAGAACATAGTATTTAATGTTATGGCTGTTTCCAACAAGGATAATGATGGAGCATATTATCGCTTCTTTTACTTTTATTGTTGGCAATGGATTGGCAGAATCATTAGTGCATCTGACACTTTGCAGTATTTATTCTGGCTCTCTACTGCCAAGTACTGGGGTCAATTTAGTTATTCAACCCCATTCCCCAAAAGTTTCTGGCCTCGTGCTTATGTTAGAAACAGTTCTTATAAATGTATTATATCTTTCTCTGTCATGTACGTGTATGTTTGTGTAAACATGTCTTTCTATATAAGTATGTACACCTTCCTGCTAAAGTTGAAGTTTACTTATATTTATATATTAACTGGGTATTAGTTATGTGTGTAATTATAAATATGAGTTTACTTATGTAATTAAACCTATGTCATGGTTTCATGCAGTATCTGGGTGGATGCCAGTGATTTTTCAGCAGGTATGAAACAGAATTGCAAATATTAGTGTGTATGTGTGCGTGTACATGTGTAATGATAAAACTGGGGTCCTAATCATTGAAGAAACCAGCAACACACACACACATAATTGATTTTGTATTCCTTGGACATTTTTTATAGGTAATTGATGTGAGGTTCAAATTCTTACCAAGTGCAGATGTTATACACATTGTTTTAATATTATTGGTCAGTTGTTGGTTGGGTGTGGCAAATTGACTAGAATTACTCCTTTTAATTAGCTGATGTTGCCAGTTCACATTTTAAGTGGAGTTTTATTCCTGTCTGTAGTTGAGAAGTGTTTGCTTTTGTGTCTGCACTTTAACACCATTGTGTATCTGTTGTTTGGTATCTTAACCCTTTCCTTACCATATTTCTGATTAGTACACAAAGAACAGGAGAAATGTCTTAACTTGCTATCTAGAATCATTAGAGCATCTGAGCAAATGCTTTGAGGCATCAATTTAAGACCATTATGTTGTGAGTTCAAATTCTGCTGAGGTCAACTTTGCTTTTTATCTTTCTTGGGCTGATACAATAACGAATCAATTAAGTACTGTAGTCAATATAATCAACTTTCATACAAATTGCTGGCCTTGTGCCTAAATTAGAAATCATCATTATAATTATATCGATATTAATATTGTTAATGATGGTAAATTTTTAACAAAATTCTAAGTCTTATGAAGGATGTGTTAGTAATTGTTGGGTTGGATTCTACTCTGTCAGCTTGGGTAAATTTGCAGTGTTAGTATCTTCTATATTGTAAATATGTCATTACAACAGTGCTGCTATTCAATTTTAATTGTTTTGAAGCTTGTGTAATCTTTTTTTAAGTTGGTATCAAGGAGATTCTTATTAAATATATACCTGGCTCACTTTTTGTTATATTTATTAACCTTATCATTATCTATTATTTTCAAATTGTTTCGAAAATAATCAAGGATTTGTGGGGATTTAGTAAAATTATGATGGAAGGTTTATATATAAATATAAACACTTTAAAACAAACAGCTTTATATCATAGAAGCATGGGTAGTTTCAGGCATTTTGATATCAAAAGGGTTAGCCTGTAGTTAGGATCTGCTGGGGAGTTTTTCTGTCTGTCTTTGAATATTATATAAGGTTTGCATGTGGTCTAATATTCTACTGTTTTGTATCTTTTACTTAGTAACATTGATATATTTGTTTGGATATATCTTTTTGTATGTTTTTGGTATGATATTTGACAGGAGCTTGAGGTATAGGGTATTTATGTTTCATAATCTACCTCCATTTTTTTTAAAACCAAATATGTAGATTGTAGATGTCATGTCGGTATTTAGGAGGTTTTATTTAGGAGTTTTTATATCTTCTAAATTATACTTTCTCACTATTTGAACATCACATGAATCAATTTGAAGAATGTCCAAGTAACCTTAATGGAATGAAGCTTCAGCTTAAAATAAGAGAATAAATAATGTGTATTGAATACTTACTCCTTTCATTGGTATTCACATATATACACACATTATATATAGAAAGAAAGAAAAAGAAAAGTGAGAGTGATAATGCAATCATCAAATGACCAATATATTATTGTCTTAAGCCAAGAGCTTTGTGGTGCTATAAACAAGGCAATAAATTCTGCCCATCTCCCTTACTTATTAGCAGAACAGCTAAGAAAGGTGAAAACAATGTGACTCTTTAGTCAAGCACCAGACTTTACCATGCAAGTATGAGATCATCTTTAGTGATAGTAATTATATACAATTAGTACTAACATCTTTATTTAACCTTCTTTTCATTTATCCCTGTCATTGATGTTTAATTGTTGTATTAGATTTTCGTTTTTCACCTCAACACACATTTATATATATATATATATATATATATATATATATATATATATGTGTGAGTTGACTCCATGTTTGTTCCTTTCACTCTAGTCTTTTGCACCTTCATCACATTTTATTTCTCCACATTCCCATATTTTTTTCTAGGGTCACAGTAAAAAAAAACAGGTAACTCATTTAAATATTTCTTCACTTCATACTCATTATCTTAAACTCTCATTCTCTCTATCTCTCTTTCATTTTCCCTTTCATTTTCTATGTTGATGCTCATTCTCTTTCCTTCTCCTCTCATTCTCTCTCTTGTGTGCATTTTTTCCATTTTCCATCAATCTGGCTTTGGTAATAGCCATTTTACTTTTTCCACCCAAACTTGGTCTCTGCTGAATTCAGCTATTTTATTTTATAAATAAAATAAAATAAAATATTTTATTTTTCATTGTCTGACCATCTGACCATCTTGTTGCATTTCACTAATAAAAAAAAAAAAAAAAAATAATAAATATATATATATATATATATATATATACTAATTAACTACAATTTTATATTGGAATAATTATTTTTACAACTCTTTTTATAAACTCTTCTTAAACTCTTCTTAATTCTACACCATCGTTCTAAAATTCTTACCATCTTAAAAATAAAACAGTTTAACATCCTATTTTTCAACTTAGTAACAGTAATAGGAGAATCAGAATGTCCAAAGAGAATATAGTTCAGGCCTCTTAACTGATATACTATTGGGGTTAAACTACTGTTTTTTGTTTGTATTTTTTTTTGTTTGTTTTGTTTGAATGTATGCGTGCAGTGAGTCCTTTGAGAAGGTATTTCACTTTGCCTCTCAAACTGTCTAGCTGAAACCTCTGTCAACAAGTATGAATCTCATTTCCATTTTCCTTATAAATCCAAAGCACTGCACCTTTATTTTTTTTATTGGACTGTAGCCATGCTGCAATACTACTTTCTAGAGCAAAGTTGATTATATCACCCCACACTAACCCTCCCCATCCTTTTAAATAGTTTATCAACCTTGAAAGGCTTAGTGGGCTTGGGCATTATCTGAATTCAGATATAATCAAATACCACAAGGTAATTTGTTTGATATTCTATTAATTTTGTTGTCTTTTTTTTACGTAAGAAGCCATTGTTTCTGATGGAATAGAAGAGACAATATAATAATAATGGAAATTGTGTACAGCACTCGGGTGCACTACAACTCATCAAAGGTGCATGTATAGTACATAGAATAATGTACAAATATCAGGAAAGTCAAGTCTATGAGTCATGATATACACACAGACATGCTGTGTGTGTATGGAGGGGGAATATCAGGTGTAGTGTTGGCGAATTTGGGGAAGCATAGAAGTTTTGAAGGATGCAGTGTCCTGACAGCTAACAACTGATGCAGGTAGTTTGTTCCATGCTTCAGCAACTCTGAACGTGAAAAAATGTTTCCAAAAGTCATGGGAGCTGTTCTGTTTTCTGATTTTGTAAGCATGTCCACAGGTGTCAGAAATAAAGAATTCAAAAAGTTGCTCAGGGTTGTTGTTGGAAAGATGGTTAATAATCTTGTGGGTGTCTACCAAGTCAGTTGACAGACGTCGGAGCTTCAATGTATCCATGCCCAGGGAAGCAAGGTGTTCAGAGTATGGCAGATGCCTGATGGAGGGTATTCGTTTGGTTGCATGTCTCTGAACAGTTTCCAGGAGGTCGATATTCTGAACAAGGTAGGGGTTCCAGACTGATGATGCAAATTCTAAGTGTGGCTTCACCATAGCTATATACAGCTTTCAACAGATAGCTCGAGAGCAGCTGATAAAGGTCTTACTGAGTGATAAGACACTTTCGGCCTTCTTGACAATTTATCAACATTTTTATTTTCCCATATCTTTTATTAACTTGAAGATCTAATGATAACCCAACAGAAAATATTATAAAAATATAATAATAATAGTTATTTTGAAGTTAATGTGGTAAAAAGAATGTAACATTTAAGCCAGTAATGTGAGAGATCTATTGACAGAGAATCAAATATCAACACTTCACATGTCCATCATCCTTCTCTACCAAATGATTTTTAACACTTGGCAGAAAATATCTAAAACCGATTTGTTAATTAAAATGTTTGTAATATTTTTGCTAGTGGACAGATATTTGTGATAATTTGCAGTATTAGGAGAATTGTTAGAGCATCAGATGATGTGATTTGTGGTATTACTTCCAACTCTTTATGTTCTATGTTTAAATCCCACCAAGGTCAGCTTTGCCTTTCATCCTTTTAAGGTGGGTATAATCAATTTTCCCTCTCTACAAATCGATGGCTTTGTGCCTAAATTACAAATGAGTATTGGAGTAAAGACTTCAATTTTTAATATGATGCAGTCATAGTGTAGTTTTGAACTTTTCAAGAATGTCTTGCTTATACAATTTCATGAAGTACAGGTCATTAAGTGTTAAAGTACAAACAAAAACTAAGCATATCATTATGAGCAAAAAATGAAAAGAGTTTCTAAAATCATTTTAAATTATTGTTATTGTAATTAATCACAAGTTTTAACCAAAAATATGCAGGTTCTTATTTTGTTAGGACTGTGTAAACAATATCACAGTGACAGGCTTGTGTGCATGTCTTTGGATGCACATATGCATACACACTCATTCGCACAACCACACACACTGACAATCACACACATCTTTCAGTATCATAAAGCTGCAATCATTACACTATACATTCTTATGTCATTATTGTTATATTAAAATACATGCACCATTATTTATTAAAAACAAAACAATTTAACATTTTTGCGTTAAATTTTTCTAAGTCGGCATGGGTTGGATGGGACATTTTGAGGCAATGTCTACGACACACTTCCATCTCACCAGATTTATAGACTTTCATGAGAATGATACATATGAATATGAACTATCTCCTTGCACAATCCTACCCAACAACTAAATACAACAAACCTAATCTACCCCCCCCCCCCCCCCCCAAATACCACAAAATACAATGACCAAATTAAATTAAATTAAATTTAAAATCCAGCTACTATACTGCTACTAAGAGGATAATCTTCATGTGGCTAACTGATAAATTAGTGCCATATATTCTATAGTACACGAGATACTTATCAGAAAACCCTTTTGTACCAGAGACTATTCATCAGGAATCTTAGATCACAAAGTATCTGAGGAATGGTACAACATATTTACCAAGGCATTTTAAATCCAATGCCATAACAACTCTGCAAATTCATGCATGCAGACAGAGTTGTAACTACTTAAGGTCAATAAAGATACTGTAGATGGGATTGTCAGAAGAAACATTGCCATTTCCTTGGTGCTTTGTTTATTGTATTTATTTGTTCTCTATATTTCTTTATAATCCACATACTGAAACTCAATATCCTGTGATGTATATATGGCAAACATCTGAAAAGATTTCTCTTTAGACATATATAAAGATCAAAGCAATATCAATCGTCATCTTCTCTCCCTGAATTATGTTCTCTCTGTCTTGTCCTTCTCCCTTCTTAGTAACCCCTTGTATTTTAGTAGCTTCATTGCTTTACTTAGGGCAAACAAAAGAACAAAAACATGTAATCAAACATTTGTTTCTTAAAACAATACAAAGCAAAAAGATTTTATTGACTATGAATATTTGTCACCTACAAAGGCATCACTATTTCTACCCAGCTCCACCAACACATTTATTATTTGTATTTATATAAATCATAAAAGTATATAATATGATGACACAAAGTTGATGTATCATGCAGTGTAAATCAGATTATAAACTAACATGTAATCAACATCACTGTTTAATGTCCATTTTCCATGCTTGCATGTGTTAGACAGGTCGTCCGTGTTGAGAAATAAGTCTGGCCAGAATTCACAACACCATACCTTGCTCTGACGGGCCTGTAAATTTGGCCGGGATTTTTACAGCTGGATGCCCTTCCTAACACCAACCACATTTACATTATGAGGAGGGACAGGCTGCACCGAACCCTTCTCTCAGCGGAACCACAGTTTGGAAGTCACATCCATGTTTGCAGTGTGGAACTGGATGGCACAGTTATGAGGAGAGAGACAGGGCAGTTGGCCATGCCATGCCCTGCTCACAGCGGAACCATAGTTTGAGGGAGGTTGGGCCAGTAGGCCGCATCAAGCCTTACTCATAACAGGAGCCATGTTACTGGGTGGGCCTGCTATCGACAATGTTTGCAGTGTGGAGCTAGGTGGCGCTGTTATGAACCGAGTCTGGGCTTGAGTTGTCAACACGGGTCTTTTGTTGTACGTTGTAGCGCCAGAGGACTTGTCCTGTGTCAGCCTCGTTGGGAGATTCAGTTGAGTCGGGTCCGCCTTTATCGTTTCATCCCATGTTTTAAACAGATGTCAATCGTCTCTTATGCCCAGTTTCGCTCTCAATACATTTAGACTTTGCCGTTCATGCACACTTCTGTTACACATCCATCTGATCATGCAGGCTTCATTTCTTTCCAATCTCCGTAGGTCCTCAGCACTCATAGCCCATGTTTCACTTCCATGTAGCATTGCTGAGCGCGTACAGGCATCATACAGCTTGCCTTTTATCTTGAGTGAGAGACCTTTTGTAGTTAGCAGTAGCTCCCTGAACTTTTTTCATCCTGTTCTTACTCTGACAACTGTGCTTTCTGCACAACCACCTCCACAGCTGATTTGGTCACCCAGATAGCAGAAGCTATCAACTATTTCTATGGGGTCTTCTGTGAAATTGAAGGAGCATACTACCTGAGGGTCCACACATAAAGTCTGTGTTTTGCTAGCCTGCCTGTTTTCCCACTATATCTCTTATGTACCCATGTTTGCATTTGGGACACTGGATTGAGTTTCTGCCTACTCCTTTCCTGCATACCAAGCAGGGCCATTTCCCGGAGGGTATCAGAGCCCTGTTTCCTTTTCTGCACACAACGATTTTTGGTCTTAGCCAGGTTGACTTTGAGGCCTTTTATTACGAAGTTGTGCCTCCTTGACTGATATTTCTTCTCTAATTCTGTCATAGAATCAGCTAAGAGAATCAGGTTGTTGGCATATAAGAGTTCTCAGAGACAACCAGTCTTAAATTCCTCTGTTATAGCCTGTAGGATAATAATGAAGTGGAGGGGGCTAAGGACGGGGCCCTGGTGAATCCCCACTTGTACTCTGAATTCCTCGTTGTATTCATTGTTGATTTTAACTTTGCTGGTGGCCCCTCTGTACATGGCCTGTACTGCTCTTATGAGCCATTCATCTATGCCTTGCTTTCTGAGGGCCCACCATATTATGAGCTGAGAGACTCTGTTGAAAACTTTCTCAAGGTCCACAAATGCTAGGTAGAGCTTGCTTTTAGTGAAGTACTTTTGCATTTGCCTCACAAGGAAGAGGGCATTGGTGGTGCTTTTCCTCGGCAAAAATCCAAACTACATCTCATCTAGGTGTATACAATCTTTAATTAGTTATGCAATGACTTTCATGACCTTGTCAGTCAGTTTTATGCCTCTGTAGTTACTTCTCTCTAGGGCATCACCTTAACCCTTGTAGCAGTTGATGATAACGCTGCTGTTCCAGCCACTGGGAATGACACCATTCTGTATTACTTGGTTTACAATAAGGGTGGTTTGGGTGTGCCCTACCGTCCCAGATGCTTTCAACATCTCAGCAACAAAATTAAATCATTTTGAAAATAATCTCAAATTTGGAAGGATTTAATGATATAACTAATTTCTTGTTATTAAGCTGGTGTTAGGAATGTAAAGAATTATGTTGTAAAGTTTTTAGATAAATAGAAGCACTTAATAAACAGATTTTTAAAACCATGGCTGGTTTCAGAAAGTTTGGTATCAAAGGGGTTAAATATTTGTAGTTGTTGGGTTGGAGGAGCCCTTCTCATATTTTTAAGTTTGTTATATTAGTGTATGGTGTATTTTGTTTACTAATACAAATCTTTTAGGTCACTTAACCACAGCTGGATCTCACATTATGAAGTGTTTAGTTTTTGTTGATAATTTGTATGCCCCTCTCCTCTCTTCTGTGACTGCATTGGATACTCGCACAGCAACAAGTAGAATAACACCACTTTTCTCTATATTCTATTCGAAGCTCACTCCTTGAATAACTATGAAACTAAGTCAACTGTATCAGAGTATCTATTGAGCATTGTAAGCTTCTACTAAACAGTTCAACAGCTATATACTGTTTAACCTAGATACTATAGCATAAAGCCATCATATTAAAAAAATGACTAAGCAAGAAATATCAACCACCCCAGCTGCTAATTCATCTTAAGGATTTACAAGATCATCTCCATTAGCTTACTTTGTGTCATCTAAATACTGCCACTCCCTCCATCATTGCTACCAAGCCACCTATCCTATCTTGATAATGTCCCCATTCCCAATGTGGAATGGATCTCCATAGGTTTCACAGCCTGCTCATGAAATCAAGGTGCAAATAGCTGAGCATTCCACAAATACATGTACTTTTAACTTAATTCTCAAGGAGATTCAGTGTGACAAGTTTGGTCTGTTGAATTTCAGGTACAGTCTAATGGTGAGTTTCCTGATAGTTTTGTTCTACCAAATTTCACTCAAAGGAATGGGTTGACCCGAGGCTGTGGTAAATAACCCTTGCCCAATATGACGCGCAGTGGCGCAAACCTGGGACTTCATGATTGCAAAGTGAATACCTTAACTATTTGGCCATGTTGCATCCACTCCCACTGTGGAACTTAGATGTAACTCACTCTGTTACTGACCCGATAGAAGTAGGTCAAATAGACATAATGACCTGACTGTTGGACTGAGATATGCCAACACAATTGAGAAGCATTGTGAGATGTTTCTTTGCAAATCCATCCAACCTATGGAGAAAAAGTAATTGAAATGAAAAAATAATTTCTTGACATTGCTGAAAGAGGCATTGTTTAGTGAGAAGTATGGATAGGAGTTTGAATTCTGCCATGGAAAATAATGACTCTTACACAGGTTTTAAGCCTTACACCTGTGGCCATACTACTTCACTCTTATAATAGTTTTGTGTGTGTTGGATTGGAAGTGTCAGTAGAGCGTCGGATAAAATACTTTGTGGTATTTAGTTATGACTTTTTATGTTCTGAATTCAAATTCTGCCAAGAAAAACTTTCATCTTTCCGAGGACAATAAAATAAAATACCAGTTAAGTACTGAGGTCAATATTTTCCCCCTAATTGCTAGCATAGTGCCAATAGTAGAAAAGGAATATAAAGGCTTTCTATTTCTTTGTATTCTTAATTTTCTACATTGGTGCAATTCCTTAGATTTAGGGGGTGGGGGTTGCGATATGCTGTTATATTTCTTTCTCGATGACATTAGCAGCATGTGTGTAGGGACTTCAACTAAAGACTGAAACCTATCTTTAATGATAGTTTGTTGAAAAAAAAAAAGGAATGGAACTGATCATCAGGTTGGACCAAAGAATCAATGTTCCAGTTGGTTTTTCCATTGCTAATACAATCTGCCAGTTACAACTCTTGACAAAAAGAGGAGGGTGAAATAAAGTATTTTGTTCAAGAAAAATATGCATCACCCAGTCCAGGAATTGAACCCACAACCTTATGATCCTGAGTCCAACACCGTAACCTAACATATAAGCACTTATTGCCATTGTATATATGTGTGTGCATGCTATAAAGAAATATCACCAAATATACTGTAAATACATGTGTAAGTCTCTGTCTGTCAGTTTTAATACTAACAAGAAGATAACTACCTCACTCCAATGTCAGCAGTTAAGGTTATATCAGCTGTATAGGTGAAGTGACTGTATGTGTAAGTCAAACTAGTTTTATGCAGACCAAAATGACAAATTGGCTGTGGATTTTAGTAAGTTTATATGCTTTTGATGGACACAGCTCTTACATAAGTCTTTGTTGACCCATTGATAGACATGACATTCATGTACCAGATTAAAAATCTTTTAACCCTTTAGCATTTAAACCGGCTGTATCTGGCCAGAATTCTCTCACCTCTTTCTGTTCGAACTGACTATAACTGGCTGGTCATACTGACATTAAGGTATTGTTCTCAAAATAAATATACATCAAAATCTCGTAGATTTGATATAATGTGAGATAATTATGTAAGATAAAGCGTGGACTGTCTGGCGGGTTTTCTACAGCTGGATGCCCTTCCTAACACCAACCACATTTACAGTGTGGGGCTGGGAGGTTTTTACCGTGTTGCCTACACGGCCACATTACAGCGTGGACTGTCTGGCGGGTTTTCTACAGCTGGATGCCCTTCCTAACACCAACCACATTTACAGTGTGGGGCTGGCAGGTTTTTACCGTGTTGCCTACACGGCCACATTACAGCGTGGACTGTGTGTTTTTTTTTTGTCGTGACACCTACACGATCTCATTTGTTTCGGCCTGGATGTTGTGGCTACCAACATAACTTTACATTGAAAGGGGCGGTGTGGATGGGGTGGGGGTGGTGGGACGGTGGTGTATTTTGTTAGAGATGCCTACTGACTGTAGTAGGTTTTACTTTGTATTTAGGTAAGGCGGGTCTTCTCTATTACTGAGTACCGCCAAAGGTCTCGGTCCAGTGACATTGTCTTGGAGAGGTGTAAGTGTGTGAGGTCGGAATTTATCAGCTCGTCCCAGGTTTTTCTGGGTCTGCCTACTCCGTAGCTACCGTCTATCTTTATTGCCCTGCACTTTGTTATACAGCTGTCGTCTTTCATGCGCATCACGTGACCATACCAACGTAGCCTTCTCTCGAGTAAACAACATCTGATCCCTCTTATTTCTAATTTTTTCCTTAGTTCGCTTATGCTTTGCCGTTCACGTATGTTACTATTACACATCCATGACGTACATTTGACAATAAATAACTTTTTAAAAAATCACAATTACAACACTAGATTTGAACTCCTTTCTTTCTCATCATTTCATTTCATTTCATCATCATCTACCCAGTTTCCAATCTGGCATGGGTTGTTTGAATTATCATAGTCCAAATCAGTTACTATACTCCTAGATGATTCAGATAATCATGTCTTGCTCATACACTCAATATCAGAAAATGTTCAATAAACATTCACTTCTCCTTCATGATTTCTCTCTATTATGTCAAATTTACCTACTTTTGGAGCCTCACATAAAAACTTCTTATTCATCCTATCTTCATTGTTCTACAATCAACTTAACCTTCTTTCAAGTTTATCTTGCCTCCAACCACCTTAGTTGTTGCACCAAATTTAATGTTCAGTTTATATTTTGTTTGGTTGTCTTTTTTTAAGTATATATTTATTTTCCCTGTGTGCATGGCTACAGTTTTGTTTTTATTGTTGTAATGTTGAACATTTGTAAATGAATTGTCAAGGTAAGTACTTTTATAGCTAAATTGTGATACCTATAGAATAGGTGTCCCTTATAGAATAATACAGAGCCTGGCATGTTTCAATTTGGCAAACTAAGACAATTATAGGGAAGTAAAATAGAATGGATATAGCAGTATATGAAATTGTGACTGATCAATTGTCCAGTGCTTTCTTTAACTCTTAAATGACCTGTACTGCATGAAACCACATTAGAAAGATACTCTTAAAAAATACAAAACAATGCTCCATCATAGTAAAAAGTAAAGACTACTTCAGTTTATTACAAATTTTCACAACAATCTGTCCTCTATAAACATTTGAATTAATAAACCTGTTTTTAGATATTTTCTGGTAAATCATTACAGGATGTTATTTTCATCACCATTTAATGTCCATTTTTCACATTTTCATGTGTTAGATGGTTTATCATGCTCTGAAGCTAGACAGGGAATCAGACAATTGTGTATTGCTCATATATTCCATTTTGGCATAGTTCCTATGACTGAATGCCTTTCATAATGCCAACCACTTCATAGTGTGTATCAAGTTTATTTTCTCATAGTACCACCACTACCACCTGACAGTGGACTGGGTGCTCTTTTTTCATGGCAACAGCACTACCACTTTACAGTGGCACCAGTTAATAATTTTAACTAAGATTTAATAATGTTAACACAGCTTCTATGATAAAAAAAAAATGCAACAGTGATTTTATGTTTAGTAATTTGTTGCTCAGAGCACACAATTAATTCTCTATTCTTAGGCAAGACACTTTACTCCCTTTGAAGGGTCTGTTTTGCAACAGATTAGGTATCACTTTCAATTTGTGGTTTAATACCACATATTAATTCTTAACATCCTGTAATAATTTAGCAGGAAATATCTAAAAACAGGTTTAATTCAAATGTTTATAGTATCTTTACTAGTGGAGGGATGGTTGCAAAAATTTGCAATAAACTGTAGTAAAAACTTTAATATTTAATGTAGTGCAGTCATAGTGCTGTTTTCGTACTTTCAAGCATGTCTTGCTCATATGATTCTGTGTAGCACAAGATGTTGAGAGTTATCATAACACTCATAGCCTTGCAATGGTAATATAAGGAAGATGTAAAGACATAAAAAAGCAAGAACAGATTTGTTTGTTTTTTGTTGTTTTTTTCAGTTTTAAAACTAGAATGAAACCATGCCTGATAAGTATTGGATATAATAAATGGTGATTTGCTGTGTGAAGTTATGTGACATGTGCAAATAAAGATGTTTAGTAATATATAATTTTCTTAGTATTAAACTGGTATTTGGAATATAACTTAAGAAAGGTTCTGACATAAAATTATGATGGAAGGTTTTTAAAATAAACAGATTTTTCACGATAGAACCAGAAGCTGTTTCAAGTGGGTTGGTATCAAAGGGTTGAGATACTGAACATGAAAACTGGATGGGTCTCATTGTAAAAATTCTTCTATTAAAATTTACAACAGTACTAAGACAATCTGTTTTTGACTTTCTACTATGAGGCCTAACCACCAGGGATGATTTAGCTAGCATAAATGAAATGGTAATATTCTTTTCAAAATCAGTCCCTCCCCTCCCCTCTCTCTTTCTCACTCTCATTCTATTAACAGTTTGAAAATTAAAATAAAATATTAAAAATATCTCTTGGTGTTTCATTAACTTGCCTAACATACTTGTTAACAATTGATGTTGTTACTGCTGTTCTAGTTAAGTTTGTAGCATGTTTACTTAACCATGTGTAATATTAACTAATATTAATTCATTTATACTAACTACCTTTTTAAATTTACTGAATGTACACTAGCACCATATTCTATTTGTTGGTCGTCTTTATCCTTTTATTTATTTTTATGTGTATTCTGCTTCTCCGTTTGTTTTTTATGCTAGTTGTTTTGCTAAATTATTTTCATAATCATTTAGTTACATTTTATCAAATTTCAAAGTAATTAAAAAAAAAAAAAAAAAAATTTATATTTTGATAATCATTCAACAGTTACCATATGCTTCCATCTCTACCTTTTTTCCTGAAATGATGGATGTCATTCACAATTTAATTTTTCATTTTTTACATTTTAAATTCAAAAATATATTTGCCACGATGCAGATGTCTATAAATAATAGTTGAATACATTGGATAAAGTACCTCATGAGATGGGGGAAAAGTGAACAGAGATTCCTGTCAACTATTATTATAGTTATCTGCATTGTGGTAATTAAATTTTCAAATTTACCAATGCTTTATAAGTCAACCAAATCTTTTTACATTTTGTTTCCAACTTATCTTTATCTGATTATATTCTTTCTGTGGAGGAAAAATGATGGAACTTTTGGTTCTGGTTATCAATGTTTGTAGCTGTTTGATTGTTTCTCTACTGCTAAAAATCTCTTCTTTTTGTTCTGATTCTAATAGGCATGGAAACGATGGTGTACTCAGATTTTATCAGCACTAAGGTGAGAATAATTACTATGGCTTGCTGATATTTGTTTGATATTTTGTATTTCTGCAGAAACAGCACTTTTTTATATACTGTTTAGTCAGAGCTTCTTAGACAGAGTAAAGGTAAGAAAGTATCTTCAAAACTAGTTATCTGGCCTGAATTCTTGTAACAGAATAGACTTTTCCAAAAACACCTAAAGGCCAGGTGTTGGTGTTAAACTGGGTAACAGATTAAATCTATCACTCAAGTAAGCTATGGCAGCATTTAAACTTAGGATGCAAAGAGTTGGAATGCCAGCTATTTTGTCCGGCACTCTGACAATTCAGCCAAATCCACTGCCCTGGATATAACATTTTTGTGTTTGTAAGCTATAAACTATTATAATATTACATTTGACTTGTAAATATTATAGGGTTTGTAACTTAAAACAACTATTTAGAACAACATATGTGTCACTTATAAACTACTGTCATAACAACATTATGATGTTTATGATTTATAAATTACTGTTATCCTTCTCACTCTTGTTGGAGGAACCCCTCCCTGGTTGATCTCCACTACTTCCTATCTCTGACCATACTGGAACAAGGTAGGTATTGGGCCTGATTGTCTTGTCATCTTGCTATTGGCTGCCCCCTAGTTCTTCTCCACTGCTTTGGTTTCCACTCTGTCAATTTAATATTCTACTTGTTGTCTGAGACAAGAGACATGGCCAACCCTTAGCCCTTAGCAATATTAGCCCTTCTTGGTGGTCTCAATTATGTCCTTTACTCTAATCTGCTGTTAAATCCTGGCGTTGCTCTTCCTGTCACATATGGTGATGCCAACCAAGATTCACTCCATTTTATTCTGACTTATAAATTACTGTTATAACACCATGGTAGTATTTGTGACTTACAAATTACTATTACAGCACCATCATAATATTTGTGACTTATGAATTACTGTTATAACATGGCAGTTTATTTTATTGGTTCTGAAAGGATGACATGCAAAGTTAACTTCAGCAGGATTTTAATTCAGAGAAGAGAGCTGGAATAAATACTATGCACTAATGCTAATTTGCCACCAAGGTTGTTTAGTACATAGTGAAAGTAAGCTTACATGGAGAAGCTGAATAGTAATAAGGGGGCAATTGAGTATACACAGATTTGAGTGGAGTAACATAGGTGTACAAAGTAGAGACTGTACTAATAATGGTTTCTACTTTAGGCATAGGGCCAGCAAATTGAAGAAGAGGAAAGTTGATTAAATCAACCCCAATGCTTGACTGGTACATTCCAAATGGATGAAAAAACAAAGTTGACCTCAATGGGATTTCAACTCAGAATTTTAAAGGCCATACTAAAAGCCACGAAGCATTTTGTCTGACATCGTAACATTTCTGCCGATCCACAAACCTTAGAGGTTGTACTAAAAATAATAGTAAAGATCTGCAGTTTAGATGTCTTGACAATTGTAAAAGGGCTGGGATTTAAATAATATATAGTGTAGAATGCTAGTGATTAATAGGTATCATTTTCATCATCATCATCATTTAATGTCCATTTTTTCCTAATAGCAAGGGTGGGACAGGTCATCACAGACCAAGTCAGTGCTTAATCAGAACTATTAACCTCTCAGAGTGAACAAGGTGTATTCTAAGGAGGTTGTCATGTCTTTAACACAACTGAAAAGTTATGTCAGTTATGTCAAGGACATATGACAACCTCCCTCATGTTGGTGATCTACATGATAAACACACTCAGTATATGCTGTAAATGGTTGATGATAGGAAGGGCATCTAGCTGTAGAAAGCTTGCCAAACAAAGATTTTGGAGGACCCTCCAGTTATGTCAAGGATATGACATCCTCTCCAGTATTGGTGATCTACACAAGAAACACACCTAGCACAGGCTGTAAAGTGGTTGGTGATGGGAAGGGCATCTAGTCAAAGCTTCCCAAACAAAGGGTTGGGAAGAGCCTTCAGATGTGTCAAGGACATGGCAACCTTAGTGTTGGTGATCTACATGATAAATGCACCCAGTACATGCTGTAAATTGGTTGGTGATAGAAAGCACATCCAATCATAGAAAACTTGCTGAACAAAAGGTTGGGAGGACCCTCCAGTTATATCAAAGACATGACAACCTCCCTAGTGTTGGTGATCTACATGATAAAGGCACCCAGTACACGCTGTAAAGTAGTTGATGTTAGGAAAGGCATCCAACTGTAGTGCTTGCCAAACAAAAGGTTGGGAAGATCCTCTAGTTATGTCACTGACATAACCTCTTTAGTGTTGCTGCCATGATAAAATGCATTTGGTAGAACGCCAAACTGTAATTAGTGAAATGTGAACCTCCAGCTTGTCTGGGAGATCAGTGGCCCCCACTTCAGTACAGACTCGGTTTGTGAAGACCCCATCCAACTCTTAGTAGCAGGGAAAGTGGGCGTTAAATGATGATGATGATGATGATGATGATTGTGGTGGTGATGGGATTGCATGTTACTTTTTCTTATTAAAATGAGTAAATAGATATATTGCAGCATATTAAAGATTACTGTGTATACTTGAATATAAGCTGAGGAATATTTAACCAAAAAATGGATGGTACATGGGGTCGGGGATTTGGCTTATATTCAAGTCATTATTTTGATGATTTTCACCAACTCCAAATTCTATGTAAATAGGGTTTGGATTTTTACCCATTTCTCATAAAGGGTCAACTTATATTTGAGTATATACAGTAATTTTGTTTTTAACTATAAATTATTACAGTCGGATAACCTTGCTGCTGACCACTCAACCACATACTAGAAGTGGTACTTGTTTTTGTCACAGTACAATGTGAATATAGTCCCCAACACCTTAACTCCGGTCCATTGTCTTTTATAAATTTTTGGCTATTACATTTAGAGGAAGAGGGTTGATTTGGCAGAGTCTTTAGAGAATTGGATATTTGTTCCAGGTCTCTGAGTTCAAATCCTGACAAGATCCATTTTGCTTTTCATTCTTTTGGGATCTGTAAAGTACCAATCCAGTACTTGTACAGCCCTTTTTCCTTCCAGTTGTCACATCCTGAATGTATCATTAGATCAAAGGAGTGGGTTGTAGAGGGTGTCTGTGTCTGCTTGCATAGGTATCTAAAACTCTTAACAAAAGCATGGTACATACTACCAAGTCATACTTGATTATATGTGGTGGCTGTACTTTTTACATTTAGAGGACAAATGTCTCAGACAATTATTTTCAATAATTCTTTCTAACATTGGCACAAGGCCAGCAATTTTGGGGAAGAAGAAAGTTAATTATATTGATCTCAGTACTCTGAACTGGTACTTTATCTTGACTCTGGAAGGATGAAAACCAGATTTTCCCTTGGTGGGATTGAACTCAACATAGAAAGTTGTAACTAAATGCCACAAAGCATTTTATCTGATGCTCTACTAATACTGCCAATCCACTGCTCTAATCATTTTTGAGAATAAAAATTAATCATTACAGTTATGTTGAATTATTGTTTCATTAATTTATTTTGCATTTCCTTTTCTTTGTTTTAATTTTTTTCTAGTTATCTACATTCCTGTGACCCACCTATTATCCATGGTAACCTCACCTGTGATACTATTTTCATCCAACACAATGGACTGGTCAAGATTGGTTCAGGTAAACATAGTAAACAACATTCAAATATTTATACCATAACCACCTGTTTCCTACATGTGTGCCTGTGTATGTATGTTTCATATACATATATTATATTCCTTCATCACTCTGTGTGTTACCTTTTTCTTTTTCAAACATTTAGTTTAGTTTTCATTCCCTTCTGTTAATCATGTTTTAAATCTAGTTATTTTTTAATGTCTCAAGCAATGTTGATTTCACTTTTTTTTTTCAAAACATGAACATTTTATTTGCAATCATTGGTATAAAATTCCTGTGTGGGGATTTTTACAAAACTATTATACTTTTCATCTCCCAACTCTTAATCAATATATTTCATGGGATATATTTGGTTAGGGCAAGGACTTCATTTTTTTAAACAGTAATCTTTGTCAAATTAGAGGGTCATTTTAAGTCATCATCTCCAAAGTATTTATTAACTCTAAGCTTATCAGTTCAGATTCATTCATATGTTTTTACTATCAATTTCAATATTACACTCCAACACAGACATAGTTAACCTTTAACTGACCTGCTCATTGGTGAATAAATAAGGGGATCTGAAATGTTCTAAGCTAAGGGATAAACTTTAATTCTTACACCATACAAATTAATATCCCTTGTAAAGCCTACAGAAGTTCAACTCTTTTCTTAGATGTCTGTTCATTCATTTATGAGGAATCATATAATCTATTTATGATAGCAGTAGATAGATATCATACATAAAAGTTTATGTACTGATCAGTTGATTTTCTATATACACAAAGGAAAGAATAGGCATTGTTGATTTCAGTGGCCTATTTTAGAAGGTCACCATTTAGACATAAGACATCTGATTCAGGATTCCAAAATTAGTTATTCAGAGAATCTTAGCATTCTCTATTGCTGTATAATGGAGTCTGTGGACTGATTAAGAAATTCATTTCACAATCATTAGGTCCTGGGTTCAATCCCACTGTGTTGCATTGTGGGCAAGTGTCATTTACCATAGCCTCTGGTTAACCCAAACCTTATAAGTGAAATTGGATAAACGGAAACTTTGGAATCCCATTGGATGAACTGTATCTTTAATTCTAAGTGCCAGCCTTGTCATACACTGTCATGCTGAATCTCCTTAAGAATAGATTAAGAATACATGTTCCTGGTGAATGCTCAGTCACTTTCACGTTCATTTCATGAGCAAGCTGCTTCGTTGATCAAACAAATGGGACACTCATTGTTAAAGCTGGCATAGATCCATTCCATGATGTTAGTATTGAATTCTTTAGTAAAGAATCTTTGCTAATTTCTGTTATTGATATGAAATTGCTCATTTTGAAATAATGTATGTGCTGTAATAATAGTCTAACCCATTTGATTACTCATTTGAATTACTGGTTTCACAAAATTAAAAGTATCCTATTATAAAATTTCTTACCTGATGAATTATCAAAATTAAAGCCACTCATGAAACAGCTATAACACTACATGCATGCATATATACTCATCCTTCTACAATCAATTTTATGTTCACTCAAGCACACAGTTGTAGACACACCTCTATGCACATATGCAACAAACTACTCTATAGATTAAAGGAGTGTAGATATGTTTACAGACAGTGTTTGTAAATAAATGTTAAGGGATATTATAGTAAACCACTTCTTAGAACAGACAAAAGAATGGTTAGGAGTTCAGTTATTATCATTATTTATCTACATATAACCTAATGTGGTATGTGTTATTTAATAGTATGTATGTTGTATATTCTGAAAACAGCGGTTAAAAGGGTTTGAAGTTTTAATGTGGCTGACTATTTGTGGCATAGGTCAGTGTATGCAAGAGACATATATCTGCTATGGAAACATGTGAGATATGAGTGGCTATTGTTGGACGAATGAAATATCTAGTGGAGAAGGTTGAATATGGTAAGATCAAGACACATGAGATGACTGGTTAAATTATATTTTGGAACATTGGAAGATGGAGTTGTTAGTTGGGTCACAGTTACCTGTGGACCACTACTAACTTAATCATTTTAGCAGAGAGAGATGACTGGAGATGTAGGGCTCGGAGAGATTTGAAATGAAGTAATTATATCAGACTTGGACGTTGACAATTCATAAGGTATTGAGAACAAGGTAATCTAAATAATACATTTTTGAGATGTGAGCATTTCAGTTTGATGATGAAGAGTTCCAGTTCAAAGTTGAATATCTGTAGTTTATAAATACTTGAAACTATACTGTACCATACACAAGCATCCAACTAATATCAGTGTAAAAAGACAGGCATTAACTGATGATGATAATGAGGGTGATGGTTTTCTTTTTTTTTAAAATGCCGTAAATAATTTGTTTTCACTATACATTTCAAGACACTGTTGTGTGTATGTAGGAGAGAGAGAGAGAGAGAGAGAGATAATGTGGGTGTGAGAGTGAACAGGAATGGTTATAAAGTTTTTAATAATATATAATCACTTTTTAGTACATACATAGCTAAATTGGATTTATTTCCTTTTTGGCATTCATTATTTTAGGAAATCATCTCTCTCTCTCTCTCTCTCCTTTAGTGAATGGAAGAATTCCTCTCTATTCTACCAAATAAACCAATAAATAAATTACTGACCAATTACTATCAGTGCTAATGTTTCTGAAGCTTTTAAATTATTCCAGACCAAATAGCTAGCCAAAAGTGCCTGTCTCTACTACTTTTTTCAGCTACAAGACTCGTTAAGTAAATGATTGTACACAGTTTTTTTTTTTTTCTTTTTTTTGCTGCCCCTCCCACCCAAGAAGTGTTTGGAAACTTGTATGAAATATGTTAATTATTGTTGTTGGGGATGTTTTAATTATTATTAGTTTAACATTTAGTATTGTTTTTGGTTGATTACAGAATCATTAGACTATATGGAAAATTGCCTTGCAGTATTTAGTTTTATCCCTTTACAAACTGTTCAAATCCTATTGAGATCGGCTTAGCCTTTCATCCTTCTAAGGAAAATGTCAATAATATATGTCCTATATATTACACACACACATGGGCTTCAGTACAGTTTCTATCTACCAAGTTCCAAGAAGACCTTGGTCAGCCTGAAGCAGTGGTAGACAATGCTTGACTAAGGTGCCATGCAGTGGAATCAAACTCGGAACCCTGTGATTGTGAAGCTAATTCCTTAACCCCATAGTCATGCCTGTACCCATAGCCATGATGTTCAGTGTGAACTTCTGCAATCTAGTGGTTGAGAGAAAAACATC
Source organism: Eledone cirrhosa (assembly GCA_964016885.1). Taxonomy (NCBI): domain Eukaryota; kingdom Metazoa; phylum Mollusca; class Cephalopoda; order Octopoda; family Eledonidae; genus Eledone; species Eledone cirrhosa. Next base: position 88,169,039 of record OZ024741.1, read on the forward strand.
AGACGGCTATGTTGAGCATCAAAGGTGTGATTTTTGGAAAAAAGGGTTAGCTAAATGATATTTGGATCATCGGAATAATGGACTGAAAAGTGACATAAATAAAATGTTGTTATTCTACAGTTATTATTATTATTATTTTAAGCCCATTTTTACATGCTGGCATTTTATGTTAACTCTTTGAGTGTCAGTGGTATTTTTTTATATTTTACTGCTCCAGATTAGGATGACGCATTTCAGCATTTAAAAAAATTTTTCTTTTTAATAACACAAAAGTTAAATCAAATTTGCTCTATTTTCTTTGTCTAGACTTATGTTTAACTCTTCTTTGCTTTGAGTGCCAAAAATGTACTGGTATGTTTTTGGAACTCTTTCAGTGCCAAAAGCATGTCAGTACATATTTGGCACTCAGTGAGTTAAGCAGATATATTTTTAAAAAAGTAAGGAACGTTCAATACAGGAGATAAAACCAGTTTCAAACCTCATTTACACACTCTGACATGTAAGATTTAAGTTCTTCGCACATCCATGGATACAAAACCTTGGATACATCATCAGTGTTCTATCTTGGAGTCACTGGATGTTTCAGGTCTTACATTAAACACCCTCATTCAGGTGACTCAATCAAGGTTGATCAAGCCTCAGTCAGTGTCCAATTGGCATACATACTACTGAATTCACCAGTCACTTCTCTTCAGCCATAGCCATCTAGATGCCCTGTCTGCTGATTATATGTAGAATATTGGAAATCTATATTCCGGCCAATTTGTTTTCTAGTTTTTATAATACTGTTGTGATAAGCACCATCTCGATAAACTGAGTACATATATAGCCAAACACATGATGCTTACATGGTCATTCAATTGTCTAAAATAACAATCAAATCTTCAAATCACACACTACTGCCTTGAAAAGTTAAGGACATATTAGATAATGTAGTTCTAGATATATTACATTTGCAAAAAATACATTATAGTCATGGCTAGCACACCTTCAATTATAGGTCTACCTGGATCAGGGCTGACCTGAAATTAAACAAATACAAGTGGATCCATACTGTAGTGTTTGTCACTAAGAAAATACATAAATTTCAAAGCTCTCTATTGCCTAACCTCTATCAGTATCAGGTTTGATGTTTGTATTAAAAATTACTGGTGGATTGGCAGTATCGGTAGAGGGTCGGACGCCATGCTTTCCAGCATAGTTACGTCCCTTTACGATCTGAGTTCAAATCCCGCCGAGGTTGACTTTGCCTTTCATCCTTACGGGGTCGATAAAATAAAGTACCAGTAATGCACTGGGTAATTGCTGGCCTTGTGCCTAAAGTAGAAACAATTATTATTAGTGTCATTAAAAAAGCAATGAATTGGCAGTATCAGTAGTGTCAGACAACATGCTTTGCAGCATATAGTTGCATCGATTTATGTTCTGAGATCAAATCCCACTGAGCTAACTTTGCCTTTCATCCTTACGGAGGGTCAATAAAATAAAGTGCCAGTAACGCACTGGGGTCGATTTAATTGACTTTCCTCTCCCCAACATTGCTGGCCGTGTGCCTATAGTAGAAATCATTATTATTATTATTATTAAAACGGAAATAGTAGAGTAACAGCATGTATACTTTACTGTATTTAGTTTCGCATTCTGAGTTCAAATCCTTTATAGTTTGGTTGACTTTGTTTTTTATGTCACTATGGTCAGTAAAATAAGTTCCAGTTATGTACTGGGTCAGTTGTTATTTAGGACTAGGTAGGTGGTTACTGATCATGTGGTTCTATGATGATAAGATATGATTTCAAGGTGATTTAGCTGTTATTTCCTGCAGGTTGAGCGACTATACAATCTCCTTTTTTTTTCCAAAGTAATCCAGTAAACCTTCCTTGAATAATCATGACTGCCCAACATGCTATCTCCATTTTAATCCTAGTAGTTTGTCTGTTGAGGAGGATTTGACTAAGACCAAGTGACCATGTTGCAGTTGTCTCATTGGTTCACATATCAGAGAACTCAGCAGATGATGAACTAATTGTGGTCAAAACAGAGACAAAGCCTTGCCGAAAATTACTATGTGAAGGCATGTGGCCTAGTGGTAAGGGTGTTGGACTTATGATCATAATGTCATGGATTCAATTCTTGGACTTGGTTTGTTGTGTTCTTGAGCAAAACACTTCATCTCATGTTGCTCCAGTATACTCAGCTGAAAATGAGTATCAGCAATAGTTGGGGGTTTAACCCTGCTGCCCTGTCCAGGAGGTAGTCTTGTACTCTGTCACTTAATGCTATGGAAACCAGGATAAACACTAGCCTAAAACGTTTTAAAATGACCAAGTCTAAATATGTAGGCTTTGGAGGAAGAAGGCAGAGAGCCACATATACGATGGTGATACTGAATCTTTATCTGAGTGAAGCTGAGTACATCCATTATTGGAATCTTGACCCTTGATTTTTGAGGTCATGGTTCAAAGGATTGAGCATGATACTTAACTGTACTTGTCAGAAATTTTGTTTTTTTTAACTCTTAGCATCTTGTAAATATCTAAAAACAGGTTTGTTAATTCAAATGTTTATAATATTTTTTTTTATTAGTGGACAGATTGTGAAAATTTGCAGTATTAGAGTATCTTCACTAAGTAGGCAGATCATTGGGAGAATTTGCAGTAAACTAAAGATTTTAATTTTCAATGTCAGTGCTGTTTTGTACTTTTCAAGAATGACTTGGTAATGTGGTTTCATGTGTTACAGGATGTTAAGAGTTAATCCAGTTGTGGGCTTACTGAAGTCAATGATGATTTTCATGTCTTAAGGGGTTTTAAGTGGTCATTAATAACAATATGGGAAAATATATCATTGGTTAAACTTCATTCCCCGTGATATCAATAGAGTTGTGTGTGCACATGTGTCCGAACATGTTGGACCTCTTTTAGTGCCAATGACGAATTTTCCACTTGTTCAATCAATGAAACTGACTGTCCATGAAATTACTATGTAAATGGCTGAGCATTCCACAGGTACATGCACACTTAACATAATCTCAGGGAGATTCAACATGACATGGTATGTGACCAGGCTGGCTCTTCAAATTACAGGTACAACTAATTTTAGCCAGTTGAGTGGGCTAGGGTAACATGAAATAAAGTGTCTTGCTTAATGAAACAATGTGACACTGGAAATTGAACTCATGATGTTCAGATCATGAGCTGAACACCCTAACCACTAAGTCATGTGCCTTTCACTTGTTTTTTCTAGGAATTGAATTATCGTAAGATCTAACCTACAGTTATATGGATTATGTTTAACAGACATCAGTTAGCTTGTAACCCATGTCAAGAAAAAATAGCACATGTAAACATTATGTGTACACACACACACACGCATGCTCATATATTTAGTGAAGTTTTGGAATTTCTCCAAATACTATTGTTGTTGTTGTCTTTGTTTGTTTGAATATCTTTTGGTATTGTTGACAAAGTATTGTTTGGTTTTTGTTTCCAAGTGTAATATTAATATAAATATCACCTACTTTGTAAATACCTGAACAAATTTAGCTAGAGACCTTGCAAATATCACAGACTACAAGAAACATTATGGTAAACACATGTTTGCTATTGTTATAAATAAACAAATGGGCCAGAACATGTAGGAAGAAGTAGAAACTCTGTGAATCACTCCTTATACTTCTTGATTGGCAATGGAGATTATTGCATCAGCTTGTGTGTAGATATTTTTCTTGAGTATTTTAATCCTTTTGGTACCAACCATCTGAAACTGCTCGTTTTTCTACGATATGTTTGTTTAATGATTATATTTATATAAAAACCTTCCATCAAAATTAATGTAAGAACCTTTGTTATGTTCCAAAGACCAGCTTAATGCTTTAAGAATTATTGCTATACTTTATTCAATTAGACAAGGATTACTTTATCTTGATACCAAACCACCTCTGATTTAATGATACAAAGTTGTATATTCAAAAGTGTTTATATTTATATGAAAACCTCTGATCATAATTTTATGTAAGAACTTTTGTTAAGCTATGTTCTGAACACCAGCTTACTAATGATTCAGGTCTGGAGGAGATGGATTAGGAAATCTTTAGAGATGAAGTGAGGAAGGGCTGCTGACATAACTACTAGGTAGTGTGCAGGTGTGATCTGAGCTATGTTGGAAGACATAGCATTATGTTATAGCTGCATAGGAAAACCATGGTTGACGAGGGAGGGGGTGACTGTCACCTGTGACAGTCCATAAATCATGATTTTCAACATCGCTGGCATAGGTTGACATACTCTTTGAGGTTGTATCCTATCACCAAATGTTATGTTAATGTGAAGATATATGCACACACGCACACAAATATATAGTTATACTTTGGGAGGATCGTGCTGCCAATAAAAACACAAGCACCTGTTGGATTTTGTTTCAATTTATTATAAACTCCCAGCGACTAGAAGTTTATAATAAATTGAAGTGAAATTCAACAGGTGCTTGTGTTTTTATTGGCAGCATGACCACCCAAAGTATAACAATATGTTTCAACACACATTTTCAGATAAGAAATCTTGCAAAACAAATACAAAAACTAAGTGTGCATGTGTGTGACAGGCTTCTGCACAGTTTCCATCTACCAAATGCACTCACAAGACATTTGCCAAAGGTACCACACAATGGAATTGAAACAAACCCAAAGCCATGTGATTACAAAGCAAACCTTTTAACCACATGGCCATGTCTGCACCTGTATTAAAATTCAATAAACCTATTTTAAATGCCTGTAATGTTGAAATAGCTGAACTCCTTGATCTCCTATTGTTTTCCATCTGGGACACCATGGCAGTGACAACAAAAACTTTTTATACCAACATTTAGTTGTGTTGTTACTACTGTATATTACTGTCTTTCACTATTGTAAGGTTGTTTTCTTAGAGCTTAGTTAGCTGTTGGCTATGATCTAAAGTACTCTTTGTGGTCCCCCCTTCCCCCTTTATTCCCCCATTCCCTCCCCTTTATCTCCCCCATATCCCCTCCATCTCTCTCTCTCTCTCTCTCTCTCTCTCTCTCTCTCTCTCTCTCTCTCTCTCTCTCTCTCTCTCTCTCTCTCTCTCTCTCTCTCTCTCTCTCTCTCTCTCTCTCTCTCTCTCTCTCTCTCTCTCTCTCCATTTGTATGTATTTTAGTTTCCTTTTCAACTCCTGCAAGTATTCTGAAAGTCATGTTTTCTCTCTGTACTTTGTACAATATTATTTTACTTTTGCGTGTGTGTGTGTGAGAGAGAGAGAGATAGGAATGGAGTCTGTAACCAGCAACAACAACAACAAACAGCAATTAAACTTATCTAGAGTCTAGAAAAATAGCTGTTAGTAAGTCGTTATTCTGTTATAGTGCAACAAGTGGTTGCACGTAGCAGCATTGGTATATCTAAGCAACTGGTTGTGACCTATCTCTGTGGAGGTGTTGAGTGAAGCAGTGCAGCACTGATATAGTATGCAGAGTTGCTGTTTTCTTTTTGTAACAGATAAGTCCTGTTATCTTTGTAACCTTATCAATTAATAACAGAGAAACTTCGTGTCTAAAGCTGATGATAATAGTTGGAACTTTCAATATCATATATATATGTATACGTGTGTGTGTGTGTATATATATATACACACGCACACGTGTATATGTGTGTATCTATTTAAAATGCGAATTAATCCTTTTCCATTCCTATATGAGTGGGGGTAAAGTTATTAACAAATATTTACATGTTATCAAGTTACTAAGTAAAATATAAGATAGCGTGTAAGGTCCTAAAGAACAATTTGTTTGTTTATTTTAATCCTTCTTAATTCCAGTGATATTCATCTCATTATCATCATCAGGTATCATCTACCCTCAACAGGTTGAATACCATGGATCGCTCTATAGTTTACTACAAGTTTACTCATGGTGGGTTTCCAGTCTTTTCCATGGAGGTAATGTTCAGATGTGTTCTCTCAATATAAAGAACCAGAACAAATACTGCAAGGTATCTTATCCTGCATTCTAACAGTGCCACTAATCCGCCCCTCAAGACTGCTGCTTTATTTATCAACATTGAAGAGATAAAAAGCAAAGTCAACCATGGCAGGATTTAAATTCAGAATGCAGACATTTTGTCCGACACCGCCAATTTGACACCTTCCTATTAATATTATTGAAAACTTGTGGGCACAACAAGTCCAAATGATTAAGGAGTTCACTTTGCAGTCATTAGATCCCAGGTTTAATTTCTCTGTGTGGCATCTGGGGCAAGTGCCATTTACCATAGCCTGGGTTCACCTATGCCTTGTGAGTGAAATTGGGTAGATGGAAACTGTACCTGTAATTCAAAGGAGCGTCCTTGTCATTCTGTCATGCTGAATCTCACTGAGAATTATGTTAACAGTGCATGTGTCTGTGGAATGCTCAGCCACTTGCATATTAATTTTACAAGTGGGCTTTTCTGTTGGTCAAACAACTGAAACATTCATTATTTAAACTGATGGAAGTTCATTCCACTGAAAACATAATGAAATATGTAAATTCCAATTGGTTAATGCCCCTCTAGAGATATAGAAATTTGTGAATAAATATTCACAAATTTTGTTCAAATTGTGTCTGTGTTGTAAATAAAAGAGAGTATTAATGTAGGTTGTAGAGTCAGAATTCTCTCACCTCTTTCTATTTAAACTGGCTGTAACTGGCCACTCATGCTGACGTTTAGGTATTGTTCTCAAAATAAATATCAAAATTTTATAGATTCGATATTATGTGAGATAATTATGTTAGATAAAGCCTTTGCCATGAAAATACAGTAATGTGTATAGAGTAATGTAAATGCTAAAAGGCTAAATTGAATTTTTGTCACTTTCACAAAATAATACTTAAAAACCAGTCAGTGAAAATGATACGCACACAAAAGCAAACTTCAATGTATATAAAACCAACTTAGAATACTCCACACCAGCCTCCTCAGAATAGGGGGTGGTGCCTGAAAGTTGCAGTGGCATAAAACTTGATCTGTGAAGTAAAGAGAAAAACTTAGTTTCAATAAACTTTATTTGTATGTGCATGCATGTGTATATTATCATTATCATCACCATGTTACATCTATTTTCTATGCATATATGGATTAGATGGGTTGTTATGTTCTAACGTTAGACAGGTTAGGACACCATGTCTTATTCCTATGTTCAGTTTTTTTAATTTAGTTTCTATGGCTGAATGCCCTTTGTAATGCCAACCACTTAATAGTGTGTATTGGGTGCATTTTATCATGGCGCCAACACTGCCACCTTACAGGTTGAACTGGCTGCTTTTTATCATGGCACTAGCATTACCACTTTACAGGGTAGACTGGGCACTTTTTATCATAATAATAATAATAATGAAATATTGTGTACAGTGCTCAGGTGCACTACAACATCATGGCACCAGCACTACCATATCACAGGGTAGACTTGGTAATTTTTATTGTAGCACCAGCACTACCACTTTGTAGAGTAAGCTGGGTGCATTTTATTGTGGCACCAACATGTGCGTGCGTGGTTATCAAGAATATCTCCCTGTATCAAAAACTAAATATAATTATATCTTGTTATTAAGCACATTCTGTTTCTTAAATCCTCTTACTACTATGTGTATGTGTGTGCATGTTTGTAAACAGTGTTTACTTGCATAGGTTACTAGTTAAAAGCAGACAGTTTGCATTTATGCTTTGGAAAAAAAAAGCCACTCCTTCCCTCCTTTCCCCCATAATCTTAATCCTACACTTCTCCTTTTTCACAGATACTGGAATTTTATATCCGCTGAGCTCTGAAACTGGTATCACAATATTGCTCAATATTTTCAGTCACCCCACCCACCTCTTTCTTTCAGTCTAGCTTCCTCTCACTGTAGTATATAACTCCATCACTGCTGCTAATTAAACTTCTTTTTCTAACTTGCCTGAATGAATCCAGTCTTGCCTTTCTTTTTCTTTTCTTTCCATTTATTTTCATTATCAGTAAGTGAGCTATAGATATTGGCATGGATAATAAAGAGTACCAGATAATAAAATGCCTTGTGGTATTTAGTTACCTACTTTCATGTTTTAGAGCCCAAATCCCACTCCCATTGAGGTTTAGTTTGAATTTCATCTTTTCAAAGTCAATTAAAATAATTACCAGTCATGAACTGGAGTCTATTTAATTGACTATACTCCCATAAAAAATTATCCAACTTTTAGCCTGGCTAAAATTTATTATTAATAATAATATTTCTTTCTAGCATTGACACAAGGCCAGCAATTTGGGGGAAGGGGAAAATTGATTATATCAACCCCAGTATTTAATAGGTACTTTATTTTACCAACCTTGGAAGGATGAAAATCAATGTCAGAAACAATAGAGTGAAATTACCTTATATTTAGTTAAGCTCAGGGGTCAGTTAGGGAAGTACTTGACAAGTATTTATTTATCTCTAAAATTGCTGGCCTTATGCCTCAATTAGAAACCATTATTAACAAAGGTAGTGTTGGTGAGTGTCCAAAAAGTTCATTATGTGACCATGGGGTTCAGAATTCGATCTCATTACATAACAATTTGAGCAAAGTGTGCTTGACAATAACCTAAACCTGTAAGTGAGATTGAGTAGATGGAAACTGAGAAAGCCCAGTAGACGGATTGTACCTGTAATTCAAATGTACAGCCTTATCACATTGTGTCACACTATTTTTGTCTGAGAATTATTTAAAGGATATTTATGTCTGTACAATACTCAGCCACATGCGTGTTAATTAGGCTGTATTTATTCTGCTTCTGTGCTTTCTGAGTTGAAAACCTACCTCTTGTCAATGGAAAAATGATGACATGATAGGACTAAGAAAGCTTCTATGACATGCAACCCTATAGGAGTTTAGCTAGTTTCATAGGAGTGTGCCATAACAACAACCAGACAGTACTTAAGTATCAGCTTTGCCTGTTGATCTCCTGAATAACTCTCAAGCACATCTCAAATTGACCTTATGTCCAACCAAAAGAAATCTTCATTATTAATATTAAGGGCGGTGGATTGGCAGTATCAGTATCAGTAGAGGGTTGGAAACCATGCTTTGCAGCATAGTTACAGCCCTTGCCATTCTGAGTTCAAATCCCCCTGAGGTTAACAATTATTAATATGAGATTGGCAGAATTGGTGAAATGTTGGATGAAATGCCATTACTGTATTTGTTCTGGCTTTTTACATTCTGACTTCAAATCCTGCTGGGTTCAACTTTGCCTTTCATCCTTCCATAGTTGATAAAATAAAGTACCAATTGAGTATTGAGGTTGATTTAATTGACTTATCCCTTCCCATAAATTGCTGAACCTGTGCCTAAATTAGAAAATATCATTATAAATATTATTTAACTACTTTGTTATTTAGTTTAATTTCTTTACACTCCCACCAGACTTTTGCCTTTCATACAAACCTGTCATCCGACTTCGGGTTGGGTAGGCTTTGGTATGTGGGTAGGTTTCAGTGCCTGAGTGAGGACACTCAAATTCAAAGTAATTCCAAGGTGGGGTTTTGGAATAAGCATATCACTGTAATTTTGTCTAAATCTGTGGGTGTACTATTTAAAAGTCTGAAGGCAGTTCTCAAACCCACCCATCCACATATACACACCCAATGGCAGCCTTGCTTTCATATTCCATGGTTCAAGAAAAGAACATTACTATAGTTGATTCAGTCAAAACTTACCCCCATGCTGAACCAATACTGCCTTGTTGCAACATCTCTCTCTAAATTCTGAGTTCTAGTTACACTAAGGGCAACTCAGTAATATACTGAATGAGAGTTGTTTAAATCAGTTGTACCCCAGCTGTCTACCTCCTATGTGGCTTAGTATTAATATATAACATCACCATCACCATGGCCATTAATTTTTCTAATTAAAAGTATCAACAATAATTGTTATTATTAGAGCCAGCAGGGCTGTGGATTGCCAGAGTCGTTAGTGTAGGAGAAATGGTTAGCAACATTTGTTTCAGCTCATTATGCTCTGAATTCAAAGAATTATTAGAGCAAGTGAACACACTGGATTAGCAAGAGGATCAGACAATTGCTTAACAGCATTTGTTCCGGGTCGTTATGAGCTGAGTTTAAATCTCGCAGATGTCAATTTTGTCTTTCATCCTTCTGAAGTTGATAAAATAAACTACTAGTAAAGTACTGGAGTTAGTATTGCCTTCCTCTTACCCTCAAAATTGCTGGCTTTGTACCTAAATTAGTAACCATTCATATTATTATTTAAAAACAAATTTCATCTCTTAACATGTCATTTTCCCCACCTTTTTTAAATAACATTGTCTATTTTTGCATGTTTTCTGTCTCCTTTTTATGAATAGAAACTGTCAAAATGTGGAATATTCTGTTGTTGTTTTTTTCATCATTCTAACTCTTCCTCGTCCTCTTTTTCCCCTCTATTTTCTATTAACTCTCCACCTAACCAATAACCAACCATAATTTGTATACTTTGTCTTACTCCTCCATTTTTCCTTCACCCCTGCTGCTGCCACTACCATTGCTGATGCTTCCTATCTCTCTCTCACTCATTTTCTTTCTCTCATTCTCTCTTTCGCTTCCTATCTCTCTCACTTCCTATCTCTCTCACTTTCTCCTATCTCTCTCACTTTCTCTTTCTCTTATCTCTCTCACTTTCTCTTTCTCTTATCTCTTTCACTTTCTCATTCTCTTCCTATCTCTCTCACTCTCTTTCTCTTCCTATCGCTCTCTCTTTTTATCTCTTTCTCTTCCTATCTCTCTCTCTCTTTCTCTCTTTCTCTTCCTATCTCTCTCTCTCTTTCTCTCTTTCTCTTCCTATCTCTCTCACTCTCTTTCCCTTCCTATCTCTCTCTCTCACTCTCTATCTCTTTCTCACTCTCTTTCTCTTCCTATCTCTCTCACTCTCTTTCTCTTCCTATCTCTCACTCTTTTTCTTCCTATCTCTCTCTCACTCTCTTTCTCTTCCTCTCTCTTTCTCTTTCTCTTCCTATCTCTTTCTCTTTCTCTTCCTATCTCTCTCGCTCACTCTCTTTCTCTTCCTATCTCTCTCTCTCACTCTCTTTCTCTTCCTATCTCGCTCACTCTCTTTCTCTTCCTATCTCGCTCACTCTCTTTCTCTTCCTATCTCTCTCACTCTCTTTCTCTTCCTATCTCTCTCACTCTCTTTCTCTTCCTATCTCTATTTTATTTCCTTCTCTTCCTCTGAAACAATATCCATAATCTACTAATTATCATTCTAACAGTGGCACAAGGCCCTACATTTTGGAGGAGTGTGCAGTTGATTAATTCAATCTCGCTATTATATTACTGATACTTATTTTATTGAGCTAAACAATGAAAGATTACAGGCAAAGCTAATCCTAACAGGCATGGAATTCAGAATGTAAAAGGTTCAAATAATAATGATTTCTAATTTAGGCACATGGACAGCAATTTTTGGTGCAGGGAAAGTTGATTATATCGACCCTGGTACTTTACTGGTACTTTATTTTATTGACCCCAGAATGATGAAAGACAAAGTTGACCATGGCAGTATTTGAACTCAGATTTTGAAAGTTCATAACTAAATGTTTTAAAGTATTTTATCCAATGTTCTAATGACTCTGCCAGGTTCAAATAATAATAATAATAATAATAATTTCTTAAGTATAGTGCCCAGTTTGTTTGTCTTTTTTTAAAAAATGAGATGTTATAGTCTATTGCATTAACCTTAGGGTGTTACTGGTGCTTATTTTAACAGTTTTAAAAGAATGGAAAACAAATTAGAGACTCTAACAGGAGTCAAACTCAACCGAGAGGGATGAAACAAAATAATGTATTTTTAATTTTTAGGCACATGACCAGCAAATTAGGGGAAGGGAAAGTTGATTATATTGACCCCAGTACTTGACTGGTACTTTATTTTATAGACCTCAGGAGGATGAAAGGCAAAGTTGACCATGGCTGGTTTTGAAACTAGAGTGTAGAGGTTTGTAACAATGCATTCCATCTTATGCACTTGTAATTCTGTCAATCCACTGTCTTAGATGAAACAAAATATTATAAAGCATTTAGATAAGCATTCAACTGTTTTCTACCAATCATCTTGGAACAACAATTATTTTTAATTATATTAGTTGATTGTCAGGATCAATAAAACATACCTTACAGTACTTAGTTACGACCCATTTCAAATTCGGTGATGGTCAACTTCACCTTTCATCCTTCCAGAGGTTGGTAAAATGAAGGACCAGTCAAATACTTGGAATAATGTAATTGACTTTCCCTATAAAAATAATTTTTTAGATTATGCCAAAATTAGAAACCAGTATTAATTACAACATTAGTGTAAGGGAAGGAGGGTGTAGTTGATTGGGTGAACTCCAGTTCATGATTGCTACTTATTTTCTTGATCTTAGAATGATGAAACTAAATACTGAGATGTTTAGACATTGGTACTTTTGCTTTTGTACCATCTTTGGAAGGACTAAAATTTGGTAAAATAAGATTAGAAATCAGAACAAAATGGGAAATAATTATAATAATTTCTAATTTTGGTACAAGACTAATAATTTTGGCAGAAGGGGAAAGTCAATTAAATCAACTCCAGTACTTAACTGGTACTTTATTTTATCAACTCTAAAAGAATTATATGCAAAGTTGGCCTCAGCTGGACGTGAATTCAAAATGTGAAGGATTGTAATTTAATGCTGCAAAGATTTTCTACTCAACACTCTTCAGATCTGACAAGTCAATTCCTTCTAAAGAGAGAGAAAGAAAGAATCAACCCCAGTGCTTGACTGATACATTTTTTTTATCAGTCTCAAAAGAATGAAAAGCAAAGTTGACCACAGTGGGACTTGAACTCAGAGAGCTGAAATAGATACTGCAAAGTATTCTATCTAACATTATAATGCCTCTGCCAATTTGTTGCCTCAGCAATCCTTCTGTTGAACCTTAAATTCCTAAAATTTTACAATTTTCTGTTTTTAATCAGATTTTTTTATGACAGAGGTTTATTTGATATTTGCAGTAGAACACAAGGGGTGATTGTGGGGAGTTTTCTTGTTCCTTTTTTTAATTTTTTTAATTTTTTATTTTCATTATATTTGCTTTCAGCTAAGATTTGCCAAAGGGTTGGGTGTACCCTTCAGTTGTGTCAAAGACATGACAACCTCCCTAGTGTTAGTGTCATGATAAAATGTAATCTTAGAGTGTAAGCGAGATGCAGGACCCCAGCCCATCTCAGCGGTCAGTAGTGCTGCTTCAGTACTAACTCAGTCTATGAAGATCCATCTAACCCTTACTAGCAGACAAAAACAGGCATTAAATAATGATGATGAACACACCACTGTAATAATAATAATAGTTTCTAATTTAGGCAAAAGGTGGGAAAAGGGAAAGTCAATTATATCAATCCCAGTACATTGGTTCTAATTTAGACACAAGGTCAATAATTTGAGGAGTTCTAAATTAATTAATGTGATGCTTGTACTTGACTGGCACTTTATTTTATCAGCCTTGGAAGGATGAAAGGCAAAGTTGGCCTCAGCATAATTTGAACTCAGATGTATAGCACTTATAATACTAATAATTCTTCTTCATCTTAGGCCAATAAATGAAATTATTATTATTATTATTATTATTATTATCATTCATTTATTTTTGTCCACTGGGACCAAAAACATTGAAGACAATACAATAAATAGGGATAGTCTGGATTTAGATATAGAGTGTAGGCAGAGAAAGAAAATAGGTTTCAAATAACAGTAAATTTATAACAGAATTCCCCAACAGAGGGGAGGACCACTCAGGGGTAATTAAGGATGTTCACAGATCTGAAATCACCCTGATCACAAGGGCACCATAGGTAAGTGCCCCTCTCCTCTCTATTCTCTCCAGCCTACAGGTACATACTGAGTGTGGACCCATTCACTCAGGCTCTTGTCATTATATTCACTCACCTTTTAATGAAAAATGATGATAATGATGGAACGTGTGTATTTTCAGACACACGTACTCTGTGTTGCCCTGTAATTATGCTGTCTTAGTTTTTACCAATGAAATAATCGAAACACCTTTATTTTTATTTATGATTTTCTTTTTTTCCGTAACAAATGATGTGGATCTATCCATAATGGAATAGTAGTGAGTCACTTTCTCTTTTTCCACTTCATCTCTAGTTATATGTTTCCAGCATGGTGTGTTTTGATGGGTGTATGAAAAGATTGGAAAGATGTGTGAAACTCAGTGGAATAATAATAGGACAAAGTATGTTCTAAAGAGGAGAGGTAGAGCTATTTGGGAAAAATGAAACGACAGGTTTCATATTTAATCCAAATATTGAATATTCCACACATAATTTTGCTTTATTTTCATCAGATCAAACACACACACACCCTCTCTCTTTCTCTCTCTCTCTCTCTCTCTCTCTCTCTGCTGGTGCCATGATTAAATATACCTAGCCCATACTATAAAGTGGTTGTGCTGGTGGCATAAAAAAATGAACCCAGTTTACATTGTAAAGTGGTTGTGTTGGTGTTAGGATAAAATGCACCCTGTTCATGCTGTAAAATGCTAGTGCTAGTGTCACGATAAAATGCATTACAATACGCACTATGAAGTGGTTGACATTAGAAATAACATCCAGCTGTAGAAACCATGCTAAAATAAAACATGACCAAGACATGGTCTTCTGACCTGTCTAGTCTCGAAACTAGATAGCTTATCCAACCCATACCAGCATGGAAAACAGACTTAAAATGGTGGTGCAACAAATGAAGTGAGGCTGTACTGGAAAAAACTCATCCAACACATGAAAGCATGGAAAAAGAGGATAACAGGATAATGCTAATTATATATATGTAAAAGTAACATGTAAAAGAGGGAGAACTCAATATTTATAATAAAATCTTAAGTAGATTTTTTTTCATAGTCTTACATGACCATGATGTTTCAATGAAATGTGTGTTTGCTAAGTATTAGCAAAGGGTGTCTTCTTTAAGCTTCATCAGCGAGGAAGTATTGAAGTACTGTAAATTCAGTTTATAAGTACCAGTAAGGAGGGAAGAGAAGGTTATAGAAGTTGAGGGGAGGGAGAGGAATGAAGTTAAGAGGAAGGGGAGATTGACAAAGCAGAGAGAGTGAAGGTGGTAGAGAAGAAGATAAGATGAATTGAATTAAAGGGCAAGATTGAAGGACTGTTTGGGAGAAAGAAATAAGCAGTGAAAGAAAGATTGGAAGGGATGCCTGGTGAAATAAGGGAGTATATATGAAATTTAGGGAGGGTTAAGCAAGAAATTGGCAAAGGTGCAGAGCTCAAGTTAGTGATTACTTCTCACAACAACCATCCCATATTTCTCCCTCACACTCCTTGTGTTTTTAATGTGGAACCATATTCTGAATGGAAAGTAAATTGCTCTATCAAACTTCCCCCAACAGCATTATTGATACTAAAACCATGTGGTTGTTCTGTAAACTTCTTTACAACCACACAGTCAGGACTGCACCTATTTTTCTTCAAAACCATTTAAAAAAATTATTTTGTCAGAAAGCCAGTTATCTAACTCCATTGATACCAAGCCGCCCCAGGTTTTATGATATAAAACTGCTTGTTTTAAAGTATCTATATTTATATAAAAACCCTCCATCATAATTTTATGTAAACACCTTTGTTGAGCTATGTTGCAAATTCTTTGAAAATTTTAGGTAGTGCCTGTTATTAGAAATATGGTAATGAAAGGGTTAAAATACCCAGAAATGCAACTAGTAATTAGTTGAAGGAAAATTTTTCCATTTAATTTGAAAATTACTGTTAAAAGGACACAGAACTACATCAGGTAATAGACATTGGAGCTGGGGTAGGGTTCTGAAGTAAGGGTGCTGTAGCCAATATATATAACAGAACAGAATTTGTAAAAATTAGGGAATGAAGTAGAAACGGTTCTTGATTATATATACATTAATTTCCAAGTTAACTAATGTTTTTTATTTCTTGGATTGTTTTAATTATTGTAATAAGAGTTATTATCTATGGCATTTAGATCAGTACTATTGGAGGGCATTTGCTTGTTAAATTGAGAAGTTAGTGTGACAGGCACTATTCAGTAATAATTACTTGTACTAAGGGATTAGTCTTGCTTCAGAATTAGCATTTTTTAAACTTTAGTGACTCTAAAGCTGCTCATGACATTCATTGAACAGTTTTTAAAAAGAATTATAATACAAAGTTTAAAAGATCAACACCATATTGCTAATGTATCTCAATTATATTTTATTCCCTAAAACAATTAAGTTGCTAATTTCAACATGTGTGTGTGTTCACTCTCAGTTTGCCATATTTTTAATTCTCTCTCTTTAAGTATAATTTGATACCAATGAGTTAGAGGCAGAAGTAAACAGCTTTCGAATGATTTAACTACATATATCAAGACTGCTGCTATATCAGTCCACAAATACTTTAAGAATTATTGTTATATTTTGTATTCAATTAGACAAGGATTACTTTATTTTAATCCTTTTGATACCAAACCCTTCTATATCTGTGATACAAAGCTATTGATTCTAAAGTGTTTATATTTATATAAAAACCTCTCATGTTCCATGTTCCCAACACCAACTTAATAATGAGAAAGTACTAAATCCCTCAAGTTCTTGACTAATTTCAGAATTATTTTCAAAAAATGTGGCTCAGCATTTTGAGATCGGCTCTAATCACCTCTACCAAGGTTGTTCTAGGTCCTCCTCTATTGCAGCTCCCTTCCGTGGTATACCTGGCATTTCTTCATCCAGTGTTCCTCATCCATATGCATCACAATCCCATACTAGCACAGTCTTCTCTCTTGCAAAATACATCTGATTTCTCTTATACTCAGTTTTTCTTCTCTTGGTTCATTTTTGCCCAGTCATTCATGCACACTAACATTACACATCCAACAGAGCGTGCTCACTTCATTTCTCTCCAGCTTCTGTATATCATCAGTATTTACCACTCATGTCTCACTGCCAGGCAACATCACACTTTTTGAGCAGGCATCATGTAATCTATCTGTCACTCATAGAGAAAATCCCTTTGTTGTCAACAAAGATAGGAGCTCTCGAAACTTTTTCCAGCCTATTCTTAATGTAGCAACTATGCTTTCAGAGCAGCCCCCCTCAACTGCTAATGAAGTCACCTAAGTAACATAAACTGCCAACTTCTATGGTACCTTCTTGAGATTGGGAAAAAAGGTTTATTTCACTACTACTCTTACTACATACTATTCCTGTGTAACTGCCACATGCAAAGTCTATCCTTTGTGTTTGTCTACAGTGCCCATTACACTTTGTATACTCATTCTTTACATTGCATACAGTTCCTACCTACTCCTTTTCTACATAGTGATCACAGCTACATCCCTGATGGGATTAAAGTTTCGTCCCTTTTCCTACTTACTAAAACTTGTCCTTTACTAGGTTTACTCTGAATCCTTTTGATTCTAAGTTCTGTTTCCATTACAGGAAATTTTTCTCAAGTTCTCAAAAATTCAGCTATAAGAACCAGGTTATTAACATACAGAAGTTCCCAACAATCTGTCCACTTTTTTCCATCTACTTTACCCAATGCTCTCAAGACTTCTTTATAGTGATTCACATAATATCATAGTCATTTCACCCAATTCAAATTTTAAAGAAATTAACATTCTTAGCATAGTTGTTGAAATTGTTATATCTAAAACAAACAAGTAACTAGTATATTGACGTGCAGACACATACATAGTTATGCATATTCTTATTATACATGTATATAAGTATATATACATGTTTTGTTCATGAACTTACATTGGTTGAAGTGTGTGTGTGTGTGTAATTGCATTTAAACAACACTGTTGCATATGAATTAGAAAACCTAAATTTAGAAAAAAATATTTGTAATTTCATATAATCTTGTTCTTGAAATTTTTAGATTCGCTAAATTATGAATCAGAAAATTATTTTTTTCTAAGATTTCCTTTTATTTGCACAGCTCTAAATAGAGCGTTTAGACAGAAGTATGTATGTTCTATTGGATCTTACCGGTGTGAATTTGTGTGAGAAAAGAAATGAGATATGATAATATCTGTACATAGTGTTGAGAGAGAGAAGTGTTTTCCTGTAATTTGTGATTTACTGTAGTAGGCCAAACCAAAATGTAGGATAGTTTTATTTAATGTAAGAAAAGAAGTTAAAATGCAGTAAGAACAGCTGTAACCATTTGTATGGGGGGGGGGGGGGGGAGCATGAGCCAGGCGTAATCTGAGCTATCAGATCTCAGAATGTCACAACTCTTTGGACCATGCCAAAGTGGGAAAAGGACATGATGATGATAACATTCTCTTTTTCCCTCTCTTTTAGAGGTATTTTTCTTTTAAATGGATGTTTTCAAAAGCTATATGTATTGTGATTGTTATATATATATATAAGGAAGTTCATTGCCCCGGTAGTTGGTACTGTTGAAGCTAAAGAATGTTTATTGACCTGAACAAGTGATTGAATTCCACATAACCCTCAGAACTTTATATATTGATTAGAGAATTATCACAGTTCCTTTGAAGAAACTTACAAGATAACAAGCTGAAACTGCAGGGTTCACAATCAGATTTTTACTTCAGTATACCCACTCTGTATCTCATCATGCATCAAGTACTATTCTGATTTGTAATTTTGTTCTGTCTTCACACTGCAGACACTTCATATATATCTGTGTGTATCTGTGTGTGTGTGTGTGAATAATTAAGAAAACAGAATGTTATTTTTTGAATTTTTTATATTTCAATGAATTACACAACTTGCCATGATGCATATTTCTGGATATGTCAGTTCGTCAATTATGCAAAGCATGTTTGCTAGACAAGCCTTCTTCAGATGACAAAATAAAAATAAAATAATCTATGTCTGTGTGTATTGAGAGTATTGTCATCTTACTTTTTATAGAACTTGGTGTTATTCCTTACATATAGATGGCTGCATGGACACAGCATGACTGAATGGTTAAAGAGTTTGCTTTACAATCATTAGGTACCAGGTTCGATCCCACTGCGTTGTATCTTGGGCAAGTATCATCATTTACCATAAGCTATGCCTTATTATTGAAATGGGGTAGGTGGGCTTCCATCTACCCAATTTCACTTACAAGGCATGAAAGCCTGACAGATTGACTGTACCTGTAATTCAATGGGCTAGCCTTGTCACACACTGTGTCATGCTGAATCTTCCTAAAAATTACGTTCATTTTACATTAATCTTGAACAAGCTGATCCATTAATTGAACAACTGAAGCACTTATTAAAATCAATGGAGATGCATTTCAGATAACTAATGAATGTAATTCTTTAATTATGCTTCTCACTTTTGAAACAAAACAAATGATTTAATTATTCTCAAAACAAAAGCTACTGTTGAAAAGACAATAATGCAAGGAAGAAATCTTAGTTTCCATAATGAACATTG
Organism: Eledone cirrhosa; assembly: GCA_964016885.1. Taxonomy (NCBI): domain Eukaryota; kingdom Metazoa; phylum Mollusca; class Cephalopoda; order Octopoda; family Eledonidae; genus Eledone; species Eledone cirrhosa. The sequence continues at coordinate 88,188,504 of OZ024741.1, forward strand.
AAATACATTATCTCATTCACTGTGTGCTTATTAATTCAGTCTTCAGACAAAATCAAACATGCTTTTAACACTTTACATTGCAGTAGTATCAAATACACCCAAAGTTAAACAGCTGGGGTAGATCTTGCTTCATACATTTAACTACTTACTTTTCCTTTATCTCACTTCATCTAATTAAGAAACGGTTCATTATAGTAGTAGTTATAATTGTAGTAGTAGAAATAGCAGTAATAGTTGTTGCTGCGGACATTTTTCTGATGTTGAAATGGTTAAGGAGTTGAACGCTAGGTGGCTTTTGGGATAGCAGGAAATTGCAGTATGTTTAACTCATCAAAAAGAAATTTGGCTAATTGAAATTCTTTTCCAAAATTGACTAATTAGTAATTTTTTCTTATACATAAATATACATAACACACACACACACACACACACAACACACAACACACAACACACAACACACATTTTACGTTTATGTATTTAGCAAGATTCTTGATGTGTAATCATGTGTTGAAACCGATATTGTTATATTTGGGAATGGTCATGTTGTCAATAGAAAGAAACACACACACGATATCATTTTCACTTTATCATTATTACTCATTCTTCATTCATTTGTCGAAGTTCTTTCTGGTCTTAAACTTTTACTCCGAGATTGAGTAGAAGTTTAAGATCAGAAAAAAGAGGAGACATAGAATGTATGACGAAAGAACTTCGACAAATGAATGAATAACGAGCAATAAAGGTAAAGTGAAAATTATGTAGTGCGCGTGTTTCTTTCTATTGGCAATGACCATCCTCAAAAATAATAATATTATGTGTGTGTGTGAAGGCATGTGAATTTGTTGTTTGAGTATTTGGCTCATGATCGTCAAATCATGAGTTTGATTCCTGGCAGTGCATTGTCATTAGGCAAGACATTTTATTTCATTTTGCTTCAGTACACTCAACTAAAAAAATTTGTTGCATGTTAATTTCACAAGGCTGGTGTTCTATTATTCGAACAGCTGGAACATTCGTCATCGGAACTGGTGAAGGTTGAACTACAACATATAAATATATACATATATATATGTATACAAACATATACACGCAAACACATACACACATACAAGTTCTGTTAAAAATGTATCGCATGCAACTCTATTTTTCATGGGGGAAGTAATGATGCTAGGGAAACAAATATGTGCACAGTGGAGCTGCTAACATTCATGTATATGCATGGTTTTTGGCGAACTCACTGTATGTGTCAGTTATTGCCAGGCAACCAGTGTGTGAGGTACTGTACTACTTACATATCACATTTTCATTTTGCCTAACACTGCCAACAAAGATCCTGAGTTCCTGAATAGTGAAATAACTGGAGATGAGCTATGAGTCTACAGGTACAATCTGGAAACCAAAGTTCAGTTATCACAGTGGCTCAAAAAGCTATGTCAGGTGCAGAGCAAAATCAAGGTGATGCTGACTGTTTCTTCAACTACCAAGTCATTATGCATCACGAATATGCACCAGGACAAACAGCTCCTTTGAGAGTCATGAAGATATATGATCTGCAAGAATGGAGCTAAGAGCCATTTCTGAAGACGCATTCCAGACATGCTTCAAATAGTGGAAGGATCACTAGACTAAGTGTGCAGAGCCACACTTGGAAGGGGATTAGCAGTCAAACTCCATCAAATATCTAGTCTTTTATTCCCAGCCAGCCTAAGGCCAAATACTTTTACGACAACCTTATACACACACGCACATTTTGCTGCATTATTAGGATGTCTATAATAAGGAATACAAAACTTTATCTTCATTCTTATCATTTTTGCAAGATTCTCACTCATAAAAAAAAAATCATACGTCTGTGATCATTGTCTATCATGTCATCATTGATTGTTGTAACCACCACCTAAAGTATTGCTTAAATGAAAGTCGATTTCTTTCATTTTGGATTGAAGACATTGCATTTTAAAATAATTTACTCCATAAAAATATAATTAATAGAATACTTGCCACTTGGCTTGTCAAATTTTTTCTCAAAGAATGGTTCCTCTGGTCTGATCTGTCTAATGAATAAACAAAAAGAAGAGAAGCTGTAATCTCTCCATATTGAATTAATCTGAGTAAATCTTATTGCCTTTCAGGGTATATATGTGTGTGTTTCTGTATGTGTGTATATATATATATATAATGTTATGTGAAGCTGTTGGGGTGTTCAGCTCAATCATAAGGTCATGAGTATGAATCTCAGCAGTTTGTTGTGACCTTGAGCAAAAACACTTTATTTCACTAAGCTGGCAAAAAAGAGTTGTACCGGAAATACAAAGGACCAGCCTTGTCACATGCTATGTCTGAGATCTACAATCAGGTGTCGGGGAATGCTCAGCTACTTGCACATAAATTTTCAAACTGACTGTTCCATTGATTGAACAATTGGAATATTTGTCACAACCATGAGAGGTCCAACAGATATTTTATTTTTTTAGAGTGTTCGGATAGTAATTGTGTTTTTCCATCACTATGAAATACGAATCAACCAATCGAGCCAAAGTCAAATGGGCCAGAACTGTTTAAAATAATTCAATACATCATCTCTTCTATCCAGTAGTGTGTCATTCATAGTTATTTTGGTAATTAACCCCATTACTTATTGTATGAGTTTCAAAAGAACAGTATCACTACAGAAGCAATGAAAAACATTTGTGAAGTGTATCCGCAGTAAAAGCTCGTACATGTCTGCTGTGGTTTAAAAGATTTAAAGATGGTGATTGTGACATTTCTGACAAGTTTCACTCTGGAAGACAACCCACTCTGAATGATCACCTTTTCACTGAGATTATTGTATCAAATCCACATCAAAGCACCATAGATTTGGTACATAAATCTAATGTCATGTTCAACTATCCATGAACATCTCAAGCAAATTGGGAAAACATGCAAAGAGGAAATTTGGGTTCCACATGAGTTACACTTGAGAACTAAACACAACGTTCCAACATCTGCAGCATCCTTCTAACCAGGAATAACCACCTACCATTCTTGCAGCACATTGTTACAGGTGATGAAAAAGGGGTTTTCATCACAACAGAAAATAAAAAAAAACAATGGTTATCACGTAATGAGAGGCCAGTACCCAAAATCAGAACTCCATCCACAAACATTCTTGCTCTGTGTTTGGTGGAACATGAAAGATATTGTCCATTACGAGCTATTGGAACATGGAAGGACCATCAATGGAGATGTCTATTGTCAACAACTTGATCATGTAAATGAAAAGTTACATTGAAAGTGGCCTGCTTTTGTAAACAAAGGTGTTATTCTCCAGCATGACAATGCACGACCACACTCTGCAAAACAAAACCAAGAAAAAGAGATCATTAAGATGGGAATTTCTTCCACATCCTCCATACTCACCTGACTTAGCACCTACAGATTTCTATCTGTTCCAATTACTAGAACATTATATAAGAGGCAAAACATTCAGAAACAGAGAGGAAGTTGAAAACAGTCTTTCAGACATTTTTTCAGGAAAAGAAATAGGTTTATTTGAATGCAACATCAAAAAGTTGCCTTCCCGTTGGGCTGCAGTCATTGAAAACAATGGAGATTACATTCTTGATGAAAATTATTCAGATGTACATAGTTTATATTCCTTTTTATATCCTTTCTGGATAAAACACAATTACTTTTTGAACACACATAGTAAACAATAGCATTAGAGAACAGGGAATGTCTGTGCGACTTGGTACTGAATAAATGCCACAAGTTATTTTTGTCCTAAAGCGCCAGTTTATAGATTTTCTTGCTGATGTTTTATATCTTTAGCTGATATACGTTAGTAGAATAACACACACATACACACGATGGGCTTTTGCAAAGACTCAATCTACCAAATTCCACTCATGAGATTTTGGTAATCCCAAGGCTATGGTAAAAAGTATATACTCAACATGGCACAGTGGGCTCAAACTCATAACCACATTGCTGCAAGGTGAACTTCTTAACCATACAGCTGTGTATACGCACATATATATATATATATATATTGAAATATATCTATAAAAATGGAAAATAATTCTTTGAAACATTGAATATATGGCAATAATGCACTTTACCAAGTTTCTGAATATGTGAGTTTTGTTTTATACTCTCCAAGTGTATAAAAACTGTTTAAATCTGATAATATTTACACATAACATATGTGCTCAATTGTATAATATTAACCCTTTTTTATACCAAACTGCTTGAAACCATCCATGGTTCTATAATATAAAACCATTTATATTTATCTAAAACCATTCCATCATAATTTTATGTAAGAACCTTTAAGATTTGTTCCTAACACCAACTTAATAAAGCGAAAGTTATTTATATTACTAAATCTCTCCAAATTCTGGATTATCTACAAAATACTTGAAAATCATTTGCAGTGTCTTTCATTAGAAATATGGTAATGAAAGGGTTAATTTCAATCTGAACTTTGTGAAAAAGCTTTCTTTCAAGAAGAGTAGATGGCCTGGTGTGATGGTATATCATTGAAAATTGTACAACTTAGAAGGCTAATTCCACTAGAAAAAAGATAAAACATCACACCTTGCCATTCCTCCATCTTGTAAATTCAAGTTTTTATGTTTATGTATGTATTGAGAGAGGGAGAGTTAGTGTCTGTATGTGTATGTTTATAGTTTGCTGGATATCTGCTTCAGTGATTTAGGTTTTAACCCTGAACCTGATATGATTCATGAGATGCAATGAATCTTCTAAAATGTCCACAGCCTTGTACCAAAACTAAAATATATTGAAATATATATATTTTACTTCCTGTCGTCCAATCAACCATGAATGTTTGGGTGACTTCATCTTCTATTTTTCTTTTTCTTTTTTTTTTCTTTTTTTTTTCTTCCTGTTTTGAGGGTTCTTCTCCAGATTCTTGTTGGTTGACTTCATGGTTACATGGGACTCATGTGAAGAGCGAGAAAAGGGTATTTATATGTTTTTCTCTTCAGGACATGTCCATTTACCTACCAGCAACCACCTTACATGTCACTTTATAGTTTTGTTGTGCTATTTATTTATTTATTCTTGCTTTGTTGCTTCCCTTTTGTCACTCCAGCAGAATGTGATACCTTATTTTGTTTTCTTTCTTAGCATTGCATTGCTATGATGACATTGCATAGTGTCCGGGAGACAGAAACCATCACAACCACTTATATACCACCACCTTTTCTTTTTAAAAATATTTTTTCTCTGGCAGGTTTGTTGTGGGAGATTATAAAGCTAATATCAGAGAGGCAGATTAAATGTTTTGCAGTATTTAGTCTCAGTTTAAATTCATCATAGTTAGCTTTGCTTTTAATCATTCCAGAGTTGATAAAATGATTACCCTTAAATTATTGGCGTTAATTTAATCAACTCATCTTTATGATAGAAATTACTTAGTGGACATCAGAGAGGCAGATTAAATGTTTTGCAGTATTTAGTCTGTTTAAATTCATCATAGTCAGCTTTGCTTTTAATCATTCCAGAGTTGATAAAATGATTACCCTTAAATTATTGGCGTTAATTTAATCAACTCATCTTTATGATAGAAATTATTGGCATAGGTGATGGATTGGCAGAATTGTTAGAATTGGACAAATATTTTTGCAGTATTTAATTACGGCCCTTAACCCTTTGGCATTTAAACCGGTCATATCCGGCCAGAATTCTCTCACCGCTTTCTATTCAAACCGGCCATAACCAGCCCCTCATATTAACATTAAGGCATTGTTCTTAAAATAATTATCAAAATTCTATAGGTTCGATATCATGTGAAATAATTTTATGAGATAAAGTGCTTACCATGAAAATACAATAGTAAATATAGAGTAATGTAAATGCTAAAGGGTTAATCTTATGAATTCAAATTCTGCCACAGTTAAATTTGTCTTTCAAGTTTTCAGGATTAATCATATTAAATACCAGTCAACTACTGGGAATGATATAATCAAATTTTTCCTCTCCAAATTCCTGGCCTTAAATTAGGAACCAATGTTATTATGTGTCAATTGTTATGTTGTTCGATTACACCTTGCAGTATTACTCTTTTAACTTAACGTCCTGTATTGCATAAAATTACATTGGTAAAATATTCTTAAAGTGTATAAAATAGCACTGTGATTGCATCATGTTAAAAATTTAAGTCATTTGTCAAATACTGCAAATGTTTTCAATGATCTGTTAGCCAGTAAAGATATGATAAACATTTGAACTAACAAACTTGTTTTTAGATATTTTCTGCTAAATCATTGCAGAATGTTAAGAGTTAAAGAAATCATATCTTGGGTATGACTGTCAATAAACTTGAAAAATAAGGAATTTTTCCTCCTCACAACTAATTTTATTGCCATATTGAAAAGCATTTAGTTATTTCAAAAGAATGAACATCCAGAAGTTTAAGAATGTTATAAGGAAAATAGCAAACAAATGTTTTTCTTTGTATAAAAGGAATTTGAATGTATGCTTTTAACATGTTTTAATACAGAAGTATAAAACATTCTTGATTTGCAATATTGACTAATCTGTAGATGATATTGATAAATTACTTGATGATGGGTAGTTTTGGTAAAAATTGACCAAGTTACCCTACCACAACATTATGGGGAATAAAATATTTTTCTTCAGAAATTATATATATGTGATGCCCCAGTATAGCTACAGTCCATAGATTTTTATATATATATATATATATATATATAGATGTGTGTACTCTTTCTCTCTCAGCTAGTGACCTAAAGAGTCAAACCTTACTGTTATATAATATGCAATTGAGAACAGCTTTGAACCTGATCACTGGAAAAGGCGTGTAATGAAATAAACCTATTAAACTGATATATAGCTCTCTCTCTCTCCTCTTTATACACATATATATATAACTATATATATATATATCATTTCATTTCATTTTACGTCCGCTTTTTCCCTGCTTGCAAGGGTGGGACAGGAACTGATTCTGGCTTGATTTCTACAGCTGGATGCCCTTCCTAACACCAACCTCATTTACAGTGAGTGCTGGGTGCTTTTTTGCCGTGGCACCTCCACGACCACTTTGCAGTGGAATGATAGGGAACCCAGTCCCTATCATCTCATTTCTACAGCTGAGTAAACTGGAGCAATGTGAAATAAAGTGTCTTGCTCAAGGAAACAACACATCACCCGGTCTGAGAATTGAACTCACAACTTTTCGATTGCAAGCCCAATGCTCTAACCACTAAGCCATGTGCCTCCATATAATTATACACACACACACATATATATATGTGTGTGTATAATTATCTCTCCCCCCTCTCTTTTCTCTTTTTGTCCTCTCTTTCTTCCTATTTCCTGAATCTCCTGTCGTTTCTCCTCCCCCCTCTCTTCTCTTCACTGTCTGACCAAAGTCAAGGACTTTAAGACACCAACCCTCAGCTTCTGTATGCAGTCTCCATCTCTGGGCATCATCATGAAAATCACTGAAACGATCATATTTGTAACAAGAGAGAGAGAAGACAATAGTATGGACTTGACAAAAATCATGTCAGTACTTTTCTGAAGAACTCGGTTTAAAGCAACAATGTAAAACAATGACTGGTTCATGTAGAAAGTGGTGTAAATAACAGTAGTAAAGAGAAGAGCTTGGCAGGGCAGAATACCAAAGCTGGCAGGATATATGAATATAGTATAACATCAAGACTAGAATAATTAGGTCAGTAGGTTTCAATCATTAACTTCTTAATTCCTCATACCAACTGATCAAACTCTTCTATATCATAGTTGACTTTATCACCTTCAAGTAGATTTGATTGACCATTCCCTCCCCCATCCCCTAAATTACTGGCATTGTTAAATTGAAACCATTAATTAAATAAAGAAATCATTATTATTATTATTATTATCATATTTGAGGGCAGTGGATTGGCAGTATCAATAGAACATCACACAACATGCTTCGCAGCATAGTTATGACCCTCTATGTTCTGAGTTCAAATCCTGACATGGTTAGCTTTGCCTTTCATCCTTACAGGGTTAAAATAAAGCACCAGTAATCACTGGGGTCGATTTAATTGATTTCCCCCTCCCCACAAATTGCTGGCTTTGTGCCTAAAGTAGAAACAATTATTATCATCATCATTAAATTGATCAGCCTTGAAAAATGACCTAGGTGACTGGCTGCTAATAATGTGTATATGTGGTAGGTGGGGCATTAGATTAAAGTTACTAGTATTTGATTAGTAATTATATTTTATTAATCCTGAAAGGACAAAATGCCAAGTTAACCTCGGCAAGGTTTGAAACCAGAACATAGAGGGATGTAACTAAAATGCTTTACAATATTTAGTTACAGCTCTCTATCTTCTGGTTTCAAATCTCACCAAGATCAACTCTGCTTTTCGTTCTTACAGGATCAGTAAAATATAATACTAATCAAGTACTGGGGTCAATTTAATCAACCCCTGCACTCATTTACATTGTTATTATTAGCAGTATCGGTAGAGCGTTGGATGCCATGCTTTGCAGCAATTGAGTTATGACCCTTTACGGTCTGAGTTCAAATCTCGCCATGGTTAACTTTGCCTTTCATCCTTAGAGGGTTGATAAAATAAAGTACCAGTAATGCACTGGGGTGATTGCTGGCCTTGTGCCAAAAGTAGAAACACTTATTATTAGCCAGTTTTCAAGGTTGATCAGTTTGAATTGCACCATATTTGAAAAAAAGTGGTACTTCAAGGTTGGTTCTGGTGTGTGTGTAGGGGTGAAGGAGGGGGGGGGGTACCTTGCTATCACAGTGAAATATCAACACATATTCCACAGTGGACTATATGACTTAAAAACAACAAATATAAGAATTCAAAAAAAAGGGACAAAAAAAAAAATCAAACAAACAATCTGTTTATTTTATGAGATTCCGTGTCTTATTTTTGAAATATTTTTCAATATGAACATTTTAACTTATGACGCATTGAAAAATTTGAAATTTGAAAATATAGTTGCCAAAAGGCAATCTCTAGGGGTAGTTTACCTGATTTATTCAATTATTATTTGTAGTTATTTGAATTGTGGCAACTATATTTTCAATATCTTTGTTATGATCTAAATACTAGTCTCTGTTGCTATTCTACAGCATTATGACACTTGCTATCTTCCTCATCACAGCTTTCAGCCACTCTCTTTCTTTCTCATATTCTCTCCTCTCCCTTTATTTTATCCTCTATTTTTACTGTTTTCAAACACACCTCCCTTTCTCTCACTTCTGCCTCACACTCTCTCTTTCTCTCCACATTTTATCATTTTCTTTTCTTATATCCTTTCTTATCTTCTATCACACACATACTCTTACTCTCTGTTATTCTGTCTACCATTTTCGCCATCATAATTATCATTAATGCTGTTATCGTCATTGTCATCATTATCATCATTCAGAACCCTATAATCTCTGCTACATAATCTCACATCTGATATACTGCTGCTACCGCCATATAATTTTATTCCTGTTCGGTGAATCTCAGTAATTTCACCAACAGCCTTATCTTATCTTTATTTCATTACAGTAAAGAGTTTATTTTTACTTTATTTAATTAATGCCTTGCCATGTTCTGGCTTTTATATTTCCTCTTTGAAATGGTCACTTCTTTCTGTTGCTATCTTCTTTTACTTAGCTCAAGAAAATGAAAGAAACAAAACAACAAAAAATGGTCACTTTCTTCATCCTATTATTCTTCTTGTTCTAATAATAAAAATAATAATTATTGTTTGTAAATATTTCAGCAAGGTTTCCAAACACTGTTGTAGTTTAACTTAGTCTATTTTAATAAGTTGCTTAATAATGTTAATTTGGCTTTATTTTTGTTTTATTGCAATTGTAATGATGATGATGGTAGTGATAACAATGCTTCAGTTTGGCTCACATACACATTTTCAATGTGGTGATATTTTTTTCTTCTTGTTATTGGTTTTTATATTATATTTTCTCTTCAGTGATATATCTCAGGTAGGATGGTATTTTTATTACTTTGGAGTAAGAGTTGTCCAAAAAACAAACAGTTTTTTTTTTTTTTTTACAATTTGGTGCCATGCTACCATCTGCTTAATTCTTAGCATCTTGTAATGATTTAGCAAGCGATATCTGAAAATGGGTTTATTAATTGAAATATTTATGGTATTTATATTATCTTCAATTTTTAACCCTTTAGCATTTAAACCAGCCATATCCGGCCAGAATCTCTCATCTCTTTGGCCATAATTGGCCACTCATACTGACGTTAGGTATTGTTCTCAAAATGAATAACATCAAAATCTCGTAGATTTGATATTAAGTGAGATAATTATGTAAGATAAAGCTTTTACCACAAAAATACAATAGTATATATAGAGTAATGTAAATGCTAAAGGGTTAAAGTAATGCAGCCATAATACTGTTTTCACTTTTAAGTATGTTTTGGTAATGTAAACCATTACCTGGTCATTAGGTGCTTTTAATGGAGTTCATTCCATTACAATGATTCCAACCAGATTTTCAGATAGATCTCCATTCATATTTCCCCTCCAAGTTAAATATTGACCTGTAGGTCTTTCTTCATGATTGGCATCAGCCACGTCAGTTTCACCAATCCGAAGAACCCACTTCTAATATAATTAACTGGAATTCGTGTTAGTATCGATTTGTACTTTACAACCAAGTTGAACAATGTAAAGAAACCAATGTTTTTATCAATGGCTGTTGGAAGATTTGATAGCTTCACCTAGATAATTCCAATTGGTGCTAGATAGAAATGTATGACATGTTCAGTGTTGTCACATTTTTCTAAATAACTACCTTTATGAAACCAGTGTGAAGGTATGTGGCCTAGTGGTTAGGATGTTGGACTTAGATTCGTAATACCATGGGTTCAAATCTTGCTCTTGTATACTCAACTGAAAATGAGTGCCAATAGTAGAGAGGGTTAGTTAACCTTGCAACGAACTAGTGTCCTATCCAGGAAGGAGTCTTATACTTTCAGTTGCTTAACACCAATGAAACCAGGATAAGCACTGACCTGATAAGCCTCGAGGCTTGAGGTTGGGGAAAATGAAACCAGTGGTTGCCCTTCAATGAGAAATTTAGAGTCATATAACAATTTCCAAGTACCTTTCTGAAATTTAGCATTGATTTACTAATTAACTGTATTTTGTTGTCTTTTTCTTTTTAATTCATTTTCAATTATATACCTCTCAATGGTCAAAGATTTAGTGAGCTAATTACAAACTCAAAAGAAAAATCTGGAATCAACTAGCCTCAAAGTAAACCTAGCTAAGACTAAAATTTTAGTTTGCTTGGTAGAAGACAGGACTACTGTCTTCAAGAGGCCAACTGATAAAAAAAGTAAACCTCATATGTGCTATATGCACAGGAGTATTTAGCAGTAGGTGTACATGTGAAATAATCTTATCTTTCAAATACTTGGAAAGCTTCTCCCACCCAGTTCCTCTAGGTGAAGTTGAGAGTTTTTGTTACCTTCATAGCCTAATTAGTAGTAGAGATGAGTGTTCCAAAATCATAGTTGCCAGAGTAAAGGACATGCTGGAAAAAGTTTGGTGAGTTATTAATTTTGTTGGCAGCAATTGGTTTCTCTTTCAGAATGAAAAACAGATTGTATGATGATTGGGTACAAAGTGCAATGTTATATTGTAAAGAAATGTAGGTCTTGAATGCAGTTTTGCAAAGGTTCAAAAGAAATGAATCAAGCATGTTTTGCTAGGTCTGTAATGCTAGTGAGCATTCAAAGCAGAGTATAAATGATCTAAGACAGAAAATAGATATGCAAGGAATTGGATGTAATATGCAAATGAAAGAACTTTGGTGGTATGAATATATGATACATGAAGTATGTTAGTTGTATAAAAAAAAAGTGCCAAGCCCTCCAAATAAATAAAGCTTGTAGAAGAGAGATTAGGGAAGACATGGGATGAAGTGTTGAAGACTCATCTGAACCTCACAAAGGACTGCAAGATGAGGCAAAACACTACTAGAGAAAACCCACTCAGGCATGAAAATATAGATGTAAAAAATTGAGGTGATTGAGATTGGGATGTAAAATGTCTACATTTGGATCTCTTTCAACCATTATGTTCATATTAAATTTCCATTTGTTGCTCTCCCCTTCTTTTTTATGCTCTCTTGTCGGTTACTTACTCCTCTCCTATCAATGTACCTCCCTGCTATCACTCTATCTCCAATCACACTACTCATTCAAAAAGGGTTGGCATCACATTGGATTTGTTTATATTCAATATCCATTTACTTTATTGCTCTCTCTCTCTCTCTCTCTCTGGTTCTCTTCTATAACCCTCCCAAACACATTGCCTCTCTGCAATTTCTTGACCAACAAACATCATATAGCTGTCTCTCAATCTCTCTTTTCTGTCATCATCTTGCTCCTGTGACACTGGTTCTATTCTTTGACTTTTCTATCACCTTCTTACTCTGGCTTTCCTCTCACCCAGTTGTATGTGAATGAAAGGGACAAATGTACGAAGACACAGGAGCAAGGCACCCCTCTGGTGAACAAACAAATAGAGATACTGTAAGGTAGATAGAGCTCTTTAGTCTGCTGGGTACACCACAACCTCTCTTGTGCTGGTGTCAATAAAATGCACTGAGTACACTTCATACAGTGGCTAGTGTTGGTGAGCAATCCATTGCATGTACTGTCAATTAGACTGAGTTTATTTTATATTAATTCACTGCTGTTATTCTGCATTCACAGACCACATCTCACTTTCATACTGTTGACATACATCTCTTGTAATCTACCTCCTTCCTCTCTCATCATAGCTATCGCTTATACCTCTCTCTGTATATGTCTATACATGTTTATACATAGATATGTATTTTCTCACACACTAACTGAATTATTTAATTACTAATAATCTGTTGATGTTAGTATTACATGTGACTGTGGTTGTTGTTTTTGCTGTTATATAGCCACAGCTTAGGTCTGCTCAAACATTCTTATATTCAAAAAGATAGTCAGGATTCTTGCTGTGATTCTCTTCTTTTTGTATATCTAGGACTGCATTGTCCAATGTGCCCTTCCTTTTTTAAGATGGCAACATGTGATTTAAGGGCTGCTAATTTTTAGCAGGTTTAACAATCATGTGGCAGCTCCTTCATTTGGCTTGTTGGGTTGAATTTATGCTGTTGATAATGATAGCATTTGTGTCCATCAAATGGTAGTGGTGGTATTTTTGGTAGAGATTATTTCACTGCTAATTTCTCTTACATAGTCCCTTAATTGTGTACCTTATATATATATATAGTAATAATAATAATAATAAATTTGAAGACTAAAATCTAAAGAGGGCTCGATAAGGATAAATATATATCAAATATATAAGAACCGTAGAGCAAATATTTATTAAAATAACAGATTAAAGTTTAAGCAAAGAATCGCTGCTTTCACCCTTAACGGGATCTTCTGAAACTAACAAAGTCAATCTGTAAACGCAGAAGTGGATATTTCAAAAAACGTTGCAACCGGAGGAAGACAGGAAGACGATACTTTGGTTCATGGAAACGTTCCCTGGCAAAGAACAGGAAAAAACGAATATAATACGTCATTAATAGGAGCGGTGAAAAACAATTACACGCAAAGACAGAACCACGTTTATGGTATAAAAGAAGTCGTAGACTAATGTTCTCTTAGGTGGTTCATAGAGACGTTCTCTGGCAATGAACGGAAAAAACGAAGATAATACGTCACATGTGGAGCGTGGAGAACAATTGCACGCAAAGACAAAACCACGTAAATGGTATAGCAGAAGTCGTAGACTAAAATTCTAACTAGGAGACCAAATGATTCTCCGCTTCAGAGTTAAGAATAAAGTAAATAAAATACAATACAGAGGTAATTGATATTAAATAAATACATACACGCATCCAAATACGTACATACACAGGCATACGCGAAAACACTCGCCATAGGTATACAAACCACGCACATATAAATATGTGTGTGTGTGCGTGTATACAAATAAATAAGTAATTAAATAAAAGTATATAAATAAATAAATACGTATATAACAAGCGCACACATACCTACATGTAAATACACAAATATTCGGAGACGTACGTCAACCAAAACATGAAGTACACATATACACACACCCAACATACGTACGAACCCGCATACTCACACAGACGCAAAACTCCCGTATACACATAACCGAAAGCATATGTACCAGAATATATAAAAATATACGCCATAACATATACAATCAAGTATACGTACGAGAAAGTATACGTACCTTCACAAAACATACAGGTAATATATACTTCCCTATGCAAATAAGTAATGGTATCAAGATAACATATACTTAGCTACCACATCAATACGTAAAATATCTGCGTATAGATCGTACTAACCATACAGGAAAGTTTTGTGCAATTTATGTTTACAAGCCAAAATTGCCTCAGATTTTTTGTTTAAGATGTGGTCTGTGGCGTAGAGTATTTCCAGGGCCTCAGCGGCGCAGAGGTCACACGGTCTTTTATCTCCGTTATACGATCTAGCCCTAGCTAGGATCTCCCAGTGTAACTTATATTGGGTGTGGTTGTCTTTTAGACTCCAGATATAAGCTGAAAGTGACGTCATATTCCTTCTTAGAGGGTAACAAAACAAATGGGTATGCATGTAAAGACCCTGCTTGAATCTATTGGCGGTTAACCCTATGTAGGCCCTACGGGACGTGGGTGTTTCAACCTTACATTTGTAGACAATGTTACTAGAGAGGCATTTCCTGGATAGGGGGCAGTCAACCCGATTCCTACAATTACAGTTAGTACTAACTACAGGGTTGCACGTGTTCCTACGGCTAAGTAGTTTAGCTAAATTTGAAGCTGTGATGTTATGTGCAAGGTTAGGAGTCGTAGAGTAAGAAATTTTAATAGTATTTCTATTAAAAATTTTACTATATTTATGTGTAGGAGGGAAAATGCTTCGTAATAAGGGATAGAAAGATCTTAGCTAATGGTGTGGCCGCCGCCATATTATATAGTGGGTTATACCATATAATGCGACGGGATCTATTTCTTCTAGGCCTATTCTCGTACTCTGTATATGCTACCTTATCGACAAATCCACTCCGAGCAAGAGCTTCATTGTAATAAGTGGAATGGTCGTTGAAAATATGCTCGTTAGTAGATAGACGGGAAAGCCTCAATGAAACGTTTCTTACCAGGTTCTTGGTTATGCTGGCAGGGTGGTGGAATGCTAACTTATGTAATTAAGCGTATCATTCGGCTTTCTATACGGGTAATACAAGCCATTCGATAAATTGAGGGTAACGTCGAGGTAATTAACGACCGAGAGGTTGGCCTCAACCTGTATAGAGAGGTTGAAGCCTTTAAAGAAGGCTGTGAGTTCTTTTCTGAATCTGTCGCAAGCACGAGGGCCGCACTTAATCTGTTATTTTAATAAATATATATATGCGTGTGTGTTGTTGAATCTCTCTCGTTTCCGATGACCAGTGGTCTCCAACTTTTTTTATACCATGGACCAGCTTCATGTCAGATAATCTTTCTGCGGACCGGTAGTTGCACATATGTGTTATTTAAGTGAATTTAGATAAAAAGAGCAATATGTTAAAGAAGATGAATATTGAATATTTAAACAAATCTTTTTAAATTAAAATCCAATATTCAATTTATCTATTATATAATTTTAAACAAGTTAATTATTTCTTTGTGGCCTGGTAGCAAATGATCTGCGGACCGGTGGTTTGGGACCTCTGCTCTAGTTGATTCAATCAATCGAATTACTTGCTTGTAAAAATAACATGTAAGTGGCTTAGCATTCCACTAAGAGATTCAGTGTAATGTGTTACAAAACCAGTTCCTTGAATTACATGTACAACTCATTTTTGTCAGCGGAGTTGATGGAAGCAATATGAAGTAAAGTGCCTGGTTGAAGGACACAGTGTGTCAGCATTCCTGGAATAAAACTCACAACCTTATGATTGTGAGCCCAGCACCCTTGCCACAGAGTCACATGCCTTCACATTTATTAGTGGAGGTTAGGTCAAGCCCTGTAAACATCATCTCTCAGTTGAATAACAGACTGGCATGGTAGTTTAGCTTTGGTAACTAGATAAGATCTCAAGTTTTAAACAAGGCATATAGTTGAAAAGGTAGTAGTCAGATACAAGTCCAACATTTAAAAGGCTAAAGATTGGCCACTACAACTATTCATAATAATCTCTTATTTTTTACAAGACATCTTTTGTGGGTTTGCTAGTTGTAGTCAGTTGAATTAAACCCTTTTAATACTGACTCTACTCAGACAACTTCTGCTTCTTTGTCGATACAAAAACCTTTACTTTTAAAGTGTTCATGTTTATTAAACCATTCTATCAGACTTTTATATAAGAACTGTTTAACTTATCTTCCATACATCACTTTAATATACTAATTGACAAAAATGTTTACTAAATGCTTCAAATACTCAATTGTTTTTTTAAGAATTATTTAAATAACTAGGCAGTGTATTTCGTTAAAATATAGGAGGGTTAATTCCACTAATTAAGGCTTACATATACCATACTTTGTTATATTAAAAAAGGTAATGGTTTTGTATCAGGAAGGGGATCCGACCCTAGAAAAACTGCCTTAAAAAATGTCTTGTCTAACCCATGCAAGCATGGAAAAAGCAGATATGAAAAATAAAGTGTGTGTGTGTGTGTGTGTGTGTGCGCGCACACGCACACATACACACATATACATACATATATATATATATATATATATATATATAGATAGATAGGCAGATAGAAAGAAATGGCAACTTGGAAAGCTGTAATGTGTGTTTTATAATTAATATGTATTTTTATGCATATATGTGCATAATACACTGGAGATATTTAAGTTTGCAGTGTTCTGTTTAGAGAATGATTCTATTTATATATTAAGCAGTAGTTTTGTTTTTATATTTTGATTGAGCTATATAAATAGCTGAATAACTTTACCAAAGCATTTTATGTTGAAAAATAATTTTTGACAAGATACATGCTTTGTTAATTTTGTGTGTTGTGTATGTTGTCTGTGCATATGAGAGAGTACTATCAAAATATTGTCAATTTTTTAGAACCCCGAGGGTATTGAGGTAGTGACTTGGCAGAGTAATTAGAACATTGGATAGAATGCTTTCTATTCTGGCTCCCTGCACTTTAAATCCCAACAAGGTCAACTTTGCCTTTCATGCTTTAAGTTTCATTAAAAAAAGAAAAAGCCATACCAGTCCAGTACTGGTTTTGATTCTTCCTCTATCTCTCTTCTTTTTGAAGAAACAGGCTGTATTCAAACTAGGAGAGGTGATGTGCTCTACTTGGTTTAAAATGCCCAAGAAATGCTGTATGTCACTATAACTCCACCAGGAGTAACAGGTTCATCCATACATACATAGGGGTCATTGAACTAGACACTGCCTTTCATAATTTTTCTAATGTTTTTCTTCAGAATTTTCTATATCTTTCTGAATTCACTATTCATTAATTATTTTTACTTTACCATTTTGACTAGATGCTTAATTTTTGTTGTTTAGCCTTAGGTCAGCCCTGATCAAACAGATCTACAGTTATGTGCTTTTCAGCTGCAACCATGTAATCATTTTTTTTTCTTTTTTTTTAGGGGAAGGGGTTCATATAGTGTATCTAGGATTATGTTATCCAATGTTTCCCTCATTTTTTGAGACACTAGGATGCCCCAGTTACTGAATTTGACAGAATATCCCCTAAACTCATGATATGCTGTGTGTGTGTGATTCTAATCATTGCTTGAACCATTCTCCTCTGATAAAATCAAACAAAAGTTGTTTTTAACCATATATTTCTGCATTGTCATCATTATGCAAATCCTTTGTGGTAGACTAAGATATTCCTTGGTAATGGTTGAACAAGTTTTCAATTTATCAGTCGCCATTTGTAGTATTTGTGTATGTATATAGTTGATGTGTGTACGTGTGTGTTATTAAATCATTATAAAAATGATCAAACTGGATCACAGTTGTGTTTTCAATATAACATATTTGCAAGAAAAGCTGTTCCCTACTAATACAAATATATACATATAATATATATTACACACACACACACACACACACACACACACACACACACACACACACACACACACACACACACCCACACACCCACACACCCACACACACACACACACACACACACACACACACACACACACACACACACACACACACACACACACACACACACACCAGCCAAACTTAAGGCCCGTTTACTTTCAGTACTTGCTTTTATTTCAGCTCTGGTGACATCTGTCATGGTATCCTGTGGGATTATCCATTTATTCAGAACTGGTGGGTTTTTAATGGGTCTGCTTTCGGAAAAAAAAAATTCTTGCATTAAATTTTTCCTCTTTGTTTATATTTCTTCCACATTGAAACAATTTTTTAAAAATACCCTGGCACCAGTTTTTATTATTTTTCCTCCACATTTATTTCATATATATGTATATGTATATGTACATATGTATGTATACACATGCATATATATATATAAACATACATACACACACATATGTATGTGTGTAATTATTTTTTAAATTCTGGCTGCTCTTTATACATTTCCTTCTGAAAGATGAAGTTGATATCATATTGTGCTGTTGTGGCATTCATGCCTCCATGTCACACATATCTTGCTTTTTTCTAACTTGCTTCTGGTTATGAACCTGATACAGGTTTTTTAGTGCTGCAGTCAGACCATGCCTCCCACTCTGCATTGTTAACTTTGTTTGCTTTCACCGAATATTTCCCTAACCCCAAAAATATTTTTCATGTATTGTGTGTGAATGTGAGTATATATATATACCATCATTGTCATCATCATTATCATACTTCTGCATTCCATGTTGGTATGGATTGGACAGGTCAGAAACACCTCATATTTGCCATGGTTTCTACAGCTGGTTGCCCTTCCTCTGTTTGTGTGTGTATATATATATATATATATATATATACACACACACATATATATATACTTTTAGTCATATGCCAATGTTGAAGTGCATTTTTCAAACACCCACTTAATTTACAACCAGCAAAACGTACACATGCACACACACGTACACACACACTATTTGTTTAATCTGTGGGTTTGCCAGTTAGAATTTTCAGAATACTTCAATTTTATCTGTGAGCATTTCTTGAAATTTTCTCCAACACAAAACAAATATTCAATGACTCAAATTTAAAAAAAGAGGTGGAAGAAATGGAAATTGGGGTGGGGGTAGCTTGACACTCTTTGCTGGATCATGCATCACAGCTGTACTCCGCAGACAAGATGGTGAAAGTATTCCTGTGGAGAGCAGTCAATGATACCTGTTGCACCAGCCATTCCATCTCATGTAGCTCATTTGTCAAGTGAGATGCCCTCTCCTCTATTTGCCATAGGAAATGACAGTCCAAGGTCTGAGGACACAGGAGTTAATTAGTTAATGATTGGTACATTATAGAACAGAATATTAAGATCTAGATAATTGATTTAGCCATCATTAGAACCTTGGACAGGTTGTTACGGTCTGTGGCTAGACGAGTCAGGACCTCTGTATTCTGAGTTCACAAATCCTGCCGAGATCCATAT
This sequence comes from Eledone cirrhosa, assembly GCA_964016885.1. Classification (NCBI taxonomy): domain Eukaryota; kingdom Metazoa; phylum Mollusca; class Cephalopoda; order Octopoda; family Eledonidae; genus Eledone; species Eledone cirrhosa. The sequence continues at coordinate 88,208,157 of OZ024741.1, forward strand.
TACCTTCTTTTCATGGTCAATAAAGTACCAGCCTAGTGCTGGTACAGCTCTCTCTCTCCTTCTAGATATCACATACAGGATGTTCCATTGGGTCAAAGAGGGGAGGGTATCTATCTACTCGTGACTGTATGAGCATCTAAAACCCTTAGCGAAAGCATGGTACATGCTACCAAGTTACACTCAATTGTGAGTGACAGCTGTAGTATTAAATTGTACATTGTGACCCCTTATATGGTGTGATACTTTTGTGAGCATCTTTTTACCACTGTGGCTCTCCTCAGGTTAACACATAGACAAGTGTTTTATGACCATTTTCTTTGCTATAGCTGGGGTTAGCTTTGTGGGTCTCATCACAGGCTTTTTGAAGCAATGTTTTATAGTTGGATGCCCTTCCTGGTGCTAACACTTTTAATCACCTTTTATGGCATACAGGGATACAGTGTACATATTCTAAACTAGATACACATACAAGATAATTTGCATAGGTATTAACCAAAAGTAAGATATTTAAAATATTTATGTTTTTGTATTTGTAATAAATATAATAGATAAAAATGATATTGTTACACTATGATAATGAAGAGAGGGGGCATAATTTCAAGAAAAATCAGAACATTTCCAATTGAGCTATATTTTCACTATACAAGTTAAATACTTAAATCATTATATAAAAATAGGTTATAAACATTCACTTTTTATTCATTCGTGTGTGTGTGTGTATATATATATATATATATATATATATATATATATATATAATATATATATTGAGAGTATTGTGGGTGTTTCAAAGAGAGGTTGCACATTTTAAATTATATCAATTGATTACAAGATATCATTTACTATATAGTGTTTCAGTGAATTTTGGTCCTTTGTGTGTATGTGTCTATATATATATATATATATATATATATATAATAATCATCTCATTATCATCACAGAACAAAACCACTGCCTAAGGTTTCAAGGCCCAATATTGACCATATCTCTAGATTGTAAAAAGGATCAAAATCATTCTGGAGATATGATCAATATTGGGTCCTGAAACTTTAGGTGGCGCTTTCGTTCTGTGTATGACCATCAATAAATAATATATATCAGCTCTCATCCCTGATTGTGCACTGTTTTCCTTTTTCCTTTTTCACACCTATGGATATTTTATATATATATATATATAGAGAGAGAGATAGATAGATATTATCCCTAGAAGAGTAAAGAATAATTTGTCTGATCTTTCAATATGCTGCTGCTCTTGTGTTGTAGTAGTAGTAGTGACTCTGATATTTCTTCCTTTCCTTCCCCCTCTCTCTATTTCTCTATCTCTTTGCAAATGGGTGAGTAACTGCACCTTATATAGCATGGCTGCTTCTATGCTTCTCTTTTGGTGCTACAGCAATTCTTTAATATTTGTTGGCTGTATGAGAGCATCTGGAATATTTGGAGTAGGAGGGACTGGGCCAGTGGCTGTAAAACCCAAGGAACCCAACCTTGAATTCACATAACATTGTGATTTTTTACATTTAGTTGTGTGTATATATGTGTGTTTGAAACAACATGGCTAATTGCATTTTTGCATCTTTTGCTTTGTCTAAGTCTCACATAGCTTAATTCTACATGAAAATACATGCAACATACACACATAAATGCATTCAGTAGCATTTGTTACAACTGTCTGTATCTTAAAAGCACTCAGCATGTCATAGGAGACATACCTGAATGTCCCTTCTTTTGTTTGTTTGTTTTATTTATTTTCTCTTCTTCTCTGCTATTGAAAGGTGTGACATGGTACTTGTGTCATATTAATTCCCCCTTTCTATTTTCTAGTGTTTCAATTGTATTTCATTAAATATTTAACAAGAGGAGCTATTAAAGACAGCATGTATATTGTCATCATCATTTTATGTCCATTTTCCATGCTGGCATAAGTTGCTTGGGTCATCATGGTCCAAGAATTGATGGATCCTCTATGTTCCAGTAGAAAAATACTGTACTTACTTGGCATCAACTGTGTATATGTTTGTGAGACAGAGAGAACATGCATGCCACACTATGACATTCTCTCTCTCCCTTTCTCCTCTTTCCTTCTCTCTCCCTCCCCTTCCTCTTTCCTTCTCTCTCCCTCCCCTTCCTCTTTCCTTCTCTCTCCCTCCCCTTCCTCTTTCCTTCTCTCTCCCTCCCCTTTTTCCTTCTCTCTCCCTCCCCTTTCTCTTTCCTTCTCTCTCCCTCCCCTTTCTCTTTCCTTCTCTCTCCCTCCCTTTCTCTTTCCTTCTCTCTCCCTCCCCTTCCTATTTCCTTCTCTATCCCCCCTTCCTCTTTCCTTCTCTCTCCCTCCCCTTCCTCTTTCCTTCTCTCTCTCTCTCCCCTTTCTCTTTCCTTCTCTCCCCTTTCTCTTTCCTTCTCTCCCCTTTCTCTTTCCTTCTCTCCCCTTTCGCTTTCCTTCTCTCCCCTTTCTCTTTCCTTCTCTCCCCTTTCTCTTTCCTTCTCTCTCTCCCCTTTCTCTTTCCTTCTCTCTCTCCCCTTTCTCTTTCCTTCTCTCTCTCCCCTTTTTCTTTCCTTCTCTCTCTCCCCTTTTTCTTTCCTTCTCTCACTCCCCTTTTTCTTTCCTTCTCTCACTCCCCTTTTTCTTTCCTTCTCTCACTCCCCTTTTTCTTTCCTTCTCTCACTCCCCTTTTTCTTTCCTTCTCTCTCTCTCTCTCTCTCTCTCTCTCTCTCTCTCTCTCTCTCTCTCTCCTCACCTCTTCTCTTCTCTCCACCCTCAAAACAATTTGACAATATTTGTTCGTGGAAAATATTTGCTAATATCTTTAAAAGTATTGATATAACAACAACAATATCAACACCAATGATTATGAAGATGTTTATATTACTGGCAGAAATTGTTTACATATACACCCCATCCTAATATTTTACTTTTAAACTATAGGACCTTTACAACATAATTATTAATTAATGTAATTTAGATGTAGTAAATAATTATTCACCCATACAACAATCTGTGTGTGTGTCCACTTCTGTTTGTGCATGTGTATGTCCCTCTGTCTGTGCCTCTGTCTCTGTGTGTACAGTAAAAATGTGTGGCTTAGTGATTAAGGTGCTGGGCTCATGGTTGTAAGGTTGTGAGTTCAGTTCCCAGTTCACTCAGCTGGCAAAAATAAGTTGTACTTGTAATTCAAAAGGCCAGCCTTGTCACACAATGTGTATTACTGAATATTCCTGAGAACTATGTTATGGGTGCATGTATCTGTGGAATGTTCAACCACTAACTCATTAATTTCACATGCAGGCTGTTCCAGTGATTGAATCAACTGGAATACTCATCGTCAGACAAGATATCCAACAATGTGTGTGTGTGTGTGTGTGTGTGTGTCTGTGTGTGTTGCCCACAGACATTCTACTCAAGCTTCTGAGATAAACATTTCCTCTGTGGTATTCCTGGCCATCCACTGCTGGTCAGGAATATGGTTGCCAAGGTTACTAATTAATTATTATTAAAATCTGTAAATAATTCCTACTTATCTATATTTCTCCATATATCTTTCCTGTTATCATCTCAGTGATCACCTAATCACCATGACCATCATCACAATCACCCTAATCACCATGACCATCATCACAATCACCCTAATCATCATTACCATTACCATAACCACCACCATCTTCATCACCACTTTTACCATAATCACTCACTGCTACAGCCATCATCACCATCTTTAAATTTAAAAGCTGAATCAGTTTGTTCAGTATCTAATGTCAGCTTCTAACCAGGTGGGTTTGTTGTTTAATTATATTAAACGAAGATGATGATGATGATGATGATGATTAATCACTGTTTATGGTGGAGTCTAATATTTCACTATAATTTCCTCCTCCTCCACCTACCACCAGTGTCCTGTTACCTTACAATAATAATAATAATACACTCAATATTCCTGTTTATTCAACATGTACAAGGGTTTTTTTTAAAGACACAGTAGTGATGTTAAGAGAACAGTTGGGTGGATTGAATGCATTTGGGCAATGATGCTATACAGTTAGCTGGTTCAGAGGAGTAGTATGTGTAGTAGCAGAAGAAAGGAGAGAAAGATAACACATTAATGGCTTTGGTGGTTTAGTTCAGTGAAAGTTTGTTAATCAATCAGATGGACGTTTTTTATGTGATCTAAAATATTTGTATTGTAGTTGTGGCCAATGTTTCTTTTTTAGTCTAAGATCAACCCTCATTAAGTAGGCCTATGATCAAAAACATTCTAGTTATGACCATCCTGTCTGGGTTTTTTAGGTAAGTGTATCCATGACCAGATTATTCAATGTGTCCTTTCCTACTCTGATATGGCAAAATCCAAGGAAATTTGGCTGTTACTTTTAGCCAGTCAAATGGCCACAGATTCTCTTGATGGCTTGTATCTTTGTGTGTATGTATAGCAGCTGGAATTTTAGCTGTTAAATAATGATAAAACTATAATTTTACTGAATTAATCAACAGAGGGGATGTTTTCTGTAGCCTTTTCAAGCCCTTCCCTACTTCCTGCTTCAATTATGATTATTTTATCACATTAATCTCACCAATCTACAAATGCTTACAGGGTTCATGCATGCTTTCTCTCCAATATTACTGGAATGTAGACATAGTTAGGAATAGGTGTCCAGAGTTACGCAGTCTTAGGAAAGTGAGTCTAGTTGGGAGCTGTAGAGGTTATTCATGAGGTGAGTAAAATAGAAATTAGTGTAGTATCAGTGCAGAAGACAAAATGAGAACCTATATCATTGGAAAAACTTGTGGTTAATGTATGAAATCTTGACTGTCAAACATATTTTCTTCAATGTGTTTGCACGGAAAATATCAACCGATGCTAATCAAGAGAATTTCAACTTCAGCTAATTGGCTACACAAACTATTATTTGTGATATGCATGGTTGACTTAGAATGCATAAACAAGGTCCCAATTACTGGAAATAGAATGTGTTGTTAGCACACAGTCTACTGCCACTAGATTGGCAAATTTTTTAAGTGGCAATTGACAGGAGCAGTAGAAAAAACCCATTGAAGGGTCACTCTGAAGAAGGCGATTTAAGTAAAATCAATAGGATTTAGCAAAGAAGTAGATTAGACAGCAATCTAATGAACAAACCAATAGAAATGTCACAACCAATATACTAGCAACATAAATGGTCAAAGACCATTTCCATTGCTGTGAAATATAAAGGTTGCATAATCAGAGCTAAAGCATGTGTTCTTAGACACGAGGGTAAGAAAGTTGTTCCATGGGTCTGGGTGGTAGAGGTGTAACATTGCAATAAAACCACATTCAATTTTTGATAGACCTGGATTGTTGCATGCTACTTGATTTCAAGCAAATGTCTGCTGCTTTCAAACAGCACTTTGTTCAACTGTTTGGGGCAAACAGCAATAATGATCTGGAGACCATTGCAAAATTTAGTGCCTACCTCTCAGTTGTGGCAAACAGTGGGAAACACTGTGAAAAGCAATAACAGCAGCTGGGATATGATTGGCAGTAAGTGATTCTACCAGTGGTAAATCTCTTGACTTAGAAGATCTGCTCTTCGAACTTTATGTACATATGTCCAGACTTGTCTTGATAAATATTCCCTGAGCCAGAAAGTGGTGATGCTGCTGATGAGAGATACAAACAAGGGCATAGATAATTTCTGGTTGATAATTCTGCTGAATGCAGAGTTTGAGGTTTTGGCCAAGGTGTTATCAAAGAAGTTGGCTCTAGTCAATATTTTAGTCAGCAATGTATAGGCCTGGTTGATCTTGAGCAGTGACTTCAGTTCACTGATTGGGGTAAATGATGACTTATCAAAACCCTTTTTGAATCACCTACCCAGTCAATTTTTTGTATATACTAACTCTCAAGCCAATTTTGCAGAAACGGTGGGTTTTAAGAGTGCAATTGGGATGTGAAAAGCTGTGGACACAACTGAAAGGACTAAAGACAGGCACTTACCTCTATAGCCTTCATCAAATTTTTTCAAGTTTCACTTGGAGAGGAAGATGAGGAGGTTGAGATAGTTGCTGTTTTCCTTATTATATTTGTTAAAAGGTGGGCAAGTGTCAAGAATGTCCTGCTCTGGGAAATACAACTGGGAGATGGTTTCAGAGTAATCGTGGATCTGTGAGGTTCCTTGATTTACTCTGCTTGGCAATCTTCCTTTTGGTACATCATCATACTTTTATTTGATTTCAATTTGTACACCCACAGTTCTTGTAATGTATCCCTGTAATATCCACTCATTCATCATCCTTGGGCTAATAATAAATAATTTTTTTATCGTTATCATCATCGTTATTATCATCATTATTGTTATCATTATTATTATTTTTATTGTGCGTTCTCACTGCATTACCAAGCACAGTTCTGTGTGCCTTGGGGATGTGCAATGTTATTTCTATTGTATTATTATTATTATTATCAGAATTGTTTGTGTCAAACAAACTGCCTTACCATATTTCTTCCAGGTCTTTAAATTTCAAGTTAAAACCTCACTGTGATGAACTTTGCCTGTAATTCTTCCATGGTCAATAAAATATAGGACCAGTTAAATACTAGAGTTGATTTAATCAACTAATGCTGCTCTTAACCCAATAAAATTCTGGTCTTGTACCTATATTAAAAATAATTATTACTATTTAAAATTAGAAACCATTATTACTATATTTTTAATTTTATAGATAGGACCAGCTAACAATATTGCTTATAGGGAAAACACATTTTAATATATGTTTTATTTATTTTGTTTCTTTATTTTCTCTATATTTATTTTCCTTTTTATTCAGTAAAATTTCCCAATAACAACTACCATACCTCTATATTACAAAAATAGCACCACCACCATATGATGTAATGCTAGCATCTAGCATGTTACTTAGCATGCTTCAAATGCTTGTCTCATGTTTCTGCTATAATAATGCTTTGCTCACCTCTCTTTTGACTTGTTTCTTTTTGTAGTTTTTTTTTTAATTTAATTTAAACTGTTTCCTCTCTATAATTAATATTTGTATATGTGCACACTTTTGTTTTATAATTTTATAATTTTTATTGTTTATTGTGTTTGTTGTTTATGTGTTTCTTTGTAAAAAAATAAATAATGAATATCGAAAAAATAAGTAAAATCAGCTTTGAGCTTGGCAGACGAAATGAACTCATTCTCTTTCCCCCCTACAGGATCTTTCTTCGAGAGAATGTGTAAGTATGACCCCTTTTGTTAGGGGAAATATTGGGTTGTTTTGCAAAAGCAGAAACTGACAGAGGGAGAGAATGAAACACAAACATTTCAAAAAGCTGAGAGAAAGTATATTTATATATCAAACCTGACCTATTAGCTGATCCTCAGATGAAACCAATGAAACATTATTTCCATTGGTCTTTTCAAAACTATGTTAAACTATGTTCCTTTCTCTGTATCACATTGGCTTCACCCAAAATACAAAGTCTTAGGCCTCTTCTGGAACTGTTCAAAGCATTTTGGCTCTACCTAAAGAGAAATTATACTATTTACTTTTTAGTTGTCCCTATAAGATTTATAAATGTATAAAATTATTTCATTAACATTTTTATGGATGGGACATGGCCAAAAGCCTGAAGTTTGCTTCACAATTATGAGGATCCTTGTTCAGTCCCACTACATGGCATCTTAGCCAAATGTCTTTTGCTATAGTCTTGGGCTGACCCAAGCCTTGTGAGTGAAATTCAGTGGACATAAACAGATGGACTGTATCTTTAATTTAAAGGTTCAGCCTTGTTACACATTGTCATGTTGAAACTCCCTGAGAATTACATTGACATATCTATGAAATACTCATATTGGCTATTCCATTGACCAAACAACTGGAGCACTCATCATTGAAACCAACAAAGCTCCATTTATTCTTAATGTAGCTTAGTTTACTCACACACACACACACACATGCAAACTTAACTCTTAACATCCTGTAATGATTTAGCAGAAAAAACTGCTTATAGTAAAAAATTACAGTATTAGATTAAAGACTTTAATTTGTAATGTAATGCTGTCATAGTGCTGTTTTCTACTTTTCAAGAAAGTTTCACTAAAGCAGTTTCATGGAGTACAGGATGTTAAAAATTAAATTATAGAGAAAGCCCTACTAACCTTGCTAGAATATTGGCTCCAAGTAAAGCTATCTAGCCTGTCAAAATTATCAATAAACTATCCACATAAATTATATTTTCATCTGTGATAGTTTCTTTCATCTCAGTTGTAGCATATCTCACAGTGTTGTTTGAATGACACACTACTTACCTGCTCTGTACATTGGCTGAGAGGTTTGTATGATGTCTTCAGACAAATGCTTAATGGTATTTGTTCTAGCTCTTTACATTCTGAGTTCAAATCCCACCAAGGTCAACCTTGCCTTTCATCCTTCCAGGGTCAGTAAAATATAGTGTCAGTTAAGTACTGGGGTTGATATAATCAATTTTCCCCTTTTCCTAAACTGCTGACCAATGTGAGAAAGAATTAGAAAAATAGACCAACTGCACATACAAACATTATCACATTTGATGACTTGTTGAGCAACATTTAGTAATGGATAATGCTTGCTTAATTTTACTAATATAAATGAATTACTAAATTATTCACACATACACTCACACACACATACATTGGTGAATTAATTACTTAACTAACTTTTCGTGTTTTTTTAAATTAAGGGTTGCTTAGAATATTAAATATATTTTTGCACTTAGGGCAGGGATTAATCCATTCAACTAGAATTTTATATATCAGTTTAGAATAGGTACACCATATCCCTACATGTTGTAAGTAGCAACTAAAGGGTTGGTATCAAGCAATGTAAAACATTGTCTCAAAATGTCTCCTCCAACCCATGCCAACATGGAAAAGTTGACATAAAAACAATGATGATGATGGATAATTTGCATAAGGGTACGGTTATTTTTAATAGCTCTATACTCTTGTAGGCAAAAACCATTCTGTTTTGAAGCAAACTGTGTTATGTGCTTTGCTTAGGTACTGTAGTAACACATGACCACCTATCTAAATTCAGTGATACCGCAGTCTTAATCCTGTTTTTACACACACACTGGCTTAGTGGTTAGTGTCGGGCTTACAATCGTGAGATTGTGAGTTTGATTCTCGAATCAGGCTTTGCGTTGTGTTTTTGAGCAAGACACTTTATTTCACGTTACTCCAATTCACTCAGCTGTAGAAATGAGTTACGATGTCACTGGTGCCAAGCTGTATTGACCTTTGCCTTTCCTTTGGACAATATCAGTGACGTGGAGTGGAGAGACTGGTATGCAGGAGCGACTGGTGGTCTTTCACAAAACAATCTTGCCCAGACTTGTGCCTCGGAGGGAACTTTCTAGGTGTAAATCCCATGGTCATCCATGACCAAATGAGGTCTTTACCCTTACCCTTTATATATTTATTTATTTATTTATTTATATATATATATATATATACAGGGTGCAGACAATATTTGTTCGCAAGATTACTGTCTAGGAAAAAATAACACAGTAGTTTTATTTTTTAAGATTTATTTATCAAACTTGGGTCAGTTTGTCTTCATGACTTGTTCTTTCGATCTCACTCGATAAACCCGCCATTGGCTTTGATGACGGCCTCAAGGCGGCTTCAGAACCGGCTACAGGCCTTCATCACTGTCCCCTGATTTAGGCCCCTAAAGGCACTTGTGATCCTGGCCTTCAGATCGTCTTTCGTATTGCAGCTAGATCTGTTGGTGTCTCATTCCACTGTGCCCCACACAAAGAAGTCGAGCTGGGAGGCCAGATGTCAAGTGAAGTGTGGTCGACAAAGTTCTCTGACAGCCAGGCTTGGGTCTTTCGGCTGGTATGGCAGGGCGTTGAGTCTTGCTGCCACACGTACGGCTTACCTGTAGCTACCTGGTCGATCCAGGGCTTTACTACCTCGCTCAGAACTCGGATGTAGCCATCAGTGTTCAGCTTGAGGCCCTCAGGGAAGAACTCGGGCGTTCTGAAGGCATCAGATCGTCGATCATGTGTTTTCCTCTCTGATGTTGCTTTGTAGTCGAATCCTGAATCTTCCAATTCCTTTCTGACCTTTTCCACCATTCTCCTGCTGACGCTGAGAAAGTCTGAAATTTCCTTATTTGTCCTCCCGGCGCAGATTCCAAGAAGAACTCCGTGTCTCTTCCACAAATTTGGAGGTTCAAAATTATTCATAATCAATTATTCTGAAAATAAATAATGGAAATATAGTCACTATTTTTATGAAGACAAGAGTGACAACGAAAGTAAAAAAAATTTGCATAAAATTAGCAGTTGAAAATTGCGAACAAATATCATCCACACCCTGTATATATATATATGTGTGTGTGTCTGTACACACATAATATTAATTATATATTGTAATATAAAATATGTATTTCAACATATAATTAATATTGTTTCTGTAATATTCTTGAAGTATTCTCTGGAATGGATTTTATTCACATCTTACTTCCATTGAGATCTTTACAAAACAATGAAATTGAGATGTTTTTGTTTGATTTATGTTCAGTTCTCATTTACAAAAAGAAGTGTTTGGTCTCATACTCAATTGTTATTATTGTAGTAACAACAATAAAGTGGATTGGCAGAATCGGTAGAGTGGCAAACACTATGCTTCGCAACATAGTTACGGCCCTTTACATTATGTGGTCAAATCCCACTGAAGTTAGCTTTGCTTTTCATCCTTATGGGGTCGATAAAATAAAGCACCAGTAATGCACTGGGTTCAATTTAATCGACTTTCCCCTCTTCTAAAATCATTGGCCTTGTGCCTAAATCAGAGACCATTATTGTAGTAGTAACTCACCTCTCTTGCTAAAGCTGGGGTTAGGCTTGCAGGCCTCATGACAAGCTTCTCCAGTGTTATCTAACCTCTGCACCCCACCCCCCAGTGTCTAACATAATTTTATATGAAAACCATATCTTAGCAATGAAATGATTAATGTTTTTAATAAATCCCTGAAAATTCATCATTAATTAATTTGTGCCTAAAGTAGAAACAATTAATTAATTGAAATAGAAAGTGTTTCATTAGAAATACAGTCTTAAAAGTGTTAAACAATATTGAATATCTCTGTATGATGATGTTTTTAGTTTATTGATTTTGAGATCTGTTATAGCCATTAGTGAAAGTGGATAGCATTGAAAGATGAATACTATTGTGGGGCCCCTGCAGCAATAGTAAAGGTGGTGGTAGCATTGGCAGCAACAGTGAATATGATTAATAATAATATTGGTGATTTATTTCTTTGGCACAGTCTGTCAAAGTGTATGAGTAGGCATGGCTGTGTAGTTAAATTCACATTAGAACAACATGGTTTGGGGTTTAATTCCACTGCATCGCATCTTTAGCAAGTGTATATACACACACACACACTTGCATACACACATATATACACTCGCACACACACGTGGTCAATGCACAGGAGCAGTAGGCAGCAAGTGCTCACAGGAAACAAGCTCTACCTAATTCTTAGGTTTCTGAGAAGCAGTTGACAGCTTCTGTTACCTGGGTGACTAAATTAGCAGTGGAGGTGGGTGTTCCAAATGAACAGTAGCCAGAGTGAGAATGGGATGGGGGAAGTTCAGGGAGCTACTGTCGCTGCTAGCTACAAAAGGTTTTTCTCTAAAAAAGAAGGGCAGCTTGTATGATTTGTGTATACCAACAGCAATGATGCATTGTAGTGAGACCTGGACACTGTGTGCTTAGCTTACATGCTCTGATGGATGTGTAATAGTAATATAAATGAACTGAGAGAGAAACTGGGAATAAGAGGGATTAGATGCAGAGTGCAGGAGAGGAGATTACAGTAGTATGGACATGTGATGCATACAAAAGGGTGCATGGCACTCAAAGTTGATGGAAGCTATGGAAGAGAAAAATGTAAAGAAGCTTGAGATGAGGTGATAAAAACTGACCTCACACAATTGCAACTCTGAAAAGCGATTGCACAGAATCGAAATCTCTGATGTTAGATCTGCAGAAGACCCACCTTCCCATCCATGTGCATGGGATGAATCAAACATCTAGTGGTCTCTATTATGCACCACTTCTCCCCCTCCTCCTTCCATACACCTGCCATGTTTTAACACTCCAACCTTTACTCATGTCTCAAAATTCAACACTTCACCAGCTAAGTACTTTTTCAATTCCCACCCTACATCCACCCCCCACTTTCAACATTTGATGCACTTCTCTTGACCAACCCATGTATACAAGGATGGAAAGATGAACACCTCCAACAATGCTGCTGAAATGGCTAAAAGCTCTTAATCTACCCTGTAAGGTAGTCATGCTAGTGACACAACAGTAGCCCGTAGTTCACCATGTAAGACATTCATGTTGGTGTCATAACAAAAGAGCACCTAGCCCTCCATGCAAGTTGATTGTGTAGTTCAGCGTGACACAATGTGTGAAGCATACTCTGTCAGATACCATTTAGAAAACCCCGATGTGGAGTGCTTAAGATGGAACACACCATAGATATTTGTGCAGAAGCTCATCTAGTATGCATATGTATATTTGCATGTTTTCACAGTGAATGTTTGGGCAGCAGTTCAAAACCCGAAGTTTAATGGAACAAGTACCTCCCTTTCTTGACCTTTTAGCATTTAAACCGGCCGTATCTGGTCAGAATTCTCTCACCTCTTTCTGTTCAAACCAGCCGTAACTGGCCACTCATACTGATGTTAAGGTATTGTTTTCAAAATAAATATCAAAATTCGATATTATGTGAGATAAAGCCTTTACTGCGAAAATACAATAATAAATATAGAGTAATGCAAATGCTAAAGGGCTAAATAAGTATAAGTCGGCATCAAGAAGGGTATCTGTTTGTAGAATACTACCTCAAAAAATACACACATGGAAAAGTGGAAGTAAAATGAGGATGATGGTAGTGATTTAAGAAATAGTGTTGGTATTGGTATGTGTGTTGGAATGGTAATGGTGATAGAGGTGTTTGATAAGACATTATCTGTCATAGTGTCTATCAATCCCCCCTCTCTCTCCCTTTCCATTATTTAATTCCTTCTTTCTTTACGATTTTCCTACATCTGATACACACCACACTCACACACACCTCTCTCAAAGGAACAGGAAACATAAGCTATTACAAGCTAATCTCACTCTGTAATAACTAATCTAGGTTTGTCATGCTAAATAACAAGAGGCTTCTCATTTCTTCTTCATCACTACCACCACCAAGAACAACAACAGAAACTATAAAACTACTAATAGTTTGTTATGCTTAGTCAATTGTATTGTCACATGACACTTTATGCTTTCATAATCTATCTGCAATGTTTCAAACTGCTCCCAGAGCTGCCTTTTTTTCCTTTTTAAATATAAGATGCCCACCTTTGCTGATGCTACCCTTCCACCAACATCTATAACATTTATAACTCTTTTTGTTTAGAACTGTGCCCTTCCCTTATTTTTGTATTTATATAGAAAGTATGTTAGCAAATATACTTTCAATATTCAGATTTGCTTAACGCTTTGTAAAACAATTATTTATATATATATGTATATACACACATATGTATTATACTTTTGTTCTTATATATTAATATTACAATGTAGTGATGGTTGTAGTCATAGTAGTAGTAGTGTTAACATTATTAAACAATCACTTTATTTCAAGAATATATATAATTTGTCTGGTATGAAATATTTTTAAAATGTATAAATTTTCTTCAAAAAAATAACATTGACAAAGAAATGAAAAGTGTATGGAAAATTTGTCTGAATTTGTCCTTTATTTGCATTTTGGTACAGACTTGTTTGAGTGTGTGCATGTATAATACATTATTTGGAATGTAAATTTGAAGATTCTTGTGTGTCTGTGTGTATGTATAATACATAATTGGAATGCAAACTTGAAGACTCATTGGAATATATATAAAATCTTCATTGATACCAAACCCTTCTGATATCAAACGATCTGAGATTACCTTTAGTTCTGTGATACAAAATTGTTTATTTTAAGTGTTGATTTTTATTTAAATACCTGCCATCGTAATTTTAAGTAAAAATCTTTAAGTTCTGCTCCAAACACCAGCTTAAGAAGAACGTGATATTACTAAATACTTCAAAAATTCTTGATTATTTGAAAATTATATGTAGTACCCATGCTAGCGTGGAAGATGGACGTTAAACGAAGATGATGATGATGAGTGTTTTCTATTAGAAGAGCTATATTTTAGCTCACTTCATCTGTTGCTGACTCTCTATCAATATCTTGCTGTATTTATTTCTGTAAACTGTCTAGAACTGTTTGTAATGTAAAGAACTCATCTACAAATCACCACATACAAATTTTTTTTTCTTTTTGCTATTGTTTAACAACTGAGAAAGAGTTCAGTATATGTGGAGTAGATTTATTTGTACAAAACTGATAGTTCATTTAGTTACTACTCAGTTTCTCACAGGGAGTGAATCACTAATGTGTGTGTGTGGTACAATGAAATACTAGTGTTGGTACCAAATCAAGCACTCTATGCACATGCAGAGTGTATATAATAGGAAAAACAAGACATCCTCGTTTTTTCTATTTTATATATATAATGACAAAATTGCCAACAAATATGATTAAAAAAATGAACATAGAAAAGTACAGGAATGGAGATGGTTAAATGAGTCAGGATCATAGAAGTATTTGACAACATGAAGGTGGTAACATAAACAACAGAAAAAATGTTTGTGCTCACCAGCTGTTGAATGAGACTTGCAAAGTTTCAACCTTTTTTCTGCATTATGAATTCAAATCCTACCTAGGTTCACTTTGCCTTTCTTCCTTTCAAGGTCAATAAAGAAGGTACCTGCCGAGTGCTGGTGTAGTTCACTCTCATTCCAGCTGTCACATCCTGGATGTTCCACTGGATAAAAGTGGGAGTGTCATGAGGTTATCTGTGTCTACACAAGACTTCATGGGCACCTAAAACCCTTAGCAAAAATATGGTGCATGCTACCAAGTCATACTTGATTATGAGTGACAGCTGTAGATTTTTAGTACATATATAAGTAATCTAATGTGTCTGGTGAACCGCTCTCCAATAAATATTCACAGGGACATCCTGAGAATACAACTTTTGTCTCAGACCTTCTCAAGTGTTGATATATCATTTTCTCCATTTAATGTCTGTTTTCCATGCTTGCACGTGTTAGACAGGCTGTGAAATAAATGGTTGAAGAACAAGAATCACTGTTAGAAACGATAGTGTTGATATGACATAAATTATTCACATTAGTTGAAGAAGACACATCACAATCAGATTTACATTAGTATGTACTCATATTTATGCCTTCAGCAACATGACCGGACATGACTCGAGAGCTGTTAATGGAGCTGCTGTGCAGTTGCTCAACTTGATGGAAATAGTAACCAAATCTTCCTGAAATCATACCATAGGGGAGAAACAGAAAGAGTTGGATCGGCTAATGTCTGAGGCATGAGGTATTCCAGATTACAAAACAGTACACTAAAGAAAACCATAATGTTGGAGAGAAGTGCATATGGAATAATAGCAACATATTCTTATTGACACTGAAATGAAGTGCTGTGTCAGTATGGAAAAGGCAATGAATATGATGACAATAATTATGAGATGTATGAGAAAGGAAGGGATACATTTATACCTATATGTATAAATATATGTGTAAAAAGTTTCATATTTTAATGTTAGTTGCATTGAGTATGGTGCATGTTGTGTTCTTTTTTCTAAAATGTTCATGTTCTATAATCCAGTTGCATTTAGTTTATATAACTTTGTGTGCAGTTTCTTAATATTTTGTTTTGGGTGTTTGTTGTAGCTAGTATGCTAATATAAGAAGGAAAAAAAGGAAAGGTGCCAATCATCAGATCAGGCCAGTGAAACACTGTTTCCATTGGTATTTCCATAGCTGATAATATTTGCTGGTTGCAATACCTGGCAGAAGGAGCAACATGAAATAAAGTATTTTGTAAGAACACAACCCACTGCCCGGTCTAATGCCCTAACCACTAAGCCATGCACCTTCACATACTATAAAACAAAAATTAAATATCTCCCCACCACCAAATCGTGTGGTAATGAGCTTGTTTCCCCAGTGGCATGTTGTGTCCATGAACAAGTCACTTTATTTCACATTGTTGCAGTTAACTTAGTTGTCAAAAAAATTAGATGTACCTGTAATTTGAAAGGCCAGCCATGTCACACATTGCATCACATTGAATCTCTGAGCACTACATTAAAAGTGCATATGTCTGTGGCATGCTCAGCCACATGCACAATCATTTCACAAGCAGGCTGTTCCATTGTCTGAACAACTAGAACACTTGTAGTGGTCCAGCTTGCACATATATATATATATATACACACACACACACGCACACACAAACATACACACATACATACATGATGGCTGCCCCCTCGTTATCAAGTATGGCCATTGCATGATATACCATTATTAATCATTATTAATTAATTCTATCATGCAATGCCGTGCATGAAGATATTTTTTAAAGTGAGGAAAGACTGTGCACTGAACCAATCCCACTCTCTGAGCGACAGTAGCTATAACCCGAAAAGAAGAAAAGATCAACATCATCGGTAACTACTGAGCCGCAGGTTTTATATCAGAGTTATCCCAGTTTCCTGAGAGACCTTCTCCTAGAAGAATGCCCTGACAAAGGCTAGAGGTCCTTCACTCCCAGTGGTTTAACCGCACGGTACATGTGTATATACATATTTACACACTTTTGGATGGCCGTTGACTCTTATGAGTTCTGCCCTTTGCAGGTTTTGTTTTTTGTCCTGCAGGGTGTCCAAAATCACCCTCCTCACTAAGTAAACTTGGTGGGGTTGCCGGTTTAGTCGCCGACGACCCGACCATGCGACAGGTTGTACTGGGTTACATGTTACCAGTAGCACTCAAGTGACCCGACATACATACATACATACATACAATTCCAGATAACAAAAGACAAATACAGATGCAGTTGCAGAAAATCTTATTAGTTTCACATTTGCTGTATCCTACTTTTTAGAATAGGTACACTGTATCTTTACATTTTGTAAGAGGTGACTAAAAGGATTGTCATTCGGCTGTGAAACACTACCACAAAAATCTTATCCAACCCATGCCAGCATGAAAAATGGGAATAAAATAAAGATTGAGACCTAGTCAGTTTTTACCACTAGTTGTTTTTTAAAGTTACTTATATTCTTGTATTCTCATAAAAACACTCCTTCCATATATGCGCGCACACACACATACACACATACACACATGTATATATACTCACACATACCCAGACACACATGTGCATAGACACACACACACACACAGATGTATATATACTCACACATACCCAGACACACATGTGCATAGACACACACATACATATAACTGATTATAGGAGCATTCCATATGTAGTTACAGTATTTCTATTATGGTGCGACTTTTTACATTTGATACTGCACCCACTATTTTTATCAACCACTTGGTCTACAAGATTCGTATTCTCCATAATGTCCTTTTAGTGTTTAATTTCAGAACATACAAACTTCAGCTTGTTTATTTATAACTGTTAGATTTTCAGGCCAACATCATCGAGTGAAGTAGGGGGTGGAGGAGAGCAAATGTGTGTTTGTGAAAGAGAGAGAGAGAGATAAGTTGAATGTGACCAGGTTTCGATTTTAGCTTCTAGATTTTTTATTTATATTTGTTTCTTTCTTGTATTGCTAATATTTTGAGAAAAACCTGAAATATCTCGCATTCCCATTTTCTTTTCTCGTATCAGTCTGTTTTGATCATTTTAAAGATATCTCTTTCACCTCTCCCTTCTCTCTCTCTCTCTTTTCAATGGAGCAGATGATAGATAAGACTTAATGCCATACTCATTACTTATTTATTTCTGTGTTCTTGTACGTAAATATTTAGTTCATGAATGTTTGAAGTAAATAAACTCAAACTTTCAAACAAGAACTATTGAGTTTTTAGGACATTTGACTTTTAAATCTAAAAATAGCTAACATTTTTGAGGAAAACTGTTACACACACGCACGCGCACGCACGCACACACACACACACACACACACACACACACACACACACACACACACACACACACACACACACACACACACACACACACACACCGAGGGGGGGGGGGGGTAACCACAATAAGTGAAGTACTCAATACATTAGTAAAGTATATACAGAATTTAATATAGAAATGGCTTCAATAGGACTAATGATTTCTTAAAAATGAAACCGTTCTAGTCCTGTAGAAGCCATTTCTATATTAAATTTTATATATATATATATATACACACACACACACCTTTTTCAATTCTATTGATGAAAAAATACTCTAAAAAGAATAAACAACTTTGAAAATGTCTATTTTATTGGAGTCTTCTTCCCTGTATTTATTCCCCTATAAAATTGTTGTTTCATTAGAAACAGTTTCATGTTATATAAACAATCTTGTTGTATCACCTATTACTGGTTTGCATTCCAAACATTTGATTTAAAACTAGAGGAAAAAAGTATTTAATAATAATTCTGAAAAATTATATTTATTTACTTATTTTAATTTTATGTTTTCTTTGTAACAGCTGTGCCTGGAGAATTAAATACTAGTTCACATTCATTAAGTAATTTTTATTTTCCAGTATGATATCAAATTGAGTGTTTCCTGTTGCTGCTAATGAAAACAAACCATCTGGGATAAGTGGGAACTCCACAATGTGCTCTCCCACACACCTTTCTGTTAAGAAAATATAATCTGGAACTGTTCTTTAACCCTTTTGATACGAAAGCAGCTCTGGTTTTACAATACTAAGCTGTTTATTTTAAAATGAAAACATCATCAACATCATTGTTATTTTTTTTTTTTAAATGGATATAAAAATGACGACGATGATGAGGATGATGTTCACATTGATCTAAAATCCTACTATAATTTTATGTAAGAACATTTAAACTATGTTCCAAACACCAACTTAATAATGAGACAGTTATATTTCCCTCAAATACTTGATTATTTTCAGAATGATTTGAAAATCAGGCATTGTATTTCAATAGAAATATTGTAACGAAAGGGTTAATGTTTAATTAACCATTTCCCTGTTTCATATGTGCATATCTCCACCTTCTTTTCTGCCACAGTCTATGGTTGTTATATATTCAGCTACAGTGATCTTCTAGAGAAGCTAATCCAGCCAAATAAATTGTTACAGCTTATTACATATGCTTGAATATGCACACACACAGACATGTATTTTTCCTATTTTATACTTGTTTTGGCATTATATGTATTAAATATACAAGTTGTGTGTGTGTAAATTTAAGATAAATTTAATGTAGGTGGAACTACAGTTTATAAACCTCACTTTGAAAAACATTCTTATTCTCTTTGTACACAAAAAAACCCCCCAGATATTTCCTTTGCATGTTTCACCGTTAGTTGACCACCTATCAGAAAATTTCCTTTATTCTTCTGTCTACAAGAGAGTTATAGTCAAACACTATATTAAACATAAGCTAGGAATTAACTAAACTAGCTTATCTAATTTGCATAATGTGCAATAATTGACTGTGTAATTAATTAAACTGTATGTATATCTGTATTAAGTTTATCCTAGTTTTCTTTTCTAATATAAGTTGTACCGTACTTAAATATTTATTATATATAAATATATTTGTGAGTGTGTCTTTTTGTCTAAAATCCTTTAATGTATCTGGTCTACTTAATCTTGTAGATGTGATATATAATACTGACACTGTGTAAAAGTGTGTTTCCATTTGGATTGATCTATATTGATATTTCTTACTATTTCTTTTAGTTGCTCCAGATGCAATTCACCATCATGTGAAAACGTACAGAGAAGACTTGAAAAATATGCACTGCATAGCACCAGAATATGAAGGTAAAATTTAAGTCAGCAGCTAGAAATGATTCTAAACTATTTTTTTAATCTTTCATCTAATGGAATTTGATGATATTTCTTTTACTGCTAGAGGGGTTGAATTAATTCAAAAATTAAAGAACTTGTATCAAGAGCACAACAACCTTTCTAGTGGTGATTACATGGTAAAACACACCGTGTACATTTTATAAAGTGGCTGGTGATAGAAAACTTGCTCAGGGTTGAGAGGACTCTTCAGGAATTTAGCATAGGAATGTAACTAGTATTTATGTTAGTAACAATGGTTAGCAAAGAAGTGGGTAAAGAATCTCCAGTGGTTCAAACGCTGGGCAGAAACAACTTATGTTGCAAATTTTTGTTACATTTAGTTATGGGTGGGACACTTTCAGAGGCAATTAAGCTATCTAAAACCATTTTATAACCTTCTGATTAACCCTTTCCATACCAATTCACTTCAGACCCATTTCAGGTTCCTTAGTACAGAAATCTCTCATTTTAGAATGTTCATATTTAAATCAAAGCGCTTCATCATAATTTCATGAAATAATTACTAATTAGGTAACCTAGGTAACAAAAGCTGTCAACTATTTCTTGGGAGCTGTGCTAGCATTTAACAGAACCTGATTCATATGTGCCCTGTCTGCTAACTGCTCCTTTGCATCTGTTGTATAGGATTTCCACATTTTTTGTTAGTCTACATATGACCCCACTATATCTCATGTGTCTCTGTGTGTCCATAATTTTCACTGAATATACAGTATGGAATTGTTACCTACCTCTTTTCTGTATATTAAGCATAGCCAATTCCCTGATGATATCAGGGAGTGTGGTGCTTTGCAGTTGTCTCACTAGAAAAACAGTGTCAGTAGTACTCATCCTAGCATGAAACCAAACTACATGTCCTCTAGGCTAATTTTGTCCTTAATCAATTGTGCTATAACTATTGACCTGGTCAATAAATGTGATGCCTCTATAGTTTCTGCTTTCTATCATATTTTCTTTACCCTTATAACAGTTGATGTCGCTGCTGCTAAGTTAGTCATTGGATATGATGCTATCCTCTACTATTTGATTGACTATGCATGAGCTACTATGCCAGATATTTTCAGCATCTCAATGACTATACCTGAACATGTAGCTAACTTCATACCTTCCTATTGTTAATCACTATATCCATTGTATTACTGTCAACTCAGATGACTGATCCCTCTGTTGGGTCTCCTTGAGGTACCCACTCTTTCTCCTATGTAATTTCTTCAATTACATCTCATAACAGTGCTTCCATGCATCTTTCTTTTCAGCATCAATGATGGCAAGTATGCCACTATCATTCTGAATGCTCTTCTCAACAAGATTTTGATTTTCTCTTACACACTATCTTGTAATCTCTCGCTTTATGTCTTAAATTGGCACTTGTAAATGTGTCATATATTTTATATTTTAACATCTTAATTTTAAATTATATATTCTTTTTCTTCCAGGGCCTGGTCAAGTAACAACCGCTGTTGATATTTATTCTTTTGGAATGTGTGCTCTCGAAGTGAGTGGATGTTATTTTCTTCAGTTATTTCCTGTGCAACCCACACTCATAATAATTGTTTCTATTTGATGGCACAAGGCCAGAAATTACCCCAGTATATTACCGGTGCTTTATATTATCGACCCCGTAAGGATGAAAGGCAAAGTTAACCCACACATAATAATGACATGGTTTGTACACTTTACAGTAGGTCGCAAAACTCGGAATACTGGTAGAATCTTCAACACTGAATATAAAATTTATTAAGTAAAATCCTGGTAGATTTCATATCAAATATGAAAATAGTTGTCATTTATATATATATATCAATTGACATATACATTTAAAATAACATATCAATGCTCAGATTTATTCCTTGGAATCTTTCTTTGAGCTTCTCCTACATGTGATATGGTGCATTTTTGAAATTTTCTCAAACATGACGTCTATACTTTTGAATGTAATATATATATATATATAAATATATGCAACATACACACACACACACACACACACACACACACACACACACACACACACACACACACACACACACACACACACACACACACACACACACACACAAATAATATAAGACTCAAAAATATGTGTACGCACACAAATACACAACCACACCCATGACACACCTGTACCCTCTGCCTTGGACTCCACTCTCGAATGCCGGACTACTCGCCTACCACCCCCAACCTTCTTAATAAATTTTTCCAAACTCTGATGTACCTACCTATTTTCTCTCTCTCCGAACTCTCCATTTCCTAACAAAGTGCTTCCATCTGAAGTGCCAAACTACTTCTTCTTAAGCGTGATCTTAAGACTTTGCTTTTGCATCCATGTTTGTTATTTCTTATATATATATATATAGGAACAAGTAAGACCCCGATGGCTGAGCTCAAGCCGTTTCGACGGCTAATTCTGGACTGAATGAAAATTTATTCTGGTATTTAAATAGCCGAGCTTATCAAGGGGTAATTCCATATATGGTCAAAGAGATAATCACCAGGATTGGTCACATCACAAGTTAGTAGTAAATCTGTGATGGCAAATTGGTGGGGGAAGGGGTAGCTGAACCTGCCGGTAGGAGAAAAAGGGAGAGGGGGTGGAGTAGACCCATTCATGCGTTGGTAGTGCCGGCTACAGCTGGGTGTGAGGTCAAAGAGGATACTGGGGAGGAAGTCGAAACGGTAAGTAGAACAATGAAGGGTAAAACTATAAAAAGTACTGAGAGAAAAAAAAAAAAAATAAGCAAAGTCTGGTTACTAAGACTTAAGTCTCTCGCTATTGCTAGGCTAAAGAAATACATAAATAAATAAATAAACAAATAAGTGAATAAAAGAATAGATAAATAAATTAAAAAAACACCCCTAAATTTTCTTTAGGCTCATTGAAAAACACTTCCCACCACAACACCGCTACCACAAGATAATTAACAAAAATACCATCAAACTCTCTTACAGCACTACACCTAACTTCGCACAAAACATCGTCTCCTCCAACAACAAAAAACCCAACCCCGATGGAAGAAACAACCTAAATAGCAGTGGAGAGCCAACCAGGAGGTGCAACTGTCCTGATAGATCCAGTTGCCCCCTCGACAACAGATGCAGAGACCGTAATGTGATCTACCAGTGCAATGTGAGCACGGACACCTCCAACAAAGCTTATATAGGATTAACCGCATGTGACTTCAAGACCCGGCTATACCAACATAGACATACCTTCCGAAACCCGGCCCGGCGTCACGCCACTACACTTTCGGGCCACATATGGGACCTCAAGGACAACAACATCAACTATGATCTCACTTGGAAATTACTGTCCAGAGCCAACTCTTACACGGGAGGACACCGTCCGTGCAATTTATGCTCGGAGGAAACTTTACAAATGCTGTTTTCGACGGACCAACTCCTAAACAAGAAAGATGAACTGGTTACTGCATGTAAACACCGATTTTGAACAGCAAAATTGAACGTTCACTTTACTGTAACCATCGTTTAAAAACGACTTTTTCTTTTTTTAAATGCATATAATGTTATCTTTTTACACCACCATTTGCAAATTTTTATTATTTTTATTTCATATTTTTATATGTTTATACACACGATATCGCTTTTTATAATAATAGCACTAAACACTGTTTTTTAGACCCCTTTAGAAATATCCTGCTACTATAATAGCCCCAATAACTTGTCTATAATTCTGTACTACATTGACCCCTCTAACTAAATTTTGTCCAAACAACACCACTAGAAGAATTTACTTCCCCCGCCAACCCTAACACGTCTCATTTAGCTAACTGCTGCCAAAACATTTTCTTCTATACAATCTCTACTACTCTGACAGTCTTGAATCCTAAGACTACCGCCCCGTTACTTGCTTCCCTCTTCCTCTTCCCTTCCTACCTCCTACTTTCTCACATATCTAGTGTATAAAATATTCTCCTATCATTCTACCATAAAGGTCTGACGACATGGTGTGTTCTCTTACAGTGTACCTACGATTTATGATAATATTTTTATATTATACAAATAGCGAGGTATAGGTAACCCACACACTATAGAAACAATTGTTACCTAGTAAATTCTTTATACCCGCATTTCCGTTTCATAAACTTCTTCTTCATATATATATATATATGTATATATATATATATATAAAACCTCCTAGGCTTCCCCTTGAACCAGGACTTGACATCCATGTCTAATGTCTCAATGTAAGTTATGGCATTGCCCCTAAGGTCTTGCAGGAAGTAGTGAGAAGGCCTGATATGGCCCTTATTACTCACAGTGGCCTCCAAAACCATGTCAGTTGGGAATTTGTTGTACGTAAGAGTAAGGATCTCTGGGGTTGAAACAGAGCTATTTATCATTCTGCTTGTCCGCCTTTTATTCTAGGTCAATAAATGGTATAAAGATGTTTATTGTCTGTTTTAATTTTCTCATAGGTAGGTGTAGAATATAGGCAAGCAAAATAATTGCTGTCCCTCATTTGACACATAGCAACAAAATTTGAACTTATGACCATGTGATCAGTAATTTATTATGTTAACATAATGTTTACTGTGCCACCATGAATGTTTCAGTAAATAAACTTGCTCCCATATCCATTATTTATATATATATATATGATTTTTTATATGTGACTTGAGTAATATGTATTATTTGTGTCTTTATACTTAAATAATTAATAATCCCTCCACTCTTATTATTTGAACAGATGGCAGCTCTAGAAATCCAAGGAAATGGTGAAGCCAATGTGACACCAGAAGCAATAAAATGTACATTAGAATCTTTAGAAGACTCATTGCAAAGGGTAAGGGGCAGTGCACTGATACAACAATGTTGGTGTTGTTGCTGTTATTGTTTAATCCTTTTGTGACCATATTTCTAATGATATACATTCTATTTCAGTTAATGAAGAATTTTGATGGATTTGCTAAAATTATTAATTATTTCATTAGTAAGATAGTAACCTAACATATAGTTCTTACATACAATTATGTTGGAAGATTTAAATGTAAATAACCCTTTAGATTAGGTAGTTTTGTTTCATAAGACTGAGTTGGTAAAAAAAGGGTTAACGTTGCTACACATATCTAGGATGAGATTATTACAAATGCATCCACATGTATATATATGTATCTGGGCTAACATTGTTACAGATGCACATGCACACACATGTACATATGTATCTGGATTGGCATTATTACAGATACTCATATACATATGTATCTGAGATATATAGATGCACACATACATGCATATGCAAACAATTTTCAAATTTATAATTCTTGGTTGAACTTGATTAATTTCCAATCTGGTTCCTAACTGTGTCTTGTAAAATCAGAGTTTTTCAACCTTTGCCATGTATCTAATCTTTAAAACATTTTTTTTTTTTTTGTCAAGTTTTTTTTTTAATCAAGTTTAGCATAACTCTTATTAATTGTTTCTACTTTTGGCACAAGGCCACCAATTATCCTAGTGTATTACTGGTACTTTATTTTATCGACCCCGTAAGGATGAAAGGCAAAGTTAAGCGCGATTTGAACTCAGACCATAAAAGGCCGTAACTCTTTGCTGCAAGCATGGCGTCCGACCCTCGACCGATACTGCCAATCCACCGCATAACTCTTATTAATGTTTTAAGGCTAGCTGTGGGTTTGTATTGTAAATGTGACATACATTCTTGTACCAACCTTAGGTACTGTTTTCTATACCATACCAAAAATGAAACAAAGTATGACCTTCTGACCTATGTTGGATGGCTGTAAATCCAAATTAAAACTAACTGGGACTAAGGCGATGTGGAAAGCTGATGTAAAATGATGACAATGAAGAGAAAACACTGTGCTACAATATTTATTTCTAATTTAGGCACAAGACAGCAAATTTGGGGGAAGAAAAAAGTTGATTAAATCAACCCTAGTACTTGACTGGTGCTTATTTTATCAACTCCAGGAGGATGAAAGGCAAAGTTGACCTTGGTGAAGTTTGAATTCAGAATGTAAAGAGTCGAAACAAATACCACAATGGCATTTTATCCAACGCTCTACCAATTCTGTCTATCCACACTGCTACAATATTAAAAACAAAACCCCCAAAATTATAGTTAATGGAGGTGTGTCAGTGTCCATAACTTTTGCAAGCCCTACCAGGCTGGTAAGACAGATGCAATTGTTGTTCATTTTGGATTTCTGTAGGTTGGTATCATTGGATTGGCAGTATCGGTAGAGGGTCGGACACAATGCTTTCCAGCATAGTTAAGTCCCTTTACGATCTGAGTTCAAATCCCGCCGAGGTTGACTTTACCTTTCATCCTTACGAGGTCGATAAAATAAAGTACCAGTAATGCACTGGGTATTTGCTGGCCTTGTGCCTAAATTAGAAACAATTATCATTTAACATCTGTTTTCCCCGCTAACAACCCACTTGGATGGTAGACTTAATCCATTGCTCTATTTTAACACCACCAGCTGGCCCCTGATTGCCTTTAGTTGTGTCACTCAGTTGCAATCATTCAGGTCAGGTTTCCAGTTTGAGGACATGTTCCTCTTTCCCTACCTAAATAAATAGTAAAAAAAAAAAAGTAGGTCTTTTAACTTTTCTATTATATTTATAAAATATTTTGTTTTCTGTATTTTATTCCACTGTTTACCTCTTAATTCTACTCTGTTTTCTGTCCTCCTGCTGTCTCGTTTTACATGTTTGTTGATATCATAAATCTGTAAATATATTAGTTAAACAATTAATTTATCATTTGGACTAACTTATGAAGCATTCGGAAATTTGAAATTATATTCACCACAATGTAGATAACTGTAATAAAACTTGATAACTATAAATAATTGTTGACGATATCAGATAAAGTAATCCTGGAGATGGCAAAAAGTGGACAAAGGTGGATGTGAGGAATTGAATCATGCATCTCTCATATGCCAGATGAGCACATTCAACTATTATGCTTGGCATACAAGAGGTGCTTAGTTCAACTTCTTGCAGGTGTCTTTGTCCACTTTTTCTGTCTCCAGGAGTACTTAAGATTTATTCAACTATTCACTATCATCGTCATTTTCCCTACTAGCAACAGTTGATCGTTATCAACTATTGTTATAGTTATCTGCATTGTGGAAACTCTATTCTCAAATTAATTTATTATTTTGATTTTCTTATTTCAGGATTTCATTAGACGTTGTATCGAACGGGATCCTCAGAAAAGGCCAGGGTCTCGTGAACTGCTTTTTCATGCTGTACTGTTTGAAGTACACTCCTTAAAACTGCTAGCAGGAAACTGCTTTGTAAAAAATTCCTGTAAGGAAATTTTTCTTTTTCTTTTTTCTACGCTTTTTCTACTTTTACAACAACAGCAGCAACAATAAAAAAGATTAATTGGAAAATGGTTGGTGGTGGGATGGGCATCCAGCCATAGAGAACTTGCCAAATAAAGGGTTGAGAAGACTCTTCTGTTGTACCAAAGATGTGACAATCTCCCTAGTGTTGGTGTTTCAATAAAATGTACCCAGTGCACTCTGTATAACACAGGAACATATGAAAGATAAATGTGGTCACTAGCCCATCTTAGAGATCAGTAACTCTGATTAAGTACTGACTTGGTCTGTGACAACCTAACCAACCTTTGGTAGCAGGAAAAATGGGCCTTAAATGATGATGAGGATAATGATGGCAATGTACATCTGATAGACTTATATATAAGGAGGTTAACAGGACAGAGATGAGTTTATATCTTCTAAATTGTCAGACTTTAGCATAGTGAAAGTCACTCTTGTTCCCCTCTCCCTACTTTATATAACCATGAGAGTCTCTCTCTTATTCTTATCTCCCTACTTTATATAACCATGAGAGTCTCTCTCTTATTTTTATCTCCATACTTTATATACCATGAGAGTCTCTCTCTTATTCCTATCTCCCTATTACGTCTGTCTATACACCACTTGGCATGATTATTTCTGTCTATTAACTACTGGACATCACTGTATCAACAACCTCATAGTTACCATTTGTACACTGATCTTCTATTATCAAACATCCATCTATATCTCCCAACTCAATTCTACTCTTCTGAAGGCTGTTGTGGTTGCTGTTTATATATTAGTAGCTTTTCTTTCATTTAAAATAGTTTTGATATTAGTGATATGATTATATGTACCATTGGTAGCAGTATCTCCTTATTTGCACCATAAATACTTTAGAACAGTCATGGGCAAACTGCAACCTGTTTCGCTTTCTGAATGGCAATTTCAACGAGTTGCCTATGCCTCTCTTAAGATGATAACTTCATGACAAATGGATAAACAAAGTAGAAACTGAAGTAAAGTTTGAATGAGCTGACAGAGAATCTACTGGTAGCATGGATGGAACTTCTAAAACTGTTATACCAAACATTTTGAACATTTCACCTTTTTTTTTTATCATTTTATTTTTATTTCTATTTTCCAGATATTCTCCCAGGCAATATGGCAGAAGAAGCATATTTACCAAAAACTGATCCCTCCAAGGTGATTGGAGAGATTAACTTCAAAGAACATGGTTTTATGCAGTGGAAGTAAGTATGATAGAAAAGAGAAATCAATGTTTGTGAGACTCTCTCAAATGGCAGAGAAAATTTTTAAATATTAATGATAAAATAATAATAGAAACAAGAGGAGTATTATTTATACTTTGTTAGTTGTGTTAAAAGTTTGTATTTCCTCAGATTAACATCTGCATAAAAAAAGTGAGTAGAGGGAGGAGAGACATGTTGCTATTTAGCGACTACATCTCTACTTATATATAGATACTCATGAGGGTCGGCTGAAAAGTTCATAGGTTATGTATGAACGATTGATGCTAGATTTGTGAAATCTTGCATGCATTAATTTCAGCTCTTCTTATTAATAACTGCAGTGTTTCTTTCCTGGGACTATATTGAAAAATAAAGCTAATTTGGTCATTCCATGAGTGTATCTTGGTCAGCCTATAAACTTTTCAGCCAACCCTCATATATATATATATATATATATATATATATATATTAGAGGGCAGTACCAACTTCACTATCTTTAATTAATTGATTTATCAAATAGAATCAGTTACACTTATCTCCCTTAATATTGGTTGTATGTTTTGCGCATGTGCGGGCACACACATACATGTAAAAATGAACAGGTGTGTTTCAACTATTATTATTATTATTATTAGAGTCGGGGATTGGTAGAATTGTTAGAGCATTGAGCAAAATCTTTTGTAATATCCAGTTACTGGTCTTTTTCGTCTGAGTTCAAATCCAACCAAAGTCAAAGTTTGCCCTTCATCTTGCTAGGGTTGATAAAATAAGTACCAGTCCACTACTAGGGTTGATTTAATCACCCACCCACCCTCAAATTGCTGGTCGTGTGCATAAATTAGTCATAATTATTATTATGAAGGCTGGACAAGCTCTACATCTGATCTCTCACACTGAGAATGCCATCTATATATTTAATAAGCTTATATTTAGTATCACTATTTATGTTGATTAAAAGGTAAATTGTTTCAGTTAATGAGGGATTTTTCATATAAGTATTTTTCATTATAATCGTTATTGTCATTCTGTTGAATGTTTTTGTATCTTTTTTATTTTACCATTTCAGATTTAGTCAAGTCGGCTCAATTGAATTAGAAAAGTTTTTAGAAGATGTCCGGTAAGTTGTGTTTTATAATTAATTGAAGAATTCTGTTCTATTTACTTCAATTTTGATATTTTCTTTTATTCAGCATTGTTACTTTCTGTAAACTGGTTGCTGAGAGGAATGGCATCCAACCATAGAAAATCTGCCAAACAAAGGGTTAAGAAGATTTTTCAACTATGCCAAAGACATGACAACATCCTTAGTGTTGATACCATGAGAAAATGCACTTGGTAGAGTATGGAAGCATATGTCGGGCTCTGTTTGAATACTGATCGGTCTACAACTACAGATGTTAAACAATGATGATGATTAATAAATTTTTTACTAAGGTGGTGAAGTGGCAAAGTAGTAAGAATTTTGGATAGAATGCTTTGAGCTCTGAGTTAAAATCATAATAATAATGATAATAATGAAATTATTGTGTAAAGTGCTCAGGTGCACTACAACTCGTCAAAGGTGCATGTATAGTACATAGAATAATATACAAATGTCAGGGAAGTGAATAGTGTATCATCATCATCATCATCGTTTAACGTCCATCTTCCACGCTTGCATGGGTTTGGACGGGAGTTTTTCCACTTGAGGCAAGATTGGTTGTCCTGCTCATATAGGACTGTCTGGCGGGTTTTCTACGGCTGGATGCCTTTCCTAACACCAATCACGTTTACAGTGTGGACTGGGAGGTTTTTACTGTGTTACCTACACGGCCACATAACAGTGTGGACTGTTTGTTTTTTTGTTGTGACACCTACACGTCTGGCGGGTTTTCTACGGCTGGGTGCCCTTCCCAACACCAACCACGTTTACAGTGTGTACTGGTGTATGAGTCATGATATACATGTGTGTATGTGTGTGGAGGGGGAACATTAGGTGTAGTGTTGGCGAAACTCGGGGAAGCATAGAGGTTTTAAAGGATGCAGTGTCTCGACAGCTAACAACTGATGCAGGTAGTTTGTTTCATGCTTCAGCAACACTGAGCGTGAAAAAATGCTTTGCCATTCATCCTTTCAAGGTCAATAAAGTACTATTCTGGTACTAGGGTCAATTCTTCCTCTATATCTCTTTATAACTTCCCTTCCCTTTCTCACGCTCTCTTTTCGTAGAAGAATTTAGCTCTGTTCAGACCTGGAGAGTGAGGGGCTCTACTAGGTTTAAATACCTGACACTATGTCATAACAGCAGTCCTACAACTGCATAAGGAGTTATGGGCCTATGGTTGGATATCTTGGGCTATATTATTCAATGTGTCTTTTCCTTTTTAAGTTGTTAGGACAAGGTTTGGAATAGATTTGGCTATTATTTCTAGCAAGCCAGTTAAGGATCACTTCTATTTACAGGTCTCTACAAGAACTACCGTATATACTTAAATATATGCCAATCTGAATATAAGCTGACTCCCTTTTTGTGTTTGACATATAGGCAAAAATCTAAATCCCTTGTATAAACTGAAACAGCTAATTAAGACATTGTGTTTAGAAAGAACGGTTTTGAATGAGTGAAGAATATATTTATGAAGTATTAATATTTTGATATTTAAAATGTTTCAAGTTGTTGTTTCCCAACTGCGTTATATAGTGATTTTTTTCTTACCAATTTTCAACTGTTTTAAAGGCCATATGCATCCAAAGCACATCAAAAACAATAGAAAAAATAAATTTTACCTCCAATGTGAAAATATTTTAGCATCTCATTTACATAGAATTTGAAGTTTGGAAAATCAGCAAAATATAGATCTTAAATATAAGCCGACCCCATTTTACCATTGTTTTCTTTCATTTTTGTCATATTTCTCAATTTATATATGGTAATCAGTAGCCTCTTGTTATAAATAATTTCACTATGATTATGTGCAAACACCTTATCATTTACCAACTATTCAACATTTTAAACTGCTACTTTTTAGTTTAATGACAATCTAAAGTAATAGTGCCATGATAAAATGCACCTAGTAAACTCCTTTAAAATAGCTGGTGATAAGAAAGGTGTCTAGCCTTAAAAATTATGCCAAAACAGAATGAGACATGAACCCTAACCTGTACTGATTATTTTAATGTGTAGTTCTAAATATAATTTTATACAGCAACTTTACATTTTTTTGTGTAATACTGCATGTGTTTACGTGGTAAATGATGGTTAAAACACTCCTAAAATGTTTAAGATAGCTAATGCTTCTCAGACTCAGAGAATATCAAATACTAGGTCATGGCTCCTGCTTCAAAGATTTGTGTAGTGCTAAAATTTCCTTAAAATAAATCCTGCCAACCCATCTGATAACTCAGAATAACAACCCATGTTAGTATGTATATCCATGCTGACATGGGTTGGACAGGTCATCATGGTCAGCAGCATCTTATACACGTGACAAGAAAACCAGCCAACCTCCCTCAGTGTTATACATGTCTTACAGTTTGGACTGGGTGCATTTTATCATGTCACCACCACTAGAGAGATTGCCGCATGCAAGAAGGACTAAAGCATCCTTTCTATAGCATCATCACCATTTCACTTCCATTTCTCCATGCTAGCATGGATTAGACAAATTGTCCTGTTGTGGGCAATGCTAGGTCAGGTGACCATGTCTTGCACATACAGAACTGATTTTGGCTTCGTTTTTACAGCTGGATGCCCTTCCTAATGCCAACCTCATTTACAGAGAGTACTGGGTGCTTTTTGTCGTATATATATATAGAAATGTATGATAAAGTTACATGTGTGTATACAAAGTGGGTAACCAAGTCTGCACCAATCTGTATATAAATAAACACATATTTAATATGTAGGCACATACAGCATCATTATCATCATTAACTGTTACAAGGGTAAAGGAGATGCCCTAGATAGGAGTAACTATAGAGGCATTAAATTAATCGACCAGATCATGAAGGTCACGGAAAAAGTAATAGCGCAACTAATCAGAGAGAGAATTGATCTAGATGAAATGCAGTTCAGTTTTGTGTCAGGCAAAAGTACCACAGACGCTCTTTTCATTGTACGACAACTACAGGAGAAGTACCTAGCTAAAAGTAAACCCCTATACTTAGCTTTTGTTGACTTGGGGAAAGCCTTCGACAGAGTCCCCCGTTCCATTATCTGGTGAGCTCTTAGAAAACTAAGTGTTGACGAATGGCTTGTGAGAGCTATATAAGCCATGTATAAAGAAACAGTCGGCAAGGTTAGAATTAACAACAAATATAGTGAAGAGTTTAGTGTAAAAGTTAGTGTTCATCAGGGCTCTGTTCTTAGCCCCCTACTATTTATTATTGCCCTTCAGGCTATAACAGTGGAGTTCAAGACCGGCTGCCCATGGGAACTCCTATACGCAGATGATCTAACGCTCATAGCTGAATCAATGGCCGAGCTAGAGAAGAAATTCCAAACATGGAAGCACGGCCTAGAATCAAAAGGCCTTAAAATTAACCTGGCTAAGACTAAAGTTTTAGTTTGTAGGAAAGAAAATAAGGCGGCGGTCCCTTCCGGGAAATGGCCATGCTCAGTGTGTAGGAAAGGCGTAGGTAGAAACTCCATTTTATGTCCCAAATGCAAAGTATGGGTGCATAAAAGATGTAGTGGGATCACAGGTAAGCTAACTAAGAACATAGATTTTACATGTGGCCGGTGCTCTGGTGCAATAAGTAGCAGCAAGTGCCCACAAAATACTAGCTCTTTCAATTGCGCAGAGGGTTCTATAGAAATAGTGGACAGCTTCCGTGACCTGGGTGACAAAATCAGCAGTGGGGGAGGGTGCTCTGAAAGTACAGTAGCTAGAGTCAGAACTGGATGGAAAAAGTTCAGAGCTTATACCACTATTAGCCGCTAAAGGGTTCTCCCTAAAAATGAAAGGCAGGTTGTATGATGCCTGCATACGAACAGCAATGTTGCATGGCAGTGAGACCTGGGCATTGTGTGCAGAGGATATACGCAGACTAGAGAGGAACGAAGCTTGTATGCTCCGCTGGATGTGTAATAGTAATATACGTGAACGGCAAAGCATAAACGAACTAAGGAAAAAATTAGAAATAAAAGGGATCAGATGTTGTTTACTCGAGAGAAGGCTACTTTGGTATGGACACGTGATGCGCATGAAAGACGACAGCTGTATAACAAAGTGCAGGGCAATAAAGATAGACGGTAGCCACGGAATAGGCAGACCCAGAAAAACCTGGGACGAGCTGATAAATTCCGACCTCACACACTTACACCTCTCCAAGACAATGTCACTGGACCGAGACCTTTGGCGGTACTCAGTAATAGAGAAGACCCGCTTTACCTAAATACAAAGTAACACCTACTACAGTCAGTAGGCATCTCTAACAAAATACACCCCGTCCCACTACCCCCACCCCATCCACACCGCCCCTTTCAATGTAAAGTTATGTTGGTGCCACAACATCCAGGCCGAAACAAATGAGATCGTGTAGGTGTCACGACAAAAAAAACACACAGTCCACGCTGTAATGTGGCCGTGTAGGCAACACGGTAAAAACCTCCCAGCCCCACACTGTAAATGTGGTTGGTGTTAGGAAGGGCATCCAACTGTAGAAAACCCGCCAGACAGTCCTATGCGAGCAAGACAATCACTCTTGCCTCAAGTGGGAAAACTCCCGTCCAAACCCATGCAAGCGTGGAACACGGACGTTAAACGATGATGATGATGATGATACACATGCCAGAAAATCCAAACTTCCTTGTAAATTGAAAAAATGATAAACACCTTTAATCGATGTCCGGACCTGATTGGGCCCTCATCCAAACAACCACAAAGGAACGTTATTTTACAATTTACAGGGAAATTCGTATTTTCTGGTCTGTTTACAAGCCTACATATTAAAAATATGTATAATTATATACATATTAGTGCAATCTGTTACCCACTCTGTGTATATATGTACACACACACACACACACACACACTCTTAATGCCTTGTGATTACCAATTTTTAAACTAGCTACACTTTATCCCTACATGTCATTAGAGGTGATTAGAAAATTTAGCAAAATATTCTCAAAGCATCCAGTCCAACTCATACCAGCATGGAAAAGGGGACATAAAAATGATGATGATGATGATGATGGTCATATGTCATATATACACCAGACACACACACATATACAACACTGGCTGCATGAATTCTTATTCATATTTATATTCTTATTCATATTTACTCTCTCTCTCTCTCTCTCTTAGCTACACACACACACATATATATATATAAGATAAATTCCCGTTCATGTTTATTCACTTTCGCCAAACAATTGCTGCTTCAACTACCCCTACTACGGTGTAACCATGTAATCGTAACGTTCACGTTTTTCCTATCTACTCCACACACCACAATTTCGTACATAGTTCAAACATCCAATCTCGCAAAATCCGAAATCTGTATTTTTTGTTATTTATTAAGGTTTAAATACGGTGTTTTTGTCGTATTGAACAGAACAAATCTTGCAGTTTTGCTTTTTGTTACTCGCTGTTAAACATTCATAACCTTCCAGCTCCTCAATTCCTTAATTCTATCGTATTCTCCAATTCCTTAAATTCCTTAATTCCATCGTATTCCCAAACAAAAAACAAAATCCTTCCCATTCTTAATTCTATCGTATCCTCCAATTCCCTAATTCTATCGTATTCTCAAACAAAAAAAAAGAAACAAAACAAAATCCTTCCCATTCTACTTCTTATAATTTACTTTAAATATATATATCATGCTACCTCGAAAGTCAAAAATCCCGCTCATACACCCTTCACCCACCATCTTCTTCACGAGGGGTTGCGGTCAGCCACTCTCTCTCTCTCTCTCCCCCTTCCCACTCTCTCTCTCTCTCTCTTAGCTACACACACACACATATATATATATAAGATAAATTCCCGTTCATGTTTATTCACTTTCGCCAAACAATTGCTGCTTCAACTACCCCTACTACGGTGTAACCATGTAATCGTAACGTTCACGTTTTTCCTATCTACTCCACACACCACAATTTCGTACATAGTCCAAACATCCAATCTCGCAAAATCCGAAATCTGTATTTTTTTTATTTATTAAGGTTTAAATACGGTGTTTTTGTCGTATTGAACAGAACAAATCTTGCAGTTTTGCTTTTTGCTACTCGCTGTTAAACATTCATAACCTTCCAGCTAGCTACCCCACATCCCTCCCACCCGCCCCCACACACCACCATTCTTAATACGTGGACCAATCATAAGCCAGAGACCCCCCCCCCACACGCATCACCATTATTATTATAAGCCAGAGACCCCCCCCCCCACACGCATCACCATTATTATTATTACGCGGACCAATCATAAGCCAGAGGCCTATACTATCGCTTGCACGGTTGCCTTCGATATATGATGGATGGATGGATGGATGGATGGACGGACTACGGAATCCTGGAGAGTGGAAGGGAGAGAAAAATCTGGACGCTCAGAGCGAAAATGCCAATGCTAAAGTCAAATTCACCTCGTGGACGAGAATGCGAGCACTCCTCTTTGTTTCGCCCGCGGATGGCTAACATAACCCCATCTCCCCCCGCCCCCCACCACCCCCACCCTCCAAACGCGATCCAAAACTTCAGAGTTGGTACCATAAATGTAGGCACCCTAAAGGGTCGCGCTAACGAGGTTGTAGAAATGCTTGAACGTAAGGAGGTCGATGATTGTTGTATTCAAGAGACCAGGTGGAGGGGTGGGTCTGCTAGATTCATTGAGGGTAAAAAACGATGTTATAAGCTTTTCTGGGTGGGAAACGACGATGGGCTGGGTGGAGTAGGAATCATGGTAGCAGAAAAGTGGGCAGATAAGATAATAGACGTAAATAGAGTGAACGACAGAATAATTAAAATACGACTTGTCCTCAATAGAACTACGGTGACAGTAATATCTGCGTACGCACCCCAATCCGGACTGCCCGGCACTATAAAAGACAGATTCTATGAGACACTGATGCTCACTACCTCCCAAATATCTGACAGTGACTATATAATTATTGCAGGCGACCTAAATGGTCACGTTGGGCAACATTGTGACGGCTACGACGAAATCCATGGAGGCTATGGGTTTGGTACTAGAAATGAGGAAGGCTCCAGAATCCTGGAATTCTGTGATGCAAATAACCTAACTATCTGTAACACTAACTTCAAAAAACGTGACAATCACCTGATCACCTATAGATCCGGGGAACACACAAGCCAGGTAGATTATATCCTTACCAGAAGACGTGACAGAGTGTCTGTTGTAAACACTAAATCCCTCCCCCATGAAGAATGCACCTCCCAACATAGACTGATAATTAGCGACCTCATAGTCAGGACGAGACGTACTCGACAGCAGAAGAGGACTATCCTCAGGAGAAAAATATGGAAGCTAAAGGACCCCACAGCCAAAAATAAATTTCAAAACATATTACTTGATGCTTTCGACAGTAAGGAAGAACATTTAGAGTCGGACAATATAGAGGGACAGTGGGAATTTCTGAAAGCAAACCTGCTGTTGGCGACAGACGAAGTCTGTGGCTGGAGCAGGCCTGTAGGCAGGAGGAGAGTAACATGGTGGTGGAACAGTAAGGTGGAGGGGTCAATTAAGGCCAAAAAGCAGGCTTGGAAAGTATGGCGGGATGGGGGAAGTAGAGTAGACTATCAAGTGGCCAGGAGGGAAGCTAGGAGAGAAGTGTACTTAGCAAGAAGGGAAGCCGAGGAAAGAAAGTTCAAGCATGTCCTACAACGCGATGACCAAAAACGTGAGGTGTTCAGGATTGCTAGGCAATGCGTCAAGGAAAGCCGTGATATTGTCGGGGAGAAGTGTGTACTTAACGATGATGGCATACTTGCCATCACCGACACTGATAAGAAGGTAGCTTGGAAGTGTCACTATGAAAGGCTACTAAATGAGGAGAATAAATGGGAGAAAGACAGTCTCCCCCATGTCGACCCAATAGAGGGACCAGCAGTGTTAGTCGAGGGGAGTATAATAAGTAAGGCAATCAAGGATATGAAGACAGGTAAGGCGGCTGGGCCTTCGGAAATAGTTGCTGAGATGCTGAAGGCATCTGGCACGGTGGGACACACCATGGTCACCCGCATAGTTAACCAAGTCGTACAGAATGGGGTTGTTCCGAAGGACTGGCATAGCAGCATCATCGTTAACTGTTATAAGGGTAAAGGAGACGCCCTAGATAGGAGTAACTATAGAGGCATTAAATTAATCGACCAGGTCATGAAGGTCACGGAAAAAGTAATAGCGCAACTAATCAGAGAGAGAATTGACCTAGATGAAATGCAGTTCGGGTTTGTGTCAGGCAAAAGTACCACAGACGCTCTTTTCATAGTACGACAACTACAGGAGAAGTTCCTAGCTAAAGGTAAACCCCTCTACTTAGCTTTTGTCGGCCTGGAGAAAGCCTTCGACAGAGTCCCCCGCTCCATTATCTGGTGGGCTCTTAGAAAACTAGGCGTTGACGAATGGCTTGTGAGGGCCATACAAGCCATGTATAAAGAAACAGTCAGCAAGGTTAGAATTAACAACGAATATAGTGAAGAGTTTAGCGTAAAAGTTGGCGTCCATCAGGGCTCTGTTCTCAGCCCCCTACTATTTATTATTGCCCTTCAGGCTATAACAGAGGAGTTCAAGACAGGCTGCCCATGGGAACTCCTATACGCAGACGACCTGACACTCATAGCGGAATCAATGGCCGAGCTAGAGAAGAAATTCCAAACATGGAAGCACGGCCTAGAGTCAAAAGGACTTAAAATTAACCTGGCTAAGACCAAAGTTCTAGTTTGTAGGAAAGAAAACAAGGCAGCGGTCCCTTCTGGGAAATGGTCGT
Organism: Eledone cirrhosa; assembly: GCA_964016885.1. Taxonomy (NCBI): domain Eukaryota; kingdom Metazoa; phylum Mollusca; class Cephalopoda; order Octopoda; family Eledonidae; genus Eledone; species Eledone cirrhosa. The sequence goes on from OZ024741.1 coordinate 88,246,635, forward strand.
GCTCGGTGTGTAGGAAAGGCGTAGGTAGAAACTCCATTTTATGTCCTAAATGCAAAGTATGGGTGCATAAAAGATGTAGTGGGATCACAGGTAAGCTAACTAAGAACATAGATTTTACATGTGGCCGGTGTTCTGGTGCAATAAGTAGCAGCAAGTGCCCACAAAATACTAGCTCTTTCAATTGCGCAGAGGGTTCTATAGAAATAGTGGACAGCTTCCGTTACCTGGGCGATAAAATCAGCAGTGGGGGAGGGTGTTCTGAAAGTACTGTAGCTAGAGTCAGAACTGGTTGGAAAAAGTTCAGAGAACTTATACCACTATTAGCTGCTAAAGGGTTCTCCCTAAAAATGAAAGGCAGGTTGTACGATGCCTGCATACGAACAGCAATGTTGCATGGCAGTGAGACCTGGGCATTGTGTGCAGAGGATATACGCAGACTAGAGACGAACGAAGCTTGCATGCTCCGCTGGATGTGTAACAGTAATATACGTGAACGGCAAAGCATAAACGAACTAAGGAAAAAATTAGAGATAAGAGGGATCAGATGTTGTTTACTCGAGAGAAGGCTACGTTGGTATGGACACGTGATGCGCATGAAAGACGATAGCTGTATAACAAAGTGCAGGGCAATAAAGATAGACGGTAGCCACGGAATAGGCAGACCTAGAAAAACCTGGGACGAGCTAATAAACTCCGACCTCACACACTTACACCTCTCCAAGACAATGTCACTGGACCGAGACCTTTGGCGGTACTCAGTAACAGAGAAGACCCGCCTTGCCAGTAGGCATCTCTAACAAAATACACCCCGTCCCGCCACCACCCCCACCCATCCACACCACCCCGTCCTATGTAAAGTTATGTTGGTGCCGCGCCATCCAGGCCGAAACAAATGAGATTGTGTAGGTGTCACGACAAAAAAACACACAGTCCACGCTGTAATGTGGCCGTGTAGGCAACACGGTAAAAACCTCCCAGACCCACACTGTAAATGTGGTTGGTGTTAGGAAGGGCATCCAACTGTAGAAAACCTGCCAGACAGTCCTATGCGAGCAAAACAATCACTCTTGCCTCAAGTGGGACTACCCCCGTCCAAACCCATGCAAGCGTGGAACACGGACGTTAAACGTTGATGATGATGATGATTGTCCTAAGCATGTAGTTTTCAATGCAGCTTGCAGAGTCCACTTCTTGTATATTTCGTTTGTATACATACCAGCATTGTACTTATGTACTGGACCCACAAATCCTCAATTCAAAAAATATGCTATATCATATATTTATGATTTTTCATATAATATGACAACCACCCTAGTGCTGGTGTCATGACAAAGTTTACCCAATACACTCTGTAGAGTACAGAACGTTTGTAAGTAAGATGGATTCTCTTGCCTGTCTGAGAGATCAGCTGCTCTGACTGAGTACTGACTTGTTCTGTGATGACCCATCCGACCCTTGCTAACAGTGAAAACATACTTTAACTTTTTAGCATTTAAACCGGCTCTATCAAGCTCAAATTCTCTCACCTCTTTCTGTTCAAACCAGCCATAACTGGCCCCTCATACTGACATTAAGGTATTGTTCTCAAAATAAATAACATCAAAATCTCATAGATTCGATATCATGTGAGATAAAGTCTTTACCGTGAAAATACAATAGTAAATATAGAGTAATGTAAATACTAAAGGGTTAAATGATGATGATGAGATTAGTTGTAAAGAAGGTATACTGTATAACAATTTTATTCAATAAAATCCTGAAATAAAATCAAGCCTTCTGAACTGCCTGATGATTTAACTGTGTAATTTAGTCTAACACTTCAACAACCTCACAGTCACATTGTGTTTTATTACTTTTCTCCTTTCAGAAATGGAATATACCCATTAACTGCCTTTGCATTACCTCGCCCCCCACCTTCACGCCCTCGTGCCATTACTCCTGAACTAGCTGAGTCTGTCAAGTCAGAGACTCCAGAACCTATGGATGTTGAAACACGGATGGTAACCAACATGGCATGTCAGATGCGTAAGCCAGATGAAAATTGCAACTTAAACTTAACTCTTCTGTTACGTATGGACGACAAAATGAACCGCCAGTTACAGTGTGAGATATCTCAAGAGGACAATGCTTCTACATTAGCTGAGGAGTTAGTGCATTATGGTTTTATAAATGAGGTAGGTATACACTCCTTGTTGTCTTTCATCTCTCTGTCTCTCTCTATACATACATCTATATATATAAAACTGAGGATGTCTGTCTGTGTGTGTGTGAGTTTGAATCCCTAAAACTCGAGAAGCACCCAACTGACTGTTTTCAAATTTTACACATGTAATACTTATGTTTCAGGGAGTGTTCTGAGCAAAAAAAAATTCAAATTTTCAATGCCCTAGGGACCGCATTAGGCGATTTAGCGATCTCTCTCTATAATTCTTAGTCTTTCTCTTTTTAGATAGATATAATGTCGTGCCCTTATAATATCTGTCTGTCTGTATGTCTGGCTGTCTGCATTACGTCACTTCCCACAATTCCCTCTTCGCCCAGAACGCGCTTTCATAATATGTCTGTATGTCTGGCTGTCTGCATCGCACTCGGCGCGTCAATGTATGGCTGCTAAACGGACCCCGAACACATTCTGATTCATTCTAAAGGCTACCAGTGGAAGCAACCGTAACACCCTCCAAATGTCAGAGAACGCAGTCAAAGTCACTATTAAGGGCTACAAGTGAACGCTCACATGGCCCTTTTTAGGGACACCACTTGAAATTGTTGATGGTTACCCCTCTTTACTGGGGTGTCAGTGAACGGCTTACAAGGTCCTTTTAAGGGCCCTTGAAATAACTGATGGCGTTTAGGGCTGCCAGTAAACACGCACACGCCTCGGGGCCCATTTTATTGTACCATTCCTCTTTAAATTTGTTAAATTATACCCACAGTTTGGTAAACGTTTGTCCAGTTGCGTTTACTTACTAAGGTGCGGTGGACTCCTTCGAGAAGGTTCCACATACTGTACGATTGCATGTCATGCTTTGCTCAAGCATTGCAGACTTCCCTCTGACATAAGTAGTGACATCTGTCCTGCTGACTCATGCCACTTTATTAAAGTACAAAGCACCAAGCCGATTTTCTCCACGTGGAGGGAGAAGCATACCTAATACTAATTGCATCAGAGCATTCGGTTTATTTTCTTTACATATTGTCCAGGCATGCAGTTTTTCCACGATTAGGTCTGTTGGCGGCCAGCGTTATGTTTCAGGGAGTGTTATGCACATAAAAAATTCAACTTTTTGATCCCCTAATTAGGTGAAAAACTGCGTTTTTTTTTTTTCAGCTTTTTAGGGGTATTTTGAGGCGTTACATCAGACCGATTTCCTGGAAACTGTAACTATGTATTAGTCAGTCTCTTCTACATACCGTGAGCAAAGAAAATCCAACTTTTTTATGACCTAGGGCCCGCATTAGATGAAAAACTTCATTTATTCAGCTTTTTAGGGCTTTTTTTAGGCGTTACGTCTAGCCGATTTTCCCGAAGTTTCAAGACATATTATGAACATGAAAAGAATTCATTTTCTTGATCCCCTAGGGCCCGCATTAGGTGAAAACCTGCATTTTTCCTGCTTCAATGTGGAAAATCTTAAAGATTATCCAGCCATCAGAGTATTCGGTTTATTTTCTTTACATATTGTTCAGGCATGCAGTTTTTCCACGATTAGGTCTGTTGGCGGCCTGCGTTCGAAAATACCTTATCCCGTGCAACACTGGGTACCACTGCTAGTATATGTATGTAGGAGAAGTACCTAGCTAAAAGTAAACCACTATACTTAGCTTTCGTCGACTTGGAGAAAGCCTTCGACAGAGTCCCCCGTTCCATTATCTGGTGGGCTCTTAGAAAACTAGGTGTTGATGAATGGCTTGTGAGAGCTATACAAGCCATGTATAAAGAAACAGTCAGCAATGTTAGAATTAACAACGAATATAGTGAAGAGTTTAGTGTAAAAATTGGTGTTCATCAGGGCTCTGTTCTTAGCCCCCTACTATTTATTATTGCCCTCCAGGCTATAACAGTGGAGCTCAAGACCGGCTGCCCATGGGAACTCCTATACGCAGATGATCTAACGCTCATAGCTGAATCAATGGCCGAGCTAGAGAAGAATTCCAAACATGGAAGCACGGCCTAGAATCAAAAGGCCTTAAAATTAACCTGGCTAAGACTAAAGTTCTAGTTTGTAAGAAAGAAAATAAGGCGGCGGTCCCTCCGGGAAGTGGCCATGCTCAGTGTGTAGGAAAGGCGTAGGTAGAAACTCCATTTTGTGTCCCAAATGCAAAGTATGGGTGCATAAAAGATGTAGTGGGATCACAGGTAAGCTAACTGAGAACATAGATTTTACATGTGGCCGGTGTTCTGGGGCAATAAGTAGCAGCAAGTGCCCAAAAAATACTAGCTCTTTCAACTGCGCAGAGGGTTCTATAGAAATAGTGGACAGCTTTCGTTACCTGGGTGACAAAATCAGCAGTCGGGGAGGGTGCTCTGAAAGTACAGTAGCTAGAGTCAGAACTGGATGGAAAAAGTTCAGAGAGCTTATACCGCTATTAGCCGCTAAAGGGTTCTCCCTAAAAATGAAAGGCAGGTTGTACGATGCCTGCATACGAACAGCAATGTTGCATGGCAGTGAGACCTGGGCATTGTGTGCAGAGGATATACGCAGACTAGAGAGAAACGAAGCTTGCATGCTCCGCTGGATGTGTAATAGTAATATACGTGAACGGCAAAGCATAAATGAACTAAGGAAAAAATTAGAAATAAGAGGGATCAGATGTTGTTTACTCAAGAGAAGGCTACGTTGGTATGGTCACGTGATGCGCATGAAGGACGATAGCTGTATAACAAAGTGCAGGGCAATAAAGATAGACGGTAGCCACGGAATAGGCAGACCCAGAAAAACCTGGGACGAGCTGATAAATTCCGACCTCACACACTTACACCTCACCAAGACAATGTCACTGGACCGAGACCTTTGGCGGTACTCAGTAATAGAGAAGACCCGCCTTACCTAAATACAAAGTTAAACCTACTACAGTCAGTAGGCATCTCTAACAAAATACACCCCCGTCCCACTACCCCCACCCCATCCACACCGCCCCTTTCAATGTAAAGTTATGTTGGTACCACAACATCCAGGCCGAAACAAATGAGATCGTGTAGGTGTCACGTCAAAAAACACACAGTTCACGCTGTAATGTGGCCGTGTAGGCAACACGGTAAAAACCTCCCAGCCCCACACTGTAAATGTGGTTGGTGTTAGGAAGGGCATCCAGCTGTAGAAAACCCGCCAGATAGTCCTATGCGAGCAAGATAACCACTCTTGCCTTAAGTGGGAAAACCCTCCGTTCAAACCCATGCAAGCGTGGAACACGGACGTTAAACGATGATGATGATGATGATGTATATGCGTGTAAGTATGTATATATATATATGTATATGTGTAAGTATGTATATGTGTGTGTGTGTGTGTGTATATATATATATGTCATAATGGATGCAGTAAAAACCTGTTGGACTAGTACTTGATACTTGGGGTAGTAGAGTGTGGGACCCCCGATGGCTAAGCTCCTACCGTTTCAACAGTTATTTCTGAACTGTTCAGAAATAGCTGTTGAAACAGCAGGAGCTCAGCCATCAGGTTCCCAAATTCTGTACATACATACATACATATATCTATAAATATATATATATATATATATATATATATCATCCTCATCATCATCGTTTAATGTCTATCTTCTATGCTAGCATGGGTTTAGACGGGAATTGTCCCACTTGGGGCAAGATTGCTTGGGAGACCGTGTCTCACTCGTATAGGACTGTCTGGCGGGTTTTCTATGGCTGGATGCCCTTCATCATCACCGTTTTACGTCCGTTCTTCCACGCTAGCATGGGTTAGACGGGTTGTCCTGTTGTGGGCAGTGTCTGGTCGGCTGACCATGCCTTGCTCATACAGGAACTGATCTGGCTTGATTTCTACAGCTGGATGCCCTTCCTAACACCAACCTCATTTACAGTGAGTGCTGGGTGCTTTTTCGTGGCGCCTACACGTCCACTTTACAGTGTGGGCTGGGTGCTTTTTTGCCGTGGCACCTCCACGACCACCTTGCGGTGGGGGGGGGGGGGGGGGGGGCATATTGTTTATATGCTTCAGCATGTACCCATGGGAGGTCGGGTACCCTGTATTACTGCGTGACGCCAGAAGTCACGGTCGTGTGTCATTGACTTTGAGAGGTGTAGTTGGGTAAGGTCGGCTTTTATCACCTCATCCCAAGTCATCTTGGGTCTCCCCACTCCGCGGTTTCCATCAACTTCTAGTGCTCTGCACCTTTTTATGCAGCTGTCATCCTTCATACGCATCACATGTCCATACCAGCGTAACCGCCTCTCCTGCACGCAGCATTTGATTCCTCTTATGCTCAGTCTCTCTCTCAATTCATTTATGCTTTGTCGTTCACGTATATTACTGTTACACATCCATCGGAGCATGCAGGCTTCGTTTCTCTCTAATCTACGTAAGTCTTCCACCTTCAGCGCCCAGGTCTCACTACCATGCAACATCGCTGTTCGGATACACGCATCATACAGTCTGCCTTTCATTCTGAGGGAGAAGCCTTTTGCAGCTAGCAGTGGTAGTAGTTCCCTAAACTTCTTCCATCCCGTTCTTACCCTAGTTATTGTACTTTCTGAGCACCCACCTCCGTTGCTAATTCGGTCACCTAGGTAGCAGAAGCTGTCTACTGTTTCTACAGGGCCCTCCCAGAGATTGGTGGTACTTGTTTCCTGTGGCTGTTTGCTTGCTGTTTCAGCACAGCTGCTGCATGTGAATCCTACATTCTTAATTAAGCTTCCTGAGATCCCGCTACATCTCTTGTGTACCCATTGTTTGCATTTGGGGCAAAGAATGGAGTTCCTACCTACACCTTTCCTACATACTGAGCAAGGCCATTTCCCTGAGGGGATCTGGGTTCTGTTTTCTCGTCTACTTATAAGGACCTTAGTCTTTGTCATGTTGACTTTGAGGCCCTTTCTCTCTAGTCCCTGCTTCCAGGTTTGGAATTTATTCTCTAGTTCTACCATAGATTCAGCTATGAGTGCGAGGTCATCAGCATACAGGAGTTCCCATGGGCATCCGGTCTTAAACTCCTCCGTTATTGCCTGCAGGACTATGATGAACAGGAGAGGGCTAAGAACAGAGCCCTGGTGGACCCCAACCTGTACGCTAAATTCCTCGCTATACTCATTGCCAATCCTAACTTTGCTGACTGCTCCCCTATACATGGCTTGTACCGCTTTCACAAGCCATTCATCTACTCCTAGTTTTCTAAGAGCCCACCAGATTACTGCACGTGGAACTCTGTCAAAGGCTTTCTCAAGGTCGACAAATGCCAAGTAGAGTGGCTTACTTTTAGCTAGGTACTTTTCCTGTAATTGCCTCACAAGGAAGAGCGCATCAGTGGTGCCTTTCCCTGGAACAAACCCAAATTGCATCTCGTCTATATTCACCCGGTCCCTAATCAGCTGTGCTATAACTCTTTCTGTTACTTTCATGACCTGGTCCATCAACTTTATACCTCTATAATTTCCTCTATCTAGTGCATCGCCTTTACCTTTGTAGCAGTTGACAATGATGCTACTGCACCAATCTTTTGGTATGGCCCCCTCTAGTATTACCTGGTTAACGATACGTGTGGTTATAGTGTGACCTACAGACCCAGATGCCTTCAGCATCTCGGCAGCTATACCCGATGGACCGGTTGCCTTCCCTATCTTCATATCTCTGATTGCCTTACTTACTACGCTGCCGCTGACTTGTACTGCTGGTCCCTCTATAGGGTCTACGTGGGGTAGGGTCTCTTCTTCCCATGCATTCTCCTCATTTAGTAATCTATCATAATGACTCTTCCATGCATCTTTCTTCTCAGCACTTGTGAGGGCAAGCTCACCTTTATCATTCCGGATACACTTCTCTCCAATGACATCACAACTATCTCTGACACACTGCCTCGCAATCTTGAATACCTCCTGTTTCTGGTCCTCACGTTGTAAAACATGCTTGAATTTTCTATCCTCTGCTTCCCTCCTAGCTAAGTATACTTGTCGCCTAGCTTCCCTCTTGGTCTCTATGTAATGTACCCTGCTCCCCCCGTTCTTCCATTCTTTCCATGCCTGTCTCTTGGCCTTGACTGCTTCATCTACCTTATTGTTCCACCACCAAGTCACTCTCCTCCTGCTTGAGGTCTTACTCCAGCCACAAACCTCATCCGTCGCCTCTAGTAAGTTATTTTTTAGGAACTCCCAGTTCTCTTCTACGTTAAATGTCTCTATCTGTTCTTCTTTACTGTCGTAGGCGTTGAGTAAAATATCTTTAAATCTGTTACTGGTTGAGGGGACTTTCAGCTTCCAGATCTTTCTTCTCCAGGTTGGCCTCTGTTTCAGGGCTCGTCTAGTTCTGACCGTGAGGTCGCTGACAACTAAGCTATGTTGGGATGTACATTCCTCACTAGGGAAGGCTTTTGTGTTTACGACCGTCCATCTGTCACGTCCTCTGATGAGGATAAAATCTAACTGACTAGAGTGCTCCCCTGATCTATAGGTGATCAGGTGGTTGTCGGGTTTTTTAAAGTTTGTGTTACATATCGACATGTCATTGGCGTCGCAGAATTCTAGAAGTCTGAATCCTTCCTCATTCCTTGTGCCAACTCCATGGCCTCCATGTACTCTATTGAAGCCGTCGCAGTGTTTACCTACGTGTCCGTTAAAATCTCCTGCAATGATTAGGAAGTCCTTGTCGTCTGTTAGAGCAGTAGTGTGTATTAGGGACTCGTAAAACCTATCCTTAAGTTCGTCTGGCAGCCCCGATTGGGGTGCGTAAGCTGATATTATTGTGGTAATTGTCTTATTCAGGACTAGTCTGAGTTTAATGATTCTTGCATTTACCCTGTACACTGAGATTACTTTATCTACCCACTTGTCAGCTAATAGTATACCTACACCACCCATCCCATCGTCATTTCCCACCCAGAAAAATTTGTAGCACTGGCTTTTTCCTACAAGGACTCTAGCAGACCCTCCTCTCCATCTAGTCTCTTGCACACAGCATACATCAACTTCCTTTCGCTCTAGCATTTCTACGATTTCTCCTGCTCTTCCTTTCATTGAGCCTACATTGATGGTACCAACTCGGAGTTTTGGGCATTTGTCGACACTCGTAGGGGAGGGTCTCTGGGTTGGCGCTTCACGTGGGTGCTTGGTAGCTCGCAGATTCATATTTCATCTATTGATTCAGAGTTGCTCGTGTATTCCCAGCTCATCCATCCCTATATAAATGTGTGTATTTGACTGTGTTATATGAGGAACCACAAACTTTGTATTGGATTTGACGATTGATTGTTCCAGGTATTTGGTTAGCAGAACCACATACTCATTGTTTTACAGTTTAAGTGGCTCAGTATTCTACAGATACTGTACCATTACATGGCAATGTGTGTAGGTTACAATTGAATTACAGGTACAAGCCATCTAATAAGTTTCCACACAGTTTCTGTCTACTCAATATCAGTCTGCTCTAATTACACAACTATAAACAAAAATCTTGAATTCCAAATCACATTATTTCTGTCTGCCCAATTACTCTCACAATCTGTAACTCTGCTAGAAGTCACGCATATGTGTGAATATATATATATATATATATAGAGAGAGAGAAGTTTCTGCAATATTTGATTGTGCCGAGCGTCGTTACCATGACGAATGGTGAGATGCTGTGCTAAAAAGGACCCATCCCACCCTTCAAGCAAGGAAAAGCGGACGTAAAATGACGATGATGATATATATGTATATACAAACTTAAGAAAATTAACAGACAGGACATGACAACAAACGAAAAACAATTTTTTTTAAAATTGTTTTTTAAAAATAGAAATAGAAATGGGCACAGAACTCCAGAGTCATCAGCTGGGATCACAGCATCTGACACAAGCCAAAGGCTGTCCAGTGGAGTAAGAGACAAGCGACAAAACATTAATTTATAGCAATTAAGCTGCACATAGAGTTTTATGTGACATCAAGGAAAAAATGTGGTGCCTCTTGTAGCACAAGAGTCATGAATGAAATAGAAAAAAAGAAAGTAAGATATTGTGTTAAAAAATGTGTAAGCCATTGCAATAAATGCGGAGAGAAGCAATAACACATTCGACACATTAGTATTGATAAACTTAAGAAAATTAACAAAAGAGGACAAGACAATGAACGAAAAACAATTTTTAAAGGGGAAATAGATAGATAGATGGAGAAAGGCATGAATGTAACCATATGTCACCTTGAGCATGTGTCTTCTATAGCCTTCGGCTGACAAATGCCTTGTGTGTAAAATTAGTAGATGAAGCTTGTTATATGTATATCTGTGTGCATGTGTATACCTTGCATAAACAAATCCCATGGATGAGCAGTACAATATATGAGGATCTGTACCTTCCTTTAAAAAGACCCAATGTAAAGATTGGCATCATGAAGAGCATCTAATCATAGAAAACTGTCTTTAAAATGTACCTTCTAACTTATGCTAGCAAGGAAAAACAGACATAAAAATGATGTATAAGTATGCATGTATACATACATCATCAGCATCACCATTTTACATTCATTAGATGGGTTGTCACATTCTGAGACTAGACAGGTGAGATAACATCTTGCTCATATGTATCGTTTCATTTTGGCATGGTTTCTACAGATGAATACTCTTCCTATCTCCTACCATTTTACAGTGTATACCTGGTACATTTAAATCGTGGCATTAGTACTATTTACAGCATGGACTGGGTGCATTTCATCTTTAAATGGAAAAAAATACTTCAAAACCAATAAAGATATACAAGTAATTTAAAAACAGCAACAAATATTACTTTTAATTCTATGGAACTTGGGGAAACTCATTAACTTAATGTTTGACTTTTATGTCTGATTATACATAAAATACATACATTAATTTGAAAATATTGTCGTCGTAATGCAGAATAATTATAATAACAGTTGATAATTATGAGTAATTGTTGATTAAATCGAGTAAAGTGTCCCTGGAGATGAACAGAGATGTTTTCAGAGAATTTCTCATACAGAGGTGTGTGGTTCTGTTCACTTTTTTATGTCTCTAGGGGTTCTTTACCCTTTTAGCTATCTACTATCATTATAGTTATCCTCATTGTGATGACGATATTTTCAAATCTGGTTTGCATCCATGAATATTTTTAACATTATCTTCTGTTTTCTTCTTCAGTTGGACAAAGACAAGGTTGCAACTTTGATTGAACAACACATACGGCAAGGCAATACTCACATGAATGGTCCAATGTCTCCAATTACTGTTCCTTCAGGTTGAACATAAACCTAATATTTCTTCAGACAGTCTCAGCCCCCTCCTCTGCCATTGGTTGCATCACCATGTGATGTGCCAAGGCAAACAAACAAACAAACAAACAAGCAAACGTGTACTTCCTACTCAATTTTCTTTGTTTTATTATTTGGGTCTTCATAGTTATTATAATAATAATAATATTTTCGACACAAGCCCAGTAATTAGGGGGGAGATGAAAGTTGATTTAAATCAACCCCAGTACTGGACCTTGGTGGGATTTGAACTCAGAACATAAAGTTCTGTGTTCAAATCTCATCAAGGTCAGTTTTGCCTTTTATCCTTCCGGGATCAATAAAATAAAGTAACAGTCCAGTACTGGAGTTAATTTAATTGACTTTCCTCTCCTCCAAAATTATCAGCCTTGTGTCTAAAATAGAAATGATTGTTATTATTATTACTACAACTATGAAGACCCATTCCCACCATATAATTCTACTACTAATTTAGGTGACTTCAATCCTGCAGTCACCATATATTATTAAGAAGGTTCACTCTCACCATCTAACCTCAACCGCCCTTCCTGCTAATCTAGGTGACAGCTATTGCTAGTCACCACATACTACTACTATAAAGCCTAAACCCACCACTTAACCTCCTCCCGTCCCATCATCACAGTGACATCAATGCTACAGTTATCACATTTTTTTTTTTATAATAATCTACCTCTTACAATAAACCAAAATTTAATCACATACCATAATGGAGGTGAGGGAATGCTACAATTCTGGCCTGTACATACCTACATATATATATTTATATACACACACACACATACTTATACATGCATATATACATATACATATATATTTGTATGTATTACACACACACACACACACACACACACACACACACACACACACACACACACACACACACACACACACACACACACACACACACACACACACACACACACACACACACACACACACACACACACACATATATAAAACTGCCAGTTAAACTGAGCCAGCCACTTGTTTATCATCCCTAACTCTTCAGGAGTGTTTGTGTATACAAACACTCCATCACTATATAACTAGGTCTGCTGCTGCTGCAGTGATTTCATCGGATCAGAAACTATGATGATGATTTCGGAGGCATCCCAGACATTCAGTCATCCACCCATTTGGCATCCAGCGAGATGAAAAAAAAAAGCAAGAAAAGAGCCCTTTAAAGTCCTTTATTTCTTCTTCCTGAAGGTCGTGCCTGTTTTAAATTTTACGCCAGTTTAAAACTGTTTTTGGTCATCTCCCATGGATGGTCAGGTAGGACCACTGCTATAGGACTTGACATTGCTAACAAAAAAGACACAAAAATGATATACAAGAAGAGCAGAAGAGATATTTCACAACTGATGGTGATGATAATGATGATGGTGATGGTGGCGGTGAAGGTGATGATGACAATGATTGTGATGATGACAATGATTATGATTTTATATTTTATTTCATAATTACTAATAATACAAATTAGTATGTTTTTTATTTCTTTATTTGTTTTGTTTCTTCTTTTTTTTTTTTTGTGCAATTTTGTACTTTCTGCCAACTCCTACATATCCTCTTCCTTGTGACAAAATTTCAGTTGAAAATCTTTCTGGCTTTATTAATTAACTTTTTAATTTAAATGAATTTGTAATAGGTACTTTCAAATTTATCCTTTATTTTGTATATGTATATTCAGCAATACATATTTATGTACATCTGTGTATGCATGTGTCTATATTATATTGTGTGTGTGTGTGTACACAGCAAGTAAACTTGTGTATAATCCAAGAAATATTTGACAAAAAGATTGCTGATAAAATGGGGGTGGACTTATATTCAAGGTCAATATTTTGCCAGTTTTTCCCCATATGTACATATGTGTGAGTGTGTGTGTGTGTGTATATATATATATGTGTGTGTGTGTGTATGTATATATATGTATGTGTGTGAATGGCAAAACATTGAAGGTTGGGGATAAATTTGTATATTTAGGCGGCACAGTTAGCATTATAAACACTCTTGATGATGAAATCTCTTTACAACTAAAGAAAGCGAGTGATTTTTTTTGGTAAATTAAATTTCTATTGATACAAAGTCTAACAGAAAATGTAGACTTTGTATGTAACTGATGTATAGGGATAACTGGTAGTAAGAGCATCAGTGAAATAAAATTTTTCCAATCCCAGACAGGATCAATAGAAGTGGTCGATAAATTCTGCTGCTTAGGTGATCAAATTTGCAGTGGAGAGTGTTTTGTGAACATAGTAGCTTGAATAAGAATAGGATGAAAAAAGTTCAGGGCACTATTTTTCTCTACAAACAAAAGGCCAGCTGTATGATACCTGAGTCTGATAGTGTATAGTAGCAAGAAACAGGCAGTGAATGCAGAGGTAAATGTCCCCTCCACTCCTTTCTCACACTTAACCCCCTAAAAGACACTGGCACCGAACCATTTTATCCCTCTCCTTTCCCAAACTTAAACCCCCTAAAAGATAGACAATGGTTGCATTCAACCACTTTCTCTAAGGAAGAAGACAACCTAAATAAATTGGGTATTTTCAAAAAAGTAAGCTAAAGTGTTTGACTTCATCCTGTTAATTATTTTACCAGTGGATCATTGCCGTTAACATTGATGACAATAGTGTTGAAGAACGTATTTAATGTTTAGAGTCCAGGGTTGGCATGCCTTATATACCAGGATTACCAGATGAACAATCGTATTTATACAATCGTATAAACTGGGAATTTTGCTTTTTGATAAATTAATGGTTTGCATAAGAAAAACCCTATAGTTTATGTTAATTGCTGACACAAGAAAGTAATTAAAGATAAAAGTATATTTAAATCATTTATCTAATTATATTCTAGAAATAAATTTTCTAGGATTAAATGTGTGTATAACTTTGGAGAAATAACAATTTACAAAGGCAAATATAGGTTAAGAACCCAGGAGCTTGGGATTAAAAACTTCTTACTGTAGCAACCTGACTGAAATAGGAAATACATTGTGGAAGTATGCAAATTTTAATGAGTTACAGACAGATATATATATAAATATACAAACACACTTGGCATATTATTATGGCTGATTGGTTTTATCCATTGGACTGCAGTCATGCCACAGCACCAAAGCCTTTTTAACTAATTATTTTGACCCAGTACTTGTTTTATCGATCTCCATTTGTCAGTTTGTGATAGGTCACTATTTGTGGAGTTACCTCCCCTTGAAATGTATCGCAATTACCACGAGGATTTTAAGCTGGTAAATATAAAAACCTACATCGACACAAGCACTCAATTGTTGGTGATTGTACGTATGTATATTCATCATTTTAACATCTACACACAATGGGCTTCCACACAGTTTCTATCTACCAAAATTCACTCACAAGGTTCTATACATATTTTTTCCTTTTTTTTTCTTTTTTCATATTTTACATAATTTGGTTTGTTGTTGTTTAGATTTACATCAGCCCTGATTGAACAAACTAGTGATCAAAGTCTCAAGGGTATTCCAGTCATGACCATTCCATTTATTTTTAGTTCATGTAAAGTGAGGACTACATTAGCTAATGTGACTGCCATTTCTAGCAGTTCCAACAGCGATTTAACTGATCATTCAATTTTGACCTATGAAAACTTCATAACTTCAGCCCTTCTCATAACTGCACTGCAACAAATTTCTATATATTTTTCATGTATAGTGTATCCTTTATTTCAGTGAATTGTCAATTGTTAGAACATTAGATTAATATCTCACTGGCTGAGTGCATTGTGTTCAAATCCAGCTGAAATCAACCTTGTCTTTCATCCTTTCAAGGTTGATAAAGTACTAGTTCGTTACTGGTTCTTCCACTACCTCTCTTTATCCTTAATTCTTTTTCTTTAGAAAAAATCAATTGTATACCAACCTGGAAAGGGCTGGCTTCTGTCAGATTTTAAATGCCTATGACATGCCATAGGTGTTAGGAAGGGCATCCAGCTGTAAAAAAACACCTGCCAGAGATGCTTCCATGTAAGCGAGACATGGTCTCTCGACCATTCACGCATCATAGAACAAAACCGTTTAACCCACGCTAGCGTGGAAGATGGACATTAAACGATGATGGTGATGATGATATGATGCCATATGTCAAGACTCTATCAACAGTTAGGGACTCTTTACTTCCTTTTCTTCAATACAATAATATATTAATTGAAAGAGAGTTGACTGCTATTTTTATTTGTATGGGATTTATTTGGTAAATTTCTAAGAAAGCAATCACTGCTTCGTGTCATTTCTGTTGTCAGTAGCACCAAAGAAATGCCTGTACAACATGGTTACAAATAATGTTTGTTGGAAATCACCAGTTCATTGTTTTTTACGCTGATGTTAAAATCTTTTAGCAAAAAAAGTGAATGTAGCAAGGCAAACAGCCAAGAAGTTTGTTTCATAATCATTATATCCCGGTTTTAATTCCACTGCATGGTCTTTTGAGCAAGTGTCATTTACCATAGTCATGGGTCAACATGTGCCTTGTGAGTGAAACAGTAGATGGGAATTTTTTGGAATCCCATAAGATGTACTGTACATGTAATTCAATGGGCCAGCCTTATCACAACTGCCATTCTGAAACTTCCTGAAAATTAGGTTATGGGTACACCTATCTGTAGACTGCTCAGCTAATTACATGTTAATTTCATGTACAGGCTGTTCCATTCATTGAACAACTGGAACACACCTCATTAAAATTGACTGGCATACATTCAGTGAAAGATATACGCATTGTAAAAGACGCATTAGCCAAGGTTCTGCAGTGAATTTGAACCTGGAAACACATGGTTGCAAAGTGAGCTTCTAACCACACAGTCATTCCCGTGCCCTTCTTATGAGTTATAATATGTGTATGCCAGCTACAACAGAAGGCTGTGTCTTCCACCACACACACACACACATGGGGACCATTAAACAGCTTCAAGGTAACATTCCAACATCTTTATCATAGTTTTAACAATTATTGACCTATTTACATTTTGGTAGCCTTATAATAAAACGCTATTTTCTAGACACATTCATTGAGCCAAATAACCAACTAATGCCTTCCCATCTTAAAAATAGATAAAAAGAATTGGAAAGAAGCCCCAGTAGAGGTAAACCAAGAAAGACCTGGGCAGAAGTGGTGAGAGCTGACCTCAATTTTCTGAGACTCACAGATGAGATGATGGAGGAACGCAGTGAGCGGAGATATGCTGTGCAGAGAAATACCCATCCAACCCATGCAAGCATGGAAAAATGAACATAAAAAAGATTAAATATACTCGATAAATATGATATAAATTTCTAACTGAATATACCAGAATGGTTGGAATGGTTATGGTTTGGATGTTGGTTAATCAATGTAAATTTGTTACACAGAATTATTTTTTTTCAGAGAGCAGCAAGAGCATGATGCAGGATAAAGCTGTATATGAACCCATATACAGCATGTTTACATACAAGTGAAGGCACATTGTTCCAGTCCATTTAGATGGAAAAAAGAAGTTGCCTGTAATTTAAAAAGCCAACCATGCTACACAGTGTGTCACACTGAATTTCATTGAGAACTACATCAAGGTTGTAATTATCTATGGAATGCTCAGCCACTTGCATGTTAATTTCACAAGTAGGCTGTTCCATTGATCATAAAACTGGTTGTCAGAACTGACAGAGGTCTCGCAATAACAACGCATGATAAACATTGGTTTGATTTCACTATGAATATTTCAAGCTGTGTTCATATCACAGCTAGCTCATGGTAAGAGTGGCAGATGCATGTATTTTACTGTTGTTACAATTCATCAGCACTTGCTTATTCCCGGATGCTAAGATATGGAAGATTTTGTAAATAAACTATTTCTGTTGAAAGCTCATTTACACAGAGTATTAATAATTGTTTCTACTTTTGGCACAAGGCCAGCAATTACCCTGTACATTACTGGTACTTTATTTTATCGACCCTATGATGATGAAAGGCAAAGTTAACCTCGACGGGATTTGAACTCAGACTGTAAAGAGACGTAACTATGCTAGAAAGCATGGTGTCCAACTCTCTACCGATATTGCCAATTTACCAATGGAATCATAGCGACACTGTAGTGACATACAACATGTCTTGGGCATTTTTTATAACCTGACAGAACTCATCCCTTTTCCAGGTCTGAACACATCAAGTTTCTTCCAGAGATGGTGTTAGAAAGGAAATGAGAAAGAGATATCGAGGAAGAATCAACCCCCAGTACCAGATTTATCCTTTTGAGGTTAATAAAAAAGTAACAAAGACAAATTTGACCTTGGTGGGATTTGAACTCAGAGCATAGAGAGCTGGAATGAATACCACAGTATTCTATCCAATGTTCCAATGACTCTGCCTATATTGTTGGTGTTAGGAAGGGCATCCAGCCGTAGAAACCCTGCCAGATACAGTCTATTACAAGCGAGACATGGTCACCCGATCAATCTTGCCTCAAGTGAGACAATTCCTGTCTAACCCATGCTAGCATGGAAGATAGAGGTTAAACGATGATGATGATGATAACATTAATTAATAAATCAATAACACACTTTGATACAGAATAAAGGTGTATACAAACTGTAATGACAGTGAAATGCATTCATCCACTGCTTTTACACTGATGCTGAGGTAACTGTGACATGATCACAGCTTGAAATGCTCACAATGAAACTAAATATATTATAATTCACTCATGAGTCAAGTCTAGTTTCCTCAATCCAATAATTAGTACTCTTTCCATTTGTCTCGATCTAACATTATCACTCCAAGATCCATTAAATTTCTTGTTGTTGCAAGACGACCTCTTCTTCTATGACCGTGCGCAGGCTTCCATAAAAGAACACAGCTGACACACTCGCTTTTTGCCATATAACAATGTGCCGCAAGACGCACCCTTCTTAGACGAACAATATTCAATGTGGGAGGACTATCCAGATAGAGTTCTCCATTTGTGACTTTCTGTTGCCAAGATATGTTGTAAGCATGTATATATATATTAGTTCATTAGTGAAATTTGGTGCCTTACTTAGTCTGGATGAGTTCCACATCTACATCTCTCTCAGAATTAGGGAAGATCTATGTGTGTGATTGAAGTGTTGACTGCAAACTTCTGTGGGTCTTCATGGATTGTCATATTAACTGAATCTAACTCACTTTGCCTACTACACCAAATTGAACTTAATTATAAAATATGCCCTAACCAGACTTAATATCCCCTCATTTTTAGAGCCAGTGGTAGGATGAATATCAATGGATTTATCCTTTGCTTCATATGTGATGCAACTGTTAACTCTTTTGCTCTGTCACACATCCTACATGCTATGACAGTGGTGAGGGTTAGTCTATCCACAACAGTACAGAATAAGTTACTGAAATATTGTGATTTGTTAGTGAATTATATTTGTCAACCTAAGATGGTTGAGGAAACTGTACCACTTCAATATGTTTTTGTCATTACTGGCAGCTATCTTATTGAAGTATCAGATGATGCTCATGAGAATGCTTAGCTGTTCCAGAATCTCAGCCTTGCTATCATCTTAGTATTTTGGGATATTTCAAAACAATTTTAGGGAAGCACCAACACTCCCTGGTGCAATATATAATTGAGGGAGTGCACATGCTTTTTTTTTCCCCCCAAGTCATCTTAAGTATCAACTACTGTTTCAATTTAACACTAATTATAAAAGGCCAACAAACTTTCTAAGTATACGATTTTAATATTTTGATTGGCAGGACTCAGGATTTACAGTTATGCCATTCTTGTTTTTATGAATTCTTCAGTAAGTAATGTTTAATATTAGTTTTATAAAATCTATATTTTCACTGTCATATATACTTCTTTGGCTTCAATCAGTCAACTTTTGTGGTAAGGTTACAGCCTTCATCCAATATACTTATTCAAAGATTTTTTTATTCTTTACTTCTCTGTTAGATAGATGAAGAAAAGCAATTTCCTGAACTGTCTGTTAATTGGCATGGAGTTTAGTTCCAGCTTTCTTTCTGACTTATTACCGCTTACTTTTATTCATTCTCCCCTCCTTTCTTTTGTTTTTGAGATATGGTAATTCATTGAATGTAGATGTGTATAGGCTGGAAGGAATAAAACAAGTATCATCTAACCCATGCAAGTGTGGGAAATGGATGTTACACAATGATGATGATGCTCCATTGGATGTGTCATGTTAGTATCATG
>OZ024741.1:88291979-88624479 GCA_964016885.1 Eledone cirrhosa
TCATGTATATATGTGTGTGTGTCCGCATGTATCTGTGTGTTTCTAATTATATTGTTAATAACTCCCTCTGGTCGAGCAAACTTTGAAGTGTGGGGACAGCTGGAAGGCTTCCATTACTCATACTTCTCGCCTTCTTCACCACCTCTTCTGCGGCCTCGATATAAATACCCCCTCCGCCTCCGTGGTATTTTCTTCGGGGTTATAGGAGGCTTAGCTCTGTTTCTCGACCGTTATATCGCGTGACTATCTCCCCCTCCGCCTTTTGGGATTCTTTCTCACGTCGTGTAGACGCGTTCTTGAGACTAGTAAAATGAGGTATCCTCTTGATAAGTCGGCAGACCTCGCAAGGACTCTATATCTTTATGATATATTGTTTTTGTTTATGCCACGAAACTACGTAGTCGAGGAATTTAGGAGCAGTTTAGGTATGATACATTTTATTACTAATTATATCTAAATGTTTCTTCTCTCTTCATAATGTATTTTTAACTCTGATACTGGTTCAGTCTAGTTCAACTGAATTGGTCTGTCCCAGTCATTCATTGAGCAACATCGGTGAAGTTGGCACCCTTAACTCACAGTTGGGTGCGGATGCATTCATGTATATATGTGTGTGTGTCCGCATGTATCTGTGTGTTTCTAATTATATATATATATATATATATGTATATATATATATATATATATATATGTATATATATATATATATATATATATATATATATATACATATATATATATATACATACTCATTTTATTAAGGCTAAATATTCTTGTTACTCAGGAGTTTCACCCGCTTCTCACAGATGACCCTGTAAGAAGCAGGTGAAACTCCAGCGTAACAAGGCTCAGTATCTACCCTTGATAAAATGAATATTTAAACTCTATTTCGTTTTTGAGTATTCTCTTCTCTTGGCCATCAACTATATATGGATATATATAAACTAAGACAATCAATTACATTAATTTGTTTATAAACAGATTTTCATCAAACTATGCAAACAATAATTCTATAATCAACCCCACCTACCAGATATATACCATGCAAAACATAAATTAAAATTCACACACATCCCTCAAAACCATACCTCAACCCACCCAGCAAATTAACAATCTACTCAACATCATCAGGCTGCAACTATCGTACTATGTAGTGACAAAAGACAAAAACAAAAATAAGACAGAATATGAAACTTGACTATTAGTTTAACTGTATTCTGTTTTGCCTTTGCTTTTTCTGTCTCTTTACTCAATATATTAAACGGGACTCCTATGGCTGTCCGTTTGTCGTAGGAGCACCAATCCTTGGATTTTTTACCTTATTGTGGGGCCTATCACTAAGGGGGCTTGCTGGATGGCATTTTTCAAAGATGCATTCTTGGTTTTAGCCAAATATACTGTGATAGGCTGATTCCAAACCCCCACTTTAGAATTATTGTGAATTAGAAGTCATGTTTCAACCAAGGTCAGGAAACAGTCTTGAAACTCATCTAAGGATTTATGTTGAAGTCCAAACTCTAAAGATAGTCACTAGTTTCACATCCCGTTGATTAACTGTAACTAATGAAAAGTTAGACAAGAAAACTGATATACGCATAGAAAAGGCAAGTTCAGCTTTTGGTATATTTTATGGTAGACTATAAAACACTCCCGTTTGTCAAAACAAAAGTTGATATCTATAAAGCTGTTGTTCTTACAACTCTTTTACTATGAAGCAGAAGCCTGGACCTACTATTGCAAACACATAAATCAAATGAACAGTTTCCATATGATGTGTCTAAGGCAGATTTGTGGTGTAAAATGGAATGATAGAGTGAAAAATAGCGAAATGCTATTGCAATGCAATATTTCTGGAATAGAAACAGTGTTGATCAAATTTCAGATGAGATGGTGTGGCCACATTTTGAGAATGAATGATGGAAGAATCCCAAAACAAGTCTTATTTGGTCAACTGAAAGGCCTTTGTAAAAAAAAGTAGGTTGGCCACTACCTTATAATGCCAAGCTTAGAGACAATTTGAAATGTCTAAATATGAATATTAACAGCTGCCAATAATAGGACTGAGTGGAGAAAGTAATGTCATGTGAAGCTTAACTTTGAAAAACATATTCGTCATCAAGACCAGTTGTATGTAAATCGAAAACATAATCAACTATCCATGTCTTCATTGCAACTTTTCAGCTAGGTCAAATGCTGAGCTAAAGAGTCATCTCAGGACTCATATGGTTCCAGAAAACTTGACATACAAAGTCTGTAACCATGACTAAAAATGCTACAGGCCTTAAATTACACATGTATGCTCACAAAATGGAATAATGTTAGGACATTATATTTGCTGAAATCCACTAACCAGTTCTTGCAAGAGATCTGCTTTTGCTCTATCTTCTGTTGAACACTTGCATGTTGTTTTCAACTGGAGACTCCATCATATAAATATATGTGTATATGTGTGTGTGTGTATATATATATATATATATATGTATATGGAGTAAGTAGAATTGAAGTCAGTGTTGCAGTTTCTCCTAGGAGAACTCACTCTGATATAAAACCTGCAACTTTTTTTGCATACAATAATCAGAAAGTGAGATTGGCCCTGTGCAAAGCCTTTCCTCACTTAAAAAAGCTTCAAACACAGGCAAGTTCTTAGCAGGACTAAAAAGCCATATCTGTGATGTTCATGTTTAAGTATCAAGTGATGGCATTACTCGAAATTGAGTTGCAGCCATCATATATATACGTGTGTATGTATATATATATATGTATGTAGAAATCCCAGGAAATGCCAGTGGAAGGAAGCCGTAGTAGAAGTAAACCAAGCAACCCTGTGCAGAGGTTGTGAGAGCTGACCTCAAGTCGCTGAGATGAAGAAACACGATGAGTGGAGAGATGCCATACTAAGAAGGACCCGTCTAAGTCATGCAAATGTGGAAAAACAGGCATAAAAACGATGATGATGATTGGTTATTCCAAAGTTTTTAAATAAATAATATTGTTTCTTGATTCCAAGAACCATGTTTGTGGTGTAGATTTTAATCTTCACTGACTCACTTGCCTACAACTATGTTACAGATTCATATCCTTTCCTGGTGACAACCTACAACCAAAGAAAAACTTCAATTTCTACTTCAATAACATTACATTTACTGCTACAAAACATCTTTTCCCGCTATAACAACTAACTAAACATTCTTTTTCGGCTAACATTGCCATACAACAAAATTCTTTTTCCTGCTGCAATTTAATAACATATATTTTTTCTGCAAAAGGAGAACTATATGGGTAAAACAGATTTATCTTAGTCAGTCTATCATATATCCCTCCCCAAATTGAGATTTTGGCTTAAGTTTAATATGTTTAATTACTTCTCTGAGTTGATAATTTTATCTCTATATTTTATCCTTTCATCGAGATGTCTAAGTATTGGAGACAAATAACTTTTTATTTGATATATATGTACGTATATCATCATCATCATCATCATCATCATCACTGTTTAATGACTATTCTTCCATGCTAGTGTGAATTAGATGAGTTGTCCTGTTGTGATACAAGCCAGGTCAGATGGCTATGTCTTGCTCATACAGAACTGATTTGGGTTTGATTTCTACAGCTAGATGCCCTTCCCAATGTCAACCACATTTACAGTGTGTACTGGGTGCTTATTGTTGTGACACCTACATGATCACTTTACAGTGTGAGCTGGGCACTTTTTGTCGTGAGTGACATATACACAACCACTTTACAGTAGGTGTGGGCTCAGCCGGGTATAAAATATGTGTCAGAGTGACACTCCTACAGCTTGATCAGAAATACTCTGAACGCCTTGCTTCCCTGGGCATGGATACATTGAAGCTCCGACGTCAGGCAACTGACTTGGTAAACACCCACAAAATTATTAACCATCTTGCCAACAACAACCCTGAGTACCTTTTTGATTACTATGTGTCTAACACACGTGGGCATGCCCACAAAGTCAGAAAACAGCACAGCTCCCATGACTTTCGGAAACATTTTTTCATGCTCAGAGTTTTCACTGCATCAGTTATTAGCTGTCGAGACACTGCATCCTTTAAAACCTCCATGCTTCCTGAGATTCACCAACACTACACCTAATATTCCCTCTCCATACACACACACACACATGTATATCATACACTATTCATTTCCCTGACATTTGTATATTATTCTATGTACTATACATGCACCTTTGATGAGTTGTAGTGCACCTGAGTACTGTACACAATAATTTCATTATTATTATATATATATATATATATAATTATGGGATGAGACATTCAATAATGATAAGTATAAGTTACTGTGAGTAAGTAAATAATAACAACACCAACAAAAATATAGCTTCATAAAATCCCTCAACATATCAATATTTCAAATAATTTTGTTGTGTTTGAAAGGTTTGTAATGAATGAAACAAGGAGTAGAAACTTGACTTCAGTATTTCATATGAAACACAATAATTGAAAACAAGATACTTTGAATTTTTAAAAATCCAATCATTATTATTAATTTGTAAACGACAGCTACAGCAATAACAATAGCAGAAACAACTAAACATTGGAGTATAAATTGAAAATTACAATAAAAAGAAATTCAACATTTCTGTTATCATTTGTGAACAATAAATGAATTTTCCCACATTTTTTTTTCTTTGTGTAAAAGATTTATGGAACAAGACTATTCAACACCTTCAACAGTTTGGTTCACATTTGACAGGATAACCCAGCAGGTATGGTTGGATTAACAGATAATTACCTGCTTCCTCGGCAATGACAAAAAAATATACATTCACCCCTTCAACAAATTAATGATATTAACACAAAGATAAATTTGACAAGAGGTAATATTTCATCAGATATCTGTGAGAAATTTCTCAATAACTATTACAAATTATATTTTTTTTATCATCAATTCTATGAAAAAATATATATATATATTTATGTATTACATTAATACACATCGTTTTATTTCTAACAAAATAAAATACACCATTGTTGAAAGACATGTTTTAACAACAAAAGATGAAACTGGTTTTGTATCATATTCAGTTGTGAAGAATCAAATTTGCTTCACCAATAAAAACTGGCAAGAAGAAAACATCATTAGCTGGAAGAGTTTGATTATTTCCAATATTATTACAGAAAGCAAACAATTACAATGAAAAGTTGGAACAAATTAAAAATACTTGGTATTTTATTTTTAAATTCTTTGATCCTCAATAGACATAAGTGATCACTGTTTTGATTGCTCCTTCATTTCCTTAAGATACTTTTTTAAAAATACACTTTATACAAATAAGCACACAATTTATTAAGTTTTATGTGAAATTCAATTATGGTTAAATTATTTTAAATATCATTTTTCATTAATTTACAATGTACTGGGAAATTTAAAATTTTAAAATATAGTTACCACAATACAGATCCCTACAATGGATAACTATAATGCAAATGGAAAAAAGTAGACAGATATATGTTTATGTCCACTTTTTTCTGTCTCTAGGGTACTTTATCCAATTTCTTTAACTATTATTATAGATATCTGCATTGTGGCAACCACATTCTCAAATATTTCAATATATTTTAGTTCAGAATCTTTTCAACAGCAAAACTATGCTAGAAAGGCAAAAGAAAAAGCACAGAACATTATTTCAGCAGCTACTGTACAGCTATATCATTTCTAATTGAGGTCTCATCAGCTTAGGTGTAACTAAAATATCATTGCATAGCCACATATATACATATATTAAGACAGGAATCTACATAGAAAACACGATGATGTTAAGTTGAGAAAAAGTCTAAGAGGAATAATTCCAGAATATTCTAAATAGCATATAGACTGCTAGATCAAAATTTGAAATATGCAAATACATTTAAACATATTTTAGTCTTGCATAGTTTCTGAGTTATATCTGAAAGGGTTTGGAGCATATGTATAGTGCAACCTCGGTTAATAGATGAATACATTCTAATATATATCAGTATAGCTCCACTGCAGCTGCTACATGTATGTTCTCTCACCATATTAGGCCTTAATACTACATGTGACTATGTTTTATATATATTGTTGAAAAAGGGGGTTCTAACTGCTCACAGTTTTACCTATATGTGTATATATATATAAAGGTTTAAGTCTGTCCTAAGCCAACCAGACTTATCAGGCTAGTTCTCATCCCAGTTGCTTTGGCATTAACCCTTTAGCATTTACATGACTCTATATTTACATGATAAAGGCTTTATCTCATATAATATCGAATCTATGAGATTCTGATATTATTTATTTTGAGAACAATACCTTAACATCAGTAATGAGTAGCAAATTACAACCAGTTTTAACAGAAAGAGGTGAGAGAATTCTGGCTGGATATGGCCGGTTTAAATGGTAAAGGGTTAAGCAAATTAGAGTATAAAACTTCCCCTCAGCAGAACGCCAGCTGCTGGTACTCATTTTCAACAGAATGAACTGGAGCAATGTGAAATGAAGTGTTTTGCTCAAGAACATAACATGCCATCTAGTTCAGGAATCGAATCCCTGACATTCTGGTTGTAAGACCATCATCCTAACTACTAGACTGAGTACCTTCACTTACTTTATATATTGAATTATGTCAGCTCCTACATCTATACTGTTGATTCTATAGGGCAAATATTTCATCCTAGTTGATATTCTCAAAGCTAAATATAAAAAAACCTTTGCATTGAATTTTTTGTATATGGAAGAAAGTAATCCCAACTTGTATTTTTTTTAATCTCTTAGAAAGTTTAATGAATTAATCATATTGTGCACACACATACACTGCAACTTCATCTAAAAATAATAAATTTAACATATATGCTTATGGATGTAGTGCAATGGTTGATATATTTGAATTTGGGTAACATAGTTCAATGCCCTTTTTTTAAACATTAATCACACATTTAGATGCTTATGTGTATTTCATTTATTTATGTAATAATTTGTTAATAGTTGCTGCATCATTAACTTATAGTCAGTTGATATCATGTGTATATGTATGTGTGTGTGGACTTCAGAAAGCCATATTTGTAATTCATTACTGTTTTGGCACATCTTTAAAGACCTCATCTTCATGACTGATTAAAAGGGAGAAATACACCACAGTAGTATCTTGTGGCCATGAGAGGATTTCAGTTCAATGGTGGAAACTAACAAAATAATTTACATTACTTATGCAGTAGTGATCAGACTGCTTAGCACCTAGATATAGTGGTACAAGTAAACCACTTTAACACTGTGGATAGAGATTATTGAGAGTGGATTAGTTAAACCAAGAGATACATTGTAGCACCAAGAATGAGATACAAGCCATTAACCCTTTCCATGGGAAGCCAATATCTTATTGACAATCCCATCATAAACAGCTTTAACCCTTTTGATATCAAATTGCCCCTGGTTCTATGAGTGAAAACTGTTTATTTTAATGTGTATATATTTATCTTAAAATCTTCCATCATAATTTTATGTAAGAACCTTTGTTAAGTTATGTTCCAAATACTAGCTTAACTCTTTCCAAATTCATAATTATTTTGAAAATTATGTGAGCAACAGCAACTCTCACAAGGATCCTTCCTCAAGTAGGCTACTGTCATAGTAATTTACTAATATAACTAACTTTTTTGTTACTGAGCTGGTGTTTGGAATATAACTTAACAACGGTTATTACAGAAAATTATGGTGAAATGGTTTTAGATAAATATAAAGACTTTAAAATAAACAACTTATGATAAAACCAGTGGCAGTTTTAGACAGGTTGGTACCGAAAGGGTTAAGGTTTATACCAAAATATGCAGAAAAAACACTGAGGATGATTCTTTAAACAAACAGACATTATTTCAAATAAAGTTTTCTTCAGAAAAAAAGTATGTGTATATATATATACATATATATATTTGAGAACTCATTGAAAAATATTGTTTACAAAAGCAAAGAGAAAGCAATAGAAATATTGATAATGAAATCTCAACTAAATTGAAATTCTAAAAATGTATTTAGTTTTTATTTTAATGTGTATTTATTTTTGTAAAATAAATAATTAGTACAAACAGCAAATAAAGGATGATGAGAAATAATAGACTTCTATTTTATAAAGAAAAAGTTGTAAGTACCAGAAGAGAGAAAGAGTAAGCAAGTATCATAAAGAAAAGCAGAGTTTTAGGCTTGGTTTTGTTTTATTTGGGTTATTTTACTTTTTTTTCGAAAGAAAAAAAAATTATGGCAATCTGTGAAAATATCTCAAAAGTTATGAAAGACGAATATTTCTGGTTATTTCTAACAGTGCATATTAAATTTATTGCCAGATTGGCTCTCCCTACCCCAAAATAGCAGCAATATATATATATAGTTTGGAATTGAAACAGAAATAGAAGCTTCGACTTAATATTTTTACTATATAATATAGTCTAATAATGGGGTGTATAAATCCACTGATATATATATATATATATATTTCGTTTCTGAATTTGTTTAGCAAGATTCTTTATCTGAAAACGTGTGTTGAAACCAATATTGTTATACTTTGGGAGGGTCATGTTGCCAATAAGAAACACACGCACCAGTTGCTTTCACTTCAATTTATTATAAATTAAATTTATAAATTTCCGGTTGGTTGGTTGGTTCCACAACCAGACGATTGTTCATATATTGTCAAAGTTCTTTCGTCACACATTCTGTGACCTCTTCAGTGACTGGGGATTCTTTTCTTTGTTTTTGTGCCTCTCCTTTGTTCTGTCCTACGCCATCTTGTTTTTGTAAGATGGCGTAGGACAGAACAAAGGAGAGGCACAAAAACAAAGAAAAGAATCCCTAGTCACTGAAGAGGTCACAGAATGTGTGACGAAAGAACTTTGACAATATATGAACAATCGTCTGGTTGTGGAACCAACCAACCGGAAATTTATAAATTTAATTTATAATAAATTGAAGTGAAAGCAACTGGTGCGTGTGTTTCTTATTGGCAACATGACCCTCCCAAAGTATAACAATATATATATATATAAAGAAAATCCTACTGCACTCTCTGAATACATTGGACACAATAATACATTAGTTTTCTGAGTTCAATGGAGTTTCTTAGGCAGTTTCTTTTTTACACTAGACTCAATACCAGCACTTTGAAATAATGTTTTTATTGATTGAATTTCACTAGAGTAAATAATTTGAATTCAGAATGCAAAGTGCTGGAATGGATACCATAAGACATCTAAACAATTCTGCCAACTGCTCTAACAATTCTGCCAATTGCTCTAACAATTTTGCCAACTGCTTTAGCAATTCTGCCAATCCACTGCCCTGGGACAGGTATTCCAAAAAGCAAAGTTGATCTCGGCAGGATTTGAACTCAGAAAGCAAGGCATTTATTTGATGTGATATATTCATTTATATTGTTTAATTGTTTTATAATATGTTCTTTCATGCATTTTTCTTTGCATTTTTAATTTAGTTATGTATTTTTCATAAGGATCAGCAATCAGCATGATGGTTGAAAAAAATCAAGAAAAAACAAAAGGAACAACAATTACAGTACAAATATTTTGTAAGATTCACAAGTTTAAAAAAACAATCAAATTTCCTGATTGAATTTTCTGTCTCTGTCCCTCTCCCTCAGCACTACAGTACTGATAAAATATAGTTAGAGATCATAAATAGATTATAAGAAATTCTTTTTTTAAATTAAAAAAATTTTTCTCTGACATTATCTATCCATTTGGAGTTTTAAATAAATTTCAAGCATATTTTATGGTAGCCCTGAAAAAAACACCCCCCAAAAAAACATGAAAATTCTTTTTTTTTTTTTTTTTAATAATGAACATTTTCTGTCCTTTGATTGCTGATGTAGTGTGACATATTCAACTCTCATACTATTGTAAACTGTGACAACATATTCAGCTCCTATACTATTTAAACTGTGACATATTCAACTCTCATACTATTGTAAACTGTAACAACATATTCAGCTCCTATACTATTATAAACTGTGACATATTCAACTCTCATACTATTGTAAACTGTAACAACATATTCAGCTCCTATACTATTTAAACTGTGACATATTCAACTCTCATACTATTGTAAACTGTGACAACATATTCAGCTCCTATACTATTATAAACTGTGACATATTCAACTCTCATACTATTGTAAACTGTAACAACATATTCAGCTCCTATACTATTTAAACTGTGACATATTCAACTCTCATACTATTGTAAACTGTAACAACATATTCAGCTCCTATACTATTATAAACTGTGACATATTCAACTCTCATACTATTGTAAACTGTAACAACATATTCAGCTCCTATACTATTATAAACTGTAACATATTCAACTCCTATACTATTGTAAACTGTGACAACATATTCAGCTCCTATACTATTATAAACTGTGACATATTCAACTCTCATACTATTGTAAACTGTAACAACATATTCAGCTCCTATACTATTATAAACTGTGACATATTCAACTCTCATTCTATTGTAAACTGTGACAACATATTCAGCTCCTATACTATTATAAACTGTGACATATTCAACTCCTATACTATTGTAAACTGTAACAACATATTCAGCTCCTATACTATTATAAACTGTGACATATTCAACTCCTATACTATTGTAAACTGTAACAACATATTCAGCTCCTATACTATTATAAACTGTGACATATTCAACTCTCATACTATTGTAAACTGTGACAACATATTCAGCTCCTATACTATTATAAACTGTGACATATTCAACTCTCATACTATTGTAAACTGTAACAACATATTCAGCTCCTATACTATTATAAACTGTGACATATTCAACTCTCATTCTATTGTAAACGGGTTTCAGTAACTATGATTTATTTATGCAGAAATACTTATTACAGAGTTGACATAATCACACGGATATGGTCCAAACGTGGAAGAGCCGAACTCCCACTGTCATCGCCTCCATATCTCTCTGTATGGTGAGCAAATGGGGTCCCACAAGCTGGCCTCTCCACAGCCCTGGCGGACAAAACAGAGGAGTTTCCCCGGAGGATGGTAAGGGAGATGCGCTGTCAGCTCCTATAAACTGTTACATATTCAGCTCCTATGCAATTGTAAACTCTGACAAGATATTCAGCTCCTATACAATTGTAAACTCTGACAAGATATTCAGCTCCTATACTATTGTAAACTCTGACAACATATTCAGCTCCTGTACTATTGTAAACTGTGACATATTCAACTCCTATACTATACTGATTAATAAAATAAATAAATAAAACAGAAGCAAAAGAGAAAATTATAAAAAGTGTAAAGAAAAGAATTAATTAAAAATAGTAAATTTTCATAGTTTATTTATTTTTTTTAGTACTTTTAAGCAAGGTTTATTTTGAGGAAATTTTAGAACTGCCCAAATCTTTGAGGCAAGTGCCATGAACCAGTGTTTGATATTCTCTGAGTCTGAGAAGCATTTGTAATGGTTATTTTTAACATTTTATGGGTGTTTTAATTCTTTTAACCATGTAAACACGTGTAATATTTGACACAAAATGTAAACATATAGCACAAAATTAGATCTAGAAGTACACAATCAAGGATGAACAGCATGTTACAATAACCACTGGAACTACGTTACTGCAAATGAGGCTTTGACTCTGTTTTTGTTTGTTGTCTATTGTTTTGTATGTGGATGTATACTACACTCATATACACACAAAGTAACATGACAACACAACTTTAGTAAAACATAACTGACAAAAACCTCAGATGCATCTTGCCTAAAGAGGTCATTATAGTTGCAATGAAAATATTGATTTCTAATTTAGGCAAAAGACCAGCATGTCCCCTCCTACAGGCCCAATATAGTGGGGTGTTACCATAATTATCTTTAACATTTACGTCAGCACCACAGTCTACCAACATCTTCACTATGTCTACATTCCCCCTAAGTACAGCCATCTGCAAAGCTGAGGCCACCATTTTATCCAATTTCTATCAATTCTGCCAATCTTTTGCCCTCAATTGTAATGAAAATATTAATGATAAATTAATCAGAAATATTAACTATTACCGTGTTTTAAATGGCAGTACTAAAAACCTTTGGACTCTATGTATCAATTCAACATGTTAATTCCCCCAAAATACTTTGTAATATGGAAAATCATTTTAGTCATTCAAAAAACACACAAAAACTGCTTAACCCATTACCATTTAAACCGGCAATATCCAGCCAGAAATCTCTCACCTCTTTCTGTCCAAACCGGCTGCTCATGCTGACGTTTATGTATTGTTCTCAAAATAAATAATATCAAAATCTCATAGATTCGATATTATGTGAAATAATTATGTAAGGTAAAGTTTTTCCCACAAAAATACAATAGTATATATAGAGAGTAATGTAAATGCTAAAGGGTTAATTCATTTTACATTTATCTGCATCTAGTCATTGCCTCACACCCAATGATAATAATAACAATGATTTCTTTATTAGTCACAAATAGCTGACACGGAGAAAAGATTAAGGACAGCATAGTACAACACAACGTCAACTTTGCTTTTCATCCTTAATAATAATTTTTTCTTTCTATCATTGGTAGAAGGCCAATAATTCAGAAGGACGATAAAGTTGATTATATCAATTCCAGTACTTAACTGGTACTTGATTTTATTTTATCTACCATTTTTGCCAACTTACCTATGAACCAACAAAGAAGCTTCTATGATGTCAATTGACCTGTTAGAAATATCAGCCATATAACTTCCTCAAATCACACCCTACACTGTTATATATGTATGGCACCGTAACACTTAGTGGAGTCATAATGGTACTGGCATGACATTTTAAACCTAGCAGAACCCATCTCCAGATCTGAATATAAGTGATTTCTTCCAGGGAAAGAAGAGAAGTGAGAAAGATAGAGGAAGAATCAACCTAAAAAAGGTGAATGACAAAAGTTGGCCATGACAGGATTTGAACTCAGAGAACACAGAGCTGGAAAGCATTCTATCCAATAGTCAAATGACTGCCAATTTCCTGCCTCTCTACAGTCTAAAAAATGGAATATTAGATAATGTAGTAGTGGATACTATCTGGCTGTTTTTTACCATTTAGTCAGGAAAAAGACTGTGGTACCAATAATCCTATATTTTTTCAGGGTCTTCAAAATTGGTAGGAGGAAGTTATTGACAAACCAAAGATTTAGCTTGAATGCTTGCATCAGTATGAACTCTAATAAAAGCAGTAGGGGACCAAGTGATGATGTTAAACTAAGCAACAGATTAAGTCTTGTCAACCAAGAATTCAAAACACAAACAGCTAAAATAAATAGCCAAGGCACCCAATACAATGCTTTAACAATTCAAATAAGATTTGGAATGGTACTTTATTTTATTGATTCTGAAAGGACGAAAGGTAAAGTTGACCTTGGTGGGATTTTAACTCAAGATGCAAAAAGCCAGAACAAATATCGCAAGTCATTTTTTCCTTTGCTCTAATGACATTGAAAAAAAGTCGCAAGCTAAAAAACAAAAACAAAAAAAAAGAAACCATGATCACAGCCGAAATATGTTTGATTATAGGTTTTTTAATCAAAGCCTTACTTTAGGGCTAACACAACACTTAAGTTCTTTCCAATGATAATCTTTTTTCTTGAACTAGGCAACCAGGTCAAATTCTTTCGTGTAGGGCTGTAGTTGGTTAAACTCACCTAGTACTGATTTACTCACCTTATTATGGGTACTTATTTTAGCTACTCCAGTAGGAAGAATAGTTAATACTGAAAGGACTTTGACACTTGGCCTCACATTTTAGGTGAAATGGTGTAACAGTTGATTAAACACTGCAATACATCACTGAAACATATTGAAAATCAGTCACCCATAGCAGGGGACTTTCTCAGGATAGCATAAACAAGGTGGGCAGCTAAAAAATATGGTTTAATATGATTAAGCCAGATTTTGAATCGATATCTGGTCCTCGTATGTATGGTATTCACTGTTGGAATCATGACTGGTTGTTGATCTCTATGTTGAACATCTGTGATACTATGGGTTTACAGACTGGAGCTGGTTTGACCCATCTCAATTGAATGCTAACACAAGTACAATTACAAGAATTTGACTGGTATTTTATTTTATTAATCTCAGAATGAAGAAGGACAAAGTTACTTTAGGTGGGAATTAAATGGTATAGCAAAAGTAAATTTACCAGTGGAACAAACAGAGATGATCAATACTCACAGAAGTTACTTGTTCCAATTGGTAATGGAGAAAGTGAGAATTTGATATTGGACATTGCACTCCATAGTGTAATCAACGATATGGTCACCTGATCCGCAACAGATACATGGTAACAGGTGATTATTATGTATATCATTTATATTTTTAAAAACACCTAGCAGTTAATTCACAAAGCCAGAATTTCTTTATAAAGCAAACAAAAGTTAAACAAAAATTACACATCAATATTAAATAAAGAAGAAAACAAATATGTAAATACATCATTGTATTTTTCAGTTGAGAAGGATGTCACTTAATACACAAGGATAATCTTTGACTTAGCTCTTAAATACATTATAGTAGAGTGATATCACCCTATAAACATATACTTTGCTAATAATATTTAACTTAGCTCATAAATACATCATAGCTGAGAGTGCCATCACCATATACATCCATGCTAATGACTTGTCTTAGCACATAAATACATCATAGTTGAGAGTGCTGTCACCTTATATACACATATACACAAGGATAATATTTGACATAGCTCAAATCTGTTATTTGGTTACCTGAATTTGTGTTTTGAGATTAGATTCATTCTTGAAGATCGGTTTGGGGGTAGTTTTGGAAATATTTTTTTCATAAAACAAGATTCGACTAATTTTTAATGTGACTGTAGTGGTAGTGGTTTTAAATTTATTAAAGAATTTAGGTTACATCTTTTGTATAATAATAATCGATTAGGTTGGAGGAAATTGTTGAGTTAAAAAATTAGCATCGAGTATTTCATAATTTTGTTGAATAAATCCTGTAACAAGTTGGTCAATTTATAAAAAGCTTGCCTATGTAGATAGACTCAAACGATTATATCTATAAATATGTGTGCGTGTGTGTGTATATATATATATATAAATATATATATACATACAAACATAATGCATACACCTGCTGGTTTTAATGAATGGGAGACAAAGTATTCAATACCATAGTGGAGTGGAGTATTTTATTATTTAGAGTGATCTAGTAGCCTATTATTTGGAGTTTACATGACATGCAGCTGGTTTCTCAGACAGGAAGAACTGGATCATTTTAAATGATAATAATATACCTAAACACACACACACATACATATATATATATATATATATATATATATATATTATTTGAAATCTCTGCTTTCACCCTTTATATATAAAATGTTATCGAGTCCTCTCGGGATTTTGGTCCTTTGAACTTGAACTTATGTGTATATACATATATATATATATATATATATATAAGTTCAATGTATATATATATATATATATATATATACAAATTCAATGTATATATATGTATATACACCACCCCGTCCTATGTAAAGTTATGTTGGTGCCACAACATCCAGGCCGAAACAAATGAGATTGTGTAGGTGTTACAACAAAAAAAAACACAGTCCATGCTGTAATGTGGCCGTGTAGGCAACACGGTAAAAACCTCCCAGCCCCACACTGTAAATGTGGTTGGTGTTAGGAAGGGCATCCAGCTGTAGAAAACCCGCCAGACAGTCCTATGCGAGCAAGACAATCACTCTTGCCTCAAGTGGGACTACCCCCGTCCAAACCCATGCAAGCGTGGAACACGGACGTTAAACGTTGATGATGATGATGATATATAAACATTCACGTATACATACACACACACGTATATGTATACATACATGTATATATATATAGATACATATAGATACATATGATTACACACACACACATATATATATATATATATACACATACACAGATGAGAGATAGAATAATACATACATACAAACATTTCAAGTGGACATTGAATGTCACATAATGGTAATTTTAAATTCCTAAACATGAAATGTAAATATAATCTTAGTCTTTTAGTATTGAGTTCTCTCCTTTGTTTGTACAACCTAAATTAAACACAGCTGTTACTCTAAAACATATATATATATATATACACGTTTTATATACAAGGTCATTATAAAATGCCTTTGCAATTTTAAATTTATTTAAGTTTACTTCTATGTAGAATAAAATTGTGAAGGTGTGTAGTTGTTAAGGATGTTTAACTCAGGATTGTAAGGTTGTGAGTTCGATTCACAGTGGCATGTTGTGGTCTTGATCAAGACACTTTATTTTGCATTGCTCCAGTTAACACACCTGGCAAAAATGTGTTGTATATGTAATTTCAAAGGCTAGTCATGTCACACACTGTGTCAAGCTGAATTCACTCGATAATTGTATTAAGAGTTTGTGTGCTATGGAATGCTCAGTCACTGGCATGTTAATTTCCTGAGCAGACTATGTCATTGATCAAATCAACTGAAACACTTGTCGTTGGAACCAAAAGAAGTCCAACAACAACATATGGTAGAATTAATCTGTGAAAAGGATAACTGAAAGACTTTAATTCATTTTTAAATAGATTTATTCTTGTTAATACGATTTCTAATTTTGAACATGTCCACCGTCATTTATCATCATCATCATCCTTTTTACATCTACTTTTCTAGTTGGATGGAGTGTCATGGTCTGAGATATGAAGGGTTGAAGCAAGCAGTCTTACTTCTTATGTTACATATTTGCATGGGTTTTATGGCTGGATGCCCTATCTAACACCAACCACCTTACAAGATGTGGTAGATCCTTTTTTTTGTGGCACCAACACTGCCACATTACAGAGTGGATTGACTGCATTTTATCATGGTACCAACACTAACATTTTACAATGTAGACTGGTGCATTTTATCATAGTACCAACACAACACATTATAGGGTGGACTGAATGTATTTTATTGTGGTACCAACACAGAAAATATAATGTGATCCTGAAGTTCTATAAATACAAGGATAAGTGATTTCCAGTTGTACCCTAAATCACATTAGATATCTAAGTCCACAAGTCATTTACAACTGAAGTTTAGTTGAATATACAGTGGCCTTTATATGTAACTATAAAATAAAATTGAAGTAATTATCTATTTTTTTAAGAATTATAATAATTTTTTTAATCACAATAAAATCAATGCATTATACTTCTAAATGTTCGTTATAGATTAATTTAATCACATAAAAATTAAAGATTTAAAATTGCACACAGACTTTATATTGACCCAGTATATATGTAACATATGTGTGTATGTGTGTATAATATGTGTGTCTGTGTGTGTGAATGAGTCCTGGGTTCAATCAGGGGTAACCACAGTAAGTAAGGTACTCAATACATTAGTAGAGTGTATACAATAAATTTAATATAGAAATGACTTCTACAGGACTAGAACTGTTTCATTCGAAGGAAATCATTCTTCGAATAAAACAGTTCTAGTCTTGTAGAAGCTATTTCTATATTAAATATATATATATGTATGTATGTATGTATGTATGTATGTATGTATGTATGTATGTGTGTATGTGTAAAGAATTGAAATGGAGGTATCATTTAAGTCATATATATATTAAGATATGGATAAACTCAATGTATTATAATTATCAGCAATCAAGCAAGTTAAACTAATCCATGGTAGTGGTATATAGTGTAAGGTCAGAATAATTGAAGATATAGTGTTATAGAGCATAATATCAGGTTTAGAGCGAGTCAACCAAGGATATTGATTAATTAAAAAACATTTATATTATGACAATTGTTTCTATTAATGCAGATAAATATACAACTAATTGTATATTTATCTGCATTAATAAAATCAATTTTTGGTTGACTATCTCTAAACCATATATATATATATATTGGTTTCTGGCTCCCGGTTATTGTAGCAGTCCACAAATGAGGGAGAACTCCATATTAAAACAGAGTATACTATAAATAGATTTATTCATATATATATATATATATATATATATATATATATATATATATATATATACATATTCTTATAGCATAGCCATAATGTTTCAGCAAAGTATGTATTTGCTAAGCTTCATCATAAATATACTATGATGAAGCTTAAGTTACAATTGCTTCACTGAAACATTATAACTATGTTGTAAGAATATGAATAAATATATTTACTATTTATATATGTGTGTATGTATATAAAATCCATGCTAGCATGGAAAAACGGATATGCAATGATGATGACGATTACACACATATATATAATTAACCAACTGACCATTGGGTATATTTTAAATCTCTATGTGTGTCAGTGGAAACCAAGGTTGTGTGTGATATAAATATATATTTTATATAGGGGAAACAAGTAGTTGAATAGCTGAGTGTAATCAGTGGGAGAGAGAGAGCAAGATACTTTTTGTTGATTTTCTCTTATATCAGAGCTTGTATCAGCTATGTGTATGTGGGTAAGTGGTTTACTAAATAAGGGCAAACACATAGACAGATAAGACAAGCTGAGAGACTAGTTGTTGTGTAGGTTTTTACAATAACAAATATTTATGTTGGGTAATTATTAAGATACTAATGTATCTTTACTAATTACTAAGATATGAATATCTCAACACTGACCCAATGTAATTGTGATTGCAACAGTAACAAAATTTTTAAAAATTATACACCCATCTTTAATATCTCAGAACCTCTTGCACATATATGTGAGTGTATGAGGTAATGTGTATTTATATGGAGATATAGATTGTCAGATTTATAAAAAAGAAAATAATTTGAAGTAGTGATCTTTGTTTTTCCTAACAGGATTAAAGCATAGGTGTTGCAAACTTAGAATGAAAACTGAATAATTAGAAGTGTGTATGTGTGTTTCTGTTTGCGTGTACAAATTTTGACTGGATTCCAATTATCATGACGTTTATCTTTTAGAGTACGTAGTGTTCTACAGACTTTTCATCAACTTATTATTAATAATTGTTTCTACTTTTGGCACAAGACCAGCAGTTATCTCAGTGCATTACTGGTGCTTTATTTTATCGACCCCGTAAGGATGAAAGGCAAAGTTAACTTCGGCAGGATTCGAACTCAGACCGTAAAGGGGCGTAACTTTATGCTGCAAAGTATGGCATCCGACCCTCTACTGATACTGCCAATCCGCCGCCTAATTTATTATTAATAACAAACATATAGATGTGTAGAAGAACAAAATTGATTATATTACACATATTGGATTGTATCTACATCACTATATCTCAGGCATATATTTTAAGAAATCTGGAATGAGAAGCAGCAAAGTCAACCCACCACCTCCAATAATATCGAAACTCAAAAATATAAATGGACATAACTAAATATCATAAGTTTGTCACTCTACCACCTTTGTCATTCCACTGGAGATATTAACAGCAGTGATAGTAACATGGTGATAGAGAGATGGAGAGGAATATATATATACTATCTTACGTATACAAGTATACTATGGGTGGTAGGTGTACTATGGTATACTATGCTATATACTATGGCAGAAATAGACACTAACAATACAGTACTATGTCTTCAACCACACAACACTGGTGAATTCTTGTTTGTTTTGACTGCTATGATGCGCACACATTGTGCATCATGTGTGTGTGTGTGTGTGTGTGTGTGTGTGTGTGCGTGTGTGTGCACATGCGTTCGTGTGTGTGTGTGTACAGTATGAGTTATATGCACTTATACACAAACAGATAACATGTTAAGGTTAAGAAAGAGATAGATGAGAGTGAGGAATACAAGGTGGAAAAGTGAGAGTACATGGGTATATAACATCTATGTATCTACTCCCACATCATACACCCACCATTTCATAGTCAAACAGCAGGAAAAAAAACAAAACAAATCAAATCCAACAAACAAAAATATGCAAATATGACTTAACCCTTTTGATACCAAACCACCTGAAACCACAATTGATTCTATGATACAAAGCTGTTTATTTTTAAATGTCCATATTTATCTAAAAAATTCCCGCCATAATTTTATGCAAGAACATTTGTTATATTATGTTCCAAATACCAGCTTAATAATGAGAAAGTTAGTTATATTACTAAAGCCCTCCAAATTCTTGATTCTTTTCAACATTATTTGAAAATTATAGGCAGTGTCTTTCATTAGAAATATGGTAATAAAAGGGTTAACACATCCATGCTGAATTAGCCTTTGTCTATATGTTTGTTTGTTTTTAAAATTCTTATTGTTTTGTTTTCTTCTGTTGTTTTGTATTTTGGAAGGATGGGTGGGTCTATCAAATGTGATTATCTCCATCCATCCCCC
The DNA here is from genome assembly GCA_964016885.1 of Eledone cirrhosa. Classification (NCBI taxonomy): domain Eukaryota; kingdom Metazoa; phylum Mollusca; class Cephalopoda; order Octopoda; family Eledonidae; genus Eledone; species Eledone cirrhosa. The sequence continues at coordinate 88,312,398 of OZ024741.1, forward strand.
TATTGTTTGTTGTGAGGTGAGCAAGACAATTGTCATTATATAAGGTTATATAGAGTTTATTCCTTAATTTTCGTTTTTTTTCACTGCTTTTTGTTTTTGTTTTGATTTGTTTTTTAATAAAAGTTTATTTATTTATGCTTAGGTTGATTTATTTATTCCTTTTAATATATCAAGTAGAATATACCATGTATGTGTACCAAATGTACCGGCACAACCAAAACATAGTAACACCATTATGTTTTACTTTGGTAAAATTACAGAATGCAAAGAACACAGTCCAGATTTTTTCACATCTCTTTCTTTTCTAATAATAATAATAATAATAATAATAATAAATGCGTTGTAACAAACCATCACCCACACCAGGTCCCTGGTTGACACACAGTGGGATGTATGTGAATGTACAGATATCCAAGGAAAAAAAATAATAATAAAATAATAATAATAATAACCCTTTGCCTCAGGTGTCAAAATATGGGAAAGAAGCAGAATTCAAATGAAGTTTCAAATAATAATAATAATAATAAATAAATAAATAATTTTCTACAGTTATATGTATAATATAACTGTTAAGACTTTTATGATAAAATTAAATAATACATTTATTTTCAAGTGAAAAATACGACAGGAAAAAATGTGACGGTACCGTCTGTGGGAATCGAATCTGCTGCCATATTTTTCACTTGTATGTGTGTATATATATATATATATAATATACATACATATATGTGTATATATAATATACATACATATGTGTGTATATAATATACAAACATATATGTGTATATACATATATATATATACATATATATATATATATACACATATATATATATATATATATATATATATACATATATGTATATATATATACATATATAAATATTTACATATATGTATATATAGACATATATGTATATATATATATACATGTATGTATATATATATATGTATATATATATATATAATATATATATGAGTATATATAATATACATACATATACATGTGTGTGTGTGTATATATATATATATATATATATATATATATACTTCTTATTTCACTTCCTCATAAAGTTGTTCCTTTTCTTCTTATTCTTATTTTCTTATTTTTATTCTTCATATTATTATTCAACATCATCATCCAGTATACGCTTGAATGGTTATCCACGGTTTGTTTGGTTTATTTTTGAGGTTATATCTTTAACCCTCTGCAAAAGGGACAAACTCGTAGCTCCCAGAAATGGTGAAAGTTTTACATCATCATTTAACAAAAATGTTGAAGATTCATTGATGGTAATGATGATCATATTGATGGTGATGACAATGATGATGATGACAATGATAGTGCTGGTGATGATGATAATAACAGTTTCTAAAATAGGCACAAGCCAAAAATTGTTGAGGAAGGGTAAAGTTGATTGTATCAACCCAGTACTTGACTGGTACTTTATTTTATCGATCCCAAAAGGATGAAAGGCAAAGTTGAACCTGGTGGTATATGAACTCAGAATGTTATAAAGCCAGAACAAATACTGTCAAGCATTTGTCTGATGCTGTAATGATTCTGCCAACCCACCACCCTAATAATAATAATAATAATAATAATAATAATAATAATATAAATAACAATAACAATAATGATAGGAAATTATAAAAATCTCAGTGTTTTAGCTACATAAAACAATTCAAGTTAAATATTTGGTTTAAAAAATAGAAATAGAAAGAAAGAAAAAAAAAAGAAAAAAAAAGAGAGAAATAAGAGAGATAATTATTAAAAAAGAGAAACAGATGTTGCAGTTAAAAGTTGTGTTCTGAAGAATTGAGGGTATCTCCATTCTCTTAATCTTCCATCAACTACCATGATCTTCTTTAAAGTCTCTTAAGCATTTGTTTCGTTGTTCTCTAGTTCATGTAGCTGGGTACAATTGTCTGTTGGCTGGTCTACTATTTGAGGTTTGGTGCTTGACTCAACTTCTATATTGCTGGCCTCATTTTTTGATTCAGCTTTGGCGCTTTCGCCTTTAGTTTCTAAAAATTTAGCAATGAAATCATAACCTGCTTCTGAGGATAACTCAGCAGCTGTTTGATCTTCCTGTAATGAGAGAAGGAAGGAATAATTTTTGTATGGAAGCATTCATTTTAGCTATATAAAACAAGCAAAAACTGTTAACTTTACTTTATATTTATCATATCTTTCTTGGTGTCAAAATGTTCATTGCACTGTCTGCGAAAAGGTAACTGACATTCCCCTGCTGTAATACACTTACTCCATTATAGTCTTACTTCAGTATATTGTTAATAAAATTTTACTGTTGAGACTAACTGAATATTTTTTTCCCTCAATATGTGATCAACATTTCAGGCAAAGAAAATTCATTATGTGGGAAATAAACTATTTTTGCCAGAAGGTAGTTTCAGCATATGATGTATCAAGTCTGAAGTGATAATTTCATTTTCATGAAAGCAATTTCTTATCACTTCAGAAATTACATAATTCAGAAATGCCATCCATATCAAACAAAAAATAATAGTTAATGGGAGCATTAAATAGCTAACTAGAAATAAATAGTCATGAAAAAAAAAATGATATTTGTTAATATCAAACATTATTTTCATTTTCTCATCAAATATGGGGGAAATATTTCAGTCTTATTCTGACCTCATTAGTGAACCATAGATTTCATTGTACTTGTTGTAATGATTAGAGAAATCACTAAGTAAATGTACAAGGCTGTCGTGTAGAAAAATAAAATTGTTTAAAGATTAAATAATTCAAAGATGCGATATGCATGACATGACAAGCTCCCTATTGTTGAAGCCACGACAAAATACACCCAAAATACACTCTAAAACAGTGGTTCTCAAACTATTTTTACACACGGCACATTTTTGAAAATGTAAAAATATGCTGGTGCACATTCGAAAATTTATTCAAAAGAATTTCTCATACGCATAAGCATAACGGAATTAAAAGATTCTAGGCCCATTTCCCCACTGACCAGCTCCTCCATGACTAAACTTTACTTGTTTTCCATTTTGACAGCTATATATGAACATCATACGAATTTCAGTTTGTATTTTTCACATCTTAAAACTTAATCTTAGTCTTTTATGGTGGATCTAGTTACATCTCATGGCACACGGTTTGGGAACCACTGGCTTAGAGAGTAATGGGCTATCTGGCTTATCAACAATAGCTAAAGATAGGAGTGTTCAGTGGTCCTCTCTATAACACAATGATTGAAGAGGATACAACAGAGCTTACCTTATTCCTTATGGTTATATCTACACCATGTTCAACCAACCGTTTCACAACCTTCAGGTGACCAAATAAAGCAGCAGCATGGAGCACAGTTTCACCATTCTACAGTGAAAACAGAATAACATGAGGAGGAAGTAATCAGAATAAGGGTATGGCTGGTAGCAGTAGCAGTAGTAGTATACTAGACTCAGTAGAACAGTGGAGAAAATATTTTATGGTATTTAGTTATGTTTTACAGTCAAATTCTGCCCAGGTCAATTTTGTCTTTCACCCATCCAACGTTGATAAAAATAAGTACTGGGACTCAATATAAAAGGTATGTATTAGCATGGCCACAGCTTGATGTAAAAGAATATAATAATGAAATTATTGTGTACAGTGCTCAGGTTTTTGAAATAAACAGGGACCAATGTTATATATTTCATCACTCTCTAAAGTTATTTTACAAAAGAAGCTTGGTGGATGAAGAAATCTATCTTCAACCTCTACTTCTTGTTTTTGTTAGTCAGAGAATAATCTAGATTGTTAACCATTTCCTTACCATATTTCTCACAAAAATCATTGCGTATAGTTATTAAACAATTCAGAAAATAATCAAGAATTTTAAAATATTTAATAATATAACAAGCTTCCTCATTAAGATGGTCTTTAAAACCAAACTTACAGGTTTTCATATAAGTATAAACATTTTAAAACAAACAGTTTTGTATCATAGAACCAAGAATAGTTTCAGTTGGTTTTGTATCAATAGGGTTAAAATGGAATAGAGAAACATAAAAAAGTACTACAGCAATATTGAGAGATACAGTGAGTTGAAACTTACTGGTAAAAGTCCAAGGTTAGAATTATGCTTTAGTAATTCTTCAATAACATCAAGGTGACCTTTATGGCAGGCCTTAAACAGTGGGGTTGCCCCATCCTGAAAATATAAGCAGTTTTATTATTAGTGAAGTCATAGTGTTCAGTAACTAGAGTGTAGAGGTACAATAGCTTTGAGGTTAAACCTTTTACAACCACATTCTTAATGGAATACACCCTATTTCAATTAATTAAAGAATTTAAAGGAATTTACTAAAATTATTAATTATGTAAGTGGAGTTGTAGCTGGCTTCAATTCGATTTTCATGCCAACCCTTACCTATGGTCATGAATCTTGGGTAATGACCAAAAGAATACGATAGTGAATACAAGCAGCTGAAATGGGATTCCTCCAAAGAGTCTTTGGAGTAACGTTACTCAATAAAGCTCAGAGATCAGAGAGTCGGCCGAGGTAGATCCACTAGTCCAAATGAGTTATTTCCCTTATAGTAATATTTACTTTGCATTTTTTTTTTGCATCTTATGAAAATGAGGGAATTAAGTGTCAGACAAATTACTAGGGTTGATATAATTGACAAAATCCCTTGAAGGCAGTGTCCAATATGGCCACAATCCAACGACTGTTACCAGCAAACTAATAAAAGACTATATATATATATACGTGGTGTTTTATATATGTGCACAAGTACACATGCAGAGAGAGAGAGAGAGAACTATTTTCACTATAACATAAATGAACCATCATTGAGACAATAACTATCAGTTTGTTCAAAATGAATAGTACAGTCTTCTTTACCTCTCGAGTAGAATCAATTTCTGCTCCATGATCAAGAAGTTCTCGGGCAATCAATGCATGTCCCATCTGAGATGCAATCCATAATGGACTGGCTTGGTCCTAAAAAAGAAAAAAGAAAACAAAAATAATTGTTTCTTACACAACCAAGAAGAAAACGAACCAGTTGATGCACATATCTATTTCATATACACAAGTGGAGAGATGCTGTGCTGAATAGCACCCATCCCACCCTTGCAAGCAGGGAAAAGTGGACGTAAAATGATGATGATGCCACATCAAGCCTTTTAAGGTCATCTTCAGGCCGCATGACATTTTTCCCTATTGTCTGCATCACTCATCACCTACTCCACTAGCTTTCATTTCCTCCTCTATCATCTTTACGTAGTCATGTCTTTCTTATTTTTCGCCTTCCACATACATTTCCCTCACCCAGTCTCTTTTAACCTTCCTCAACACATGACACATTTCTCTTCACAACATTCATCATTGTTTCTACTCTCATTCATTGTTTGTCTTTCTCTCTCTCTTTGTCTTTCCACTCTTCCATTGGACCATTCTCATTTCCATTCTTTCCAGCCTTCTCTGCTGCTCCAAATTCATCAACCATTCTGTATATACACAATCATACTCAATCATACATATTTTGGTTATAGTCTTGTAACATTTTCTGTGATGCAACATAAAGAAGCCAAAGTTTTGACTTTTCCTTCAAGGTTAAGAAGTATTTAAAGCCCAGAGTATATGTTGTCTCTATAATGTCTTAGGTAGCGAAGTGGAAGAATCATTAGAACATTGAATAGAATGGTTTGCAATACAAATACAACTGTGTAGTATTTGCTCGGCTACAATTTCACAGATAATTCCTCATCATTTTACCATTGCAGTGAACTAGTACAACAATGCTATTGTCCACAAAATATGATATAAAATGTAATAAAATAAATACCTTTCGTTTTATATTTACATCAGCTCCTTTTGATAACAAATATTTCAACATTTTTACATGACCATTTTGAGCAGCTATAAATAAAGAGGTTGCACCATCAACCATCTGTGCATGGATATCAGCTCCTCTCAATAATAATTCTTCAACAACATCTAAGTGGTTACATTGGCAAGCAACAAATAGAGGAGTACCGCCATCCTGAAATTGGAATTTAAAGAAAGAGAAACAAAAATAGTTTGATCACTTGAGAAAAAAATATCTCATCAACAACATTTAGCATCCATGTTTCCTACAAGGGTTAGACATGTCGTCAGAGACTGGTCAATATTCAAACTGAGACTCAGACCTCTCAGATTGGCTGAGGGCTCGGCATACAACCCTTTATCAGGTTTTGTTTTTTGTCCTGCAGGGTGTCCAAAATCACCCTCCTCACCAAGTAAACTTGGTGGGGTTGCCAGTTTAGTCGCCGATGATCCAACTATGCGACCGGTTGTACTGGGTTACATGCTACCAGTAGCACTCAAGAGTGACTTAACACGAAAGCACACTTCTCATGCTACCCAGATTAATCCAACCAATTGGATTTTGAGAGCCTTTCATTGTTTCAAATCTTTAAATCAGAGATCTGCTTTCTTCTCCACCCATGTTTGTTCTGCAGTCATTGCAGGGTGGGGGTCAACTACATTAATCACTCCAGGCTGGAAGAGTCACCTGTAACAGTCATTACCACTGCTTCTTCACATTTGACTAACTCATTAAAAAAAATTGACAATTAAAACAATCAGCATAAAATTCAAAATCAGTTTCTGCTGTCTGGATTTCCACCACACCACACCATACCACATCACATGTTGGTGTAAATATGATCTATAATGAATACTTACAAAACTAGCCAAATCTACTGGTGCACCACTTTCCAGTAAAACTTTCACAATATCCAAGAAACCACCTTGAGCAGCAAAAAACAAAGCACAGGTACCAGTCTGAAAATTAAACATAAACAATGAGAAAGAAACCAATAATTATATATCTCTCTATACATATTAATTCTACATTCATTTACATGCACCAATAATTATATACATCAATAATTTTACATATGTCTATATACACCAATATATACACATATTTATACACAAGCCAATACATCTACACATGGTTACACATACCAATAATTCTACATCTCTCTATAAAAGATAAAGATCCAATAACTCCTTATGGAGTCATAGAAGCATCGTCATATGGTATGTCAAGGGTACTTTTAAACCTGGCAGAGCCCAACCCTCTCCAGGTCTGAACACAGCCAATTTTTTTCTATAGAGGAAGAATCGACCCCAGTACTGGACTGATACTTTTTTTTATTGACCTCGAAAGGATGAAAGGCAAGGTTGACCACAGTGGGATTTGAACTCAGAGTGCGCAATGATGTGGGACGAATACTGTAAAGCATTTTATCCAACGTCTTAACAACTCTACCAAATTACCGCATATCTCTATACATTACCTGATAATGCTAAACATGTCAATATACACCAATAATTATACACATCTACACACACCAATATGATCAATTTGGCAGAGTTGTTAAAAGATTAGATATTTGTTTGAGGTCCATTTAGCCTTTCATCTTTTCAGGGTCAATAATGAAAGTACCAGCCTAGTGTTAGTGTAGCCCTATCTTTTTTTCTTCCAGCTGTTATATCCTGAGTGTTCCACTGGATCAAAGGAGGGAAGGTCGAGATGGTGTCTGTGTCTGCTCATGACTGCATAGGGACCTAAAAGCCTTGGTGAAAACATGGTACATACTACCAAGTCATACTCGATTGTAAGTGACAACTGTAGTTTTACATACACTAATAACTCTACATCTTTAAATATAGAACCCAATAATCTACATAAACCTATTTTAAACTGTTTTTTTTTTTAAAGACTAGTGTCCTCATTTTGGTTGTTATAATCTTGTTTCAGCCATTGTACTTTCTGGCTTTCTTCAGGTGCCTGTTGGGTTTGTAATGTTCATAGTAGTAGGTTGTTCTCATTCCATTGTTCATAGCCACAATATCCTCCCCTTTGTCCTCCTCATTCATTTTCCATGATAGCAAGGGTTGGACAATAGTCACAAACCAAGCCAGATCTTAATTGGAGCTCTTAGCCAACTCAGACAAGCCAGGGGCTGCATCTCACTTACATACATTCCCACATTTTAGAGCAGTGGTTCCCAAACCATGCACTGCGAGATGTAACTAAATGCGCTGCAAAAGACTAAAATTAAGTTTTAAGATGTGAAAAACACAAACTGAAATTCGTATGAAAGTTCATATATAGCTGTCAAAGTGGCAAAAAAGTAAAGTTTAGTCAGGAAGGAGCTGGTCAGGGGGAAAATGGGCCTAGAACCTATTAATTCTGTTATGCTAATATGTATAAAAAACTCTTCTGAATAAATTTTCGAATTTATGATATGAAATTATTGTGTACAGTGCTCAGGTGCACTACAACTCGTCAAAGGAGCATGTATAGTACATAGAATAATATACAAATGTCAGGGAAGTAAATAGTGTATGAGTTATGATGTACATATGTGCATGTGTATGAAGGGGGGAATAGTAGGTGTAGTGTTGGCGAATCTCAGGAAGCATGGAGGTGGTTTTAAAGGATGTCTCGACAGCTAACAACTGATGCAGGTAGTTTGTTCCATGCTTCAGCAACTCTGAGCATGAAAAATGTTTCCGAAAGTCATGGGAGCTGTACTGTTTTCTGACTCTGTGGGCATGCCCACGTGTGTTAGACACATGGAAATCAACAAGGTACTCAGAGTTGTTGGCAAGATGGTTAATAATTTTGTGGGTGTTTACCAAGTCAGTTGCCAGATGTCGGAGCTTCAATGTATCCATGCCCAGGGAAGCAAGGCGTTCAGAGTATGGTAGATGCCTGATGGAGGGTATTCGCTTGGTTGCACGTCTCTGAACAGTTTCCAGCCTGTCAATGTTCTGAGCAAGATAGGGGTTCCAGACTTATGGTACAAAGTGCACCAGCATATTTTTGCTTTTCCCCAAAAAATGCACCATGAGTAAAAAAATGTTTGGGAACCACTATTTTAAAGTGTCATGGGTGTATTTTATGGTGGTTCCAGCAATAGGGAGCTTGTCATATCTTTGACAGTATTAGTTAATTAGTAAGTTGTAATGCCACTAGCTTATACTGCTTAATCTAGAGTATATATTGACTAACTCAGGGATTGAACAGTATGATAAAATACATTCAGTACACTCTGTAAAGTGTTTGATGTTATGAAGAGCATCCAGCCTTAGAAACTATGCTAAAATATAACATAGAAGCAAGATTAGGTCCTCTAACTCAGCCAGGAGGACTGAAACTCTGAATAAGAACTGACTTGGCCCATGACAACTCATTCAACTCATGACAGCATGGAAAATGGATAATGATGATGATGGTGATGATAGTGGTGATGATGATGAATGAAGGTGATGATGGTGGTTGCAGCACTGATGACATCCTTCTCATCCTCATCCTCACCACCACAACTACCATCATCATTGTCATGATTTTACAATTGCTTTCCACGCTGGAAAGGGTAGAACAGGTTATCATGGTATGAGACCAGACAGGTCAGAGTGACCTCACCTTGCTAATACATTCCACATTTGGCATAGTTTCTACTGCTGGATGTCTTTCCCAACACCAACTCTCTTACAGAGTGTACTGGGCACATTTTTGTTGTACCAGTACTACCACTTTACAGTGTATCAGGCACATTTTTATGGTACCAGCTCTACCACTTTACAGAATGTAATGAGTGTATTTTATCATGGAACCAGCACTAGAGAGGTTGTTATATGCTAGGTCAAACTGAAGAGTCTTCTAAACCCTACATTGTCACCATTCAATCATTGAACACTGTAATCTCTGGTCTCCCTCATCACATTTAATTTTAGTGCCATAGTGCTTGACTGGTGGATAGGTCATTTGTATAATTATTTCTACTTTTGGCACAAGGCCAGCAATTACCCCAGTGCATTACTGGTGCTTTATTTTATCGACCCCATAAGGATGAAAGGCAAAGTTAACCTTGGCGGGATTTGAAATCAGAACGTAAAGCATCATAACTCTATACTGCAAAGTATGGTGTCTGACACTATAAAATGATAGAGGATTGGGGCAAAGGGAATTATAGGATATTGTAGATCTAGCCTACCCAAGTCAGCATGGGAAGAGTAAGGTAAAGGGACCTTAACTCCTGGTGGAGTTGTGAGGCAACATCTTAATACATGAGTGTTTGGGCATTTTAAACCTGGCAGAGCCCATTCCTCTTCAGGTGAAAACAGCCAATTTCTCCCATAGCAAGAGAAAATCAAACCCAGAGCTCAGAGTACAGTGAGCCGAAACAAGTACCAAAGCATTTTCAATCCAAGTTGGCCAATTCACTGCCTTCAGCATAGACAAACAAATGTGAAAATGATATGAGTGTAAGTGAATGTGTGAGAAAGTACACCCAGGTGCATGTGAATTATATATAAAGACATCTAGAGTCATCTGAAATCATTGAATACTGCAGTTTTAGTCTGCCAGCTCCAATTATACATAGAAAACAATACGGAGAAACAAATTTTCTCTCTCTTTTGTGCATTGCAGTTAGCAGAGCAACTTAGTTACTTGCCTTCTCTTTCTAATTCTCTCTCTCTATCACTCAATCTCTCTCTTTCTCTCTCACTAACACACTCTTTGACTCATTCACACACACCATATATTCTCTATCTTTCTCACTAACACAGTTTCTTTCACACACACACACTCTCTCTCTCGCTCTCTGATTCACTCACTTAACACACACCTACTCACCCTTTTTCGCTTCCACTCCACCACAAAAATGAAACTTGCCAAATTCCTCATTCTAATAACCTAACATGTCTGAAACTTAACCAATCTTCTACTGTTTTATTTTTAACACAATGTTGCTGTTTGAATGTAGAATTTATTTTTAACCAATATCAACAAGTGGCAGACCACCATCTATAATTAGTTGCCCCATCTCTATCAGGAGGTTTACTCATCAATAGAACTGGGTTTTTATTCAGGGTTCAATCCAGCCTAGGGTTTCCTTTGCTGTTCTTCCTTTCAGGGTTGATATAGAAAGTACTAGCCGATGTTGATGTAACCCTCTCTCTCCTTCCAGCAGTCACATCTTGGATGTTCTACTTCATCAAGCAAGAGAGGGTCAAGAGGGTGTCCATGTTTGCTTGTGACTACATGGGCACCTAAAACTCTTAGTGAAAGCATGGTATATGCCTCAAAGTCACACTTGATTGCGAATGATGGCTGTTTTTTAGTTTTTATAACTGGTCCTCTATTACAAATAGTAAACAAGTGGTTTTCTGTCTTCAATATGTGGCCAACCGCTAAGTAGATTTATGATGTAAGGAAAAATATTTACTGTTTCATAATTCTATGTTGTTTTATGAGGGGATCATAATCCTCATCCAGCAAACCTATGATCAAAAGCATTTCAGTCATTACCACAATTTTTTTCCTGGGGTATGTCCAAGACTAACAGGCGGTGAATTGGCAGTATCAGTAGAGCATCACACACCCTGCTTTTAGCGGCACAGAGTTACGGCCCTTTACGTCCTGAGTTCAAATCCTGTTGCGGTTAGCTTTGCCCTTCATCCTTATAAAATAAAGTACCAGTCATGCACAGGGGTTAATTTAATTGACTTTCCTCTCCCCTAAAATTGCTGGCCTTGTGTCTATATCAGAACTGTAGTGCACCTGAGCACTATACTCAATAATTTTCATTATTATTATTTATATTATAGGGCGGTGGATTGGCAGTATTGGTAGAGGGTCGGACGCCATGCTTTGCAGCATAGAGTTACGGCCCTTTCCATTCAGAGTTCAAATCCCGCTGAGGTTAACTTTACCTTTCATCCTTACAGGGTCGATAAAATAAAGTACCAGTAATGCACTGGGTAATTTGCTGGCCTTGTGCCAAAAGTAGAAACAATTATTATTATTTATATTATCTAATATGTCCTTTTCTTATTCAGGAAAGAGAAAGATTTAGAGTGATTTGCCTGCTATTTCAAGCACTTCAAGCAACTACATAGAAGCTCACTTGTTTGCTTATCGGTTTAGAAGTTGTTGCTTTTTAAACCCATGTCATCCCTGATTCAGTAGATTTACAATCAAACACTTTCTAGCAGTGTCCATCATGTCTTTTTTTTAAATAACAGGGTATAATGAGAGCTATTTGGCTGTTATTCCTAACAGATCAGATGACCACTTACAGGTTCTCTTATAAAATCAAAGATAAATTTAATGTAGGTAAAACTGGTCCTATGTGTTGGAAAAATGTATGCACATGCACGGGGTTGCTATAGAAATCATCCCACCTCATGCCTTTCTGACCTATTATAGGACTAGTTACATAAGAAAGCCCAAATAGTTCATTTGTTTTATATTGGACTGTTTCAGCTTTACATCTGAAAAAGGTTATAGCCCTGAAATATCATGTCATAATACACTGGGTAATACATTACTTTGTTTTGTTTCATTTACCATCATTTTCATTGTACTGGCTTCTTTTAAATAAACCTATTGTTCATTTATTACATATCTCACAATGCTTCATATTAACTACACTAATATATGTATGTATATATACATCATCATCATTGTTTAACGTCTATCTTCCACATTAGCATGGGTTAAACGGGAGTTGTCCCACTTGAGGCAAGATTGGTCGGGTGACCATGTCTTGCTTGTATCGGACTATCTGGCAGGTTTTCTACGGCTGGATGCCCTTCCTAACACCAACCACATTTACAGTGGGGACTGGGAACTTTTTACCGTGTTACCTACACGGCCACATTACAGCATGAACTGTGTGTTTTTTTGTTGCGACACCTACACAATCTCAATCTCATTATCTCATTAGTTTGGACTGGATGTTGTGGTACCAACATAACTTTACAGAGAAAGGGTGGTGTTGGTGGGAGTGGGAGGATGGAGTAGGGGTATATATATATATATGGAGGCACATGGCTTAGTGGTTAGAGCATTGGGCTTGCAACCGAAAGGTTGTGAGTTCAATTCTCAGACCAGGTGATGTGTTGTTTCCTTGAGCAAGACACTTTATTTCACCTTGCTCCAGTTTACTCAGCTGTAGAAATGAGATAATAGGGACTGCAAAGTGGTCGTGGAGGTGCCACGGCAAAAAAGCACCCAGCACTCACTGTAAATGAGGTTGGTGTTAGGAAGGGCATCCAGCTGTAGAAATCAAGCCAGAATCAGTTCCCGTCCCACCCTTGCAAGCAAGGGAAAAGCGGACGTAAAATGAAATGATGATGATGATATATAATCATCAACACAATCACCACCATCGTCATTTAATGTCTGTTTTTCCATGCTAGCATGGGTTGTCAAAGACGAAACTAGCATTCAATCAGAGTCACTATCTTTAAAAAATGGGCCGTGGGTCGCATCCAGGGGCCTCGTTTACCTTTAAAATGTGAGGGGACAAACCAACATTTGTTGATTCTTAAAGGAGCATGTTAGTATTGCTTATGGTGCCTTTCCCAGACCCTATCACATAAGTAAAATTTTACACTAATTAAATTTGATATATTCAAATGAAGTTCGGATATAAAAAAATAAGCTTTAAAAGAGTTTATTGGCCCTTGCCATTCTGAGTTCAAATCCCGCTGAGGTTAACTTTGCCTTTCATCCTTACGGGGTCGATAAAATAAAGTACCAGTAATGTACTGGGTAATTGCTGGCCTTGTGCCAATAGTAGAAACAATTATATCAAATAAACAAAAAAATAAAACATAGACGTTTGAAAAGTGTGTGTGTGTGGGGGGGGGGGGTCCCCTGGTAACCCCCTGAAACTAGGCCCTTGGTCGCATCTCACATACTTTTCTAAACATTACAGAGTGTACTAGGTGCATTTTATTGTGACACCAGCACTAGGGAGGTTGTGTTCTTGACACAATTGAAGGGTTCTCTCAACCCTATGTTTGGCAGGTTTACTAAGGCCGGATGCCCTTCCTAACACCAATCACTTTACAAAATGTACTGAATGCATTTTATCATGACACCAGCACTATATATCATCATCATCATTATTACCATTTTACATCTATTTTCCTCAAGGCCACTTCTAGAACCATCCACTACTTAACATTTGTTCTCTCTCTCTCTCCCATTACTGCCTCCCTTCATCCTGCAGTGGTTACAATGACCTCTAGTTTTGGTGCCATAATAAAATACACTGAATATAACCTATAAGTGGTAGTACTAGTGCCATAATAAAATACACTGAATATAACCTATAAGTGGTAGTACTAGTGCCATAATAAAATGCACTGAATATAACCTATAAGTGGTAGTACTAGTGCCATAATAAAATGCACTGAATATAACCTATAAGTGGTAGTACTAGTGCCATAATAAAATACACTGAATATAACCTATAAGTGGTAGTACTAGTGCCATAATAAAATGCACTGAATATAACCTATAAGTGGTAGTACTAGTGCCATAATAAAATACACTGAATATAACCTATAAGTGGTAGTACTAGTGCCATAATAAAATGCACTGAATATAACCTATAAGTGGTAGTACTAGTGCCATAATAAAATGCACTGAATATAACCTATAAGTGGTAGTACTAGTGCCATAATAAAATACACTGAATATAACCTATAAGTGGTAGTACTAGTGCCATAATAAAATACACTGAATATAACCTATAAGTGGTAGTACTAGTGCCATAATAAAATACACTGAATATAACCTATAAGTGGTAGTACTAGTGCCATAATAAAATACACTGAATATAACCTATAAGTGGTAGTACTAGTGCCATAATAAAATACACTGAATATAACCTATAAGTGGTAGTACTAGTGCCATAATAAAATACACTGAATATAACCTATAAGTGGTAGTACTAGTGCCATAATAAAATACACTGAATATAACCTATAAGTGGTAGTACTAGTGCCATAATAAAATACACTGAATATAACCTATAAGTGGTAGTACTAGTGCCATAATAAAATACACTGAATATAACCTATAAGTGGTAGTACTAGTGCCATAATAAAATACACTGAATATAACCTATAAGTGGTAGTACTAGTGCCATAATAAAATGCAGCCAATATACCCTGTAAGCGGTAATACTAGTGCCATGATAAAATGCACCCATCATACCCTATAAGTGGTAGTATTAGTGTCATGATAAGATGCACCCAGTACATCCTGTAAGTGGTAGTGATTGTGCCACAATGAAATGTACCCAGTATACTCTGTAAAGTAGCTGGCATTAGGCAGGGCATCCAGCTTCAGAAACCATGCCAAAAATGGAATGTACAAGCAAGACATGGTTTCCCAACCAATCTAATCTCAGACAGTGGCAATCCATCCAAACCATGCCAGCATGGAAACCAGATAAACAGATTTTTGATGATGATGGTGATGATGATTGTGTTAGTGTTAATGATGATGGTTATGATAGTGATGATGACGATGATGAGGAGGAGGCAGAGGGGATGTATATATTAGATTGGACAATACACAATGAAATTGAAAATTGGCTTCAGTTATACATAATATTTTTTCTACTGCTTCCCTCTAACTGTCTGTTGCCACAGTGGCTGCCATCTGTTTGAATTTTTAGCAGTATTAGTTATAGATGTTATCGCCACTTTAGCAGGGTGGTAGAATCAGTGGTCGTTAGTTGCCAGTGTGGTAAGTGATAGTATCCTCGTTGGATTATCTTGTCGACATAGACGTGAGGGAAGGTCCCTCGATCTATTTACCATCTATTTACAATATTCCTTTCGTCAGGTCGCCAATTCCAGCAGCATGGATTAAAGATGTTATTGAGACACGAGTAACATAACAACGACCCCAACAGCAGTAATTAGAGATGGAATGTATGTTTATTTATATGGTTGAAGTTACAGATACAAAGAGGTTACAAAATGGAATGTGCCATTGCGCCGTTAAGCCGGCGAGGCTAGTGGTGCAATATCTCACTGTTACATTATGCGTGTTGCTGGCTCGAAGTTTCTGGTACAAGAGAGAGATTCTTCAAATCTTCGCGGGGAATTTCTTCCTCAGGGCGCGTAGGGATACATCCTCTTCTACTGGCGCTGATTGGCTGAACTGAGCCAAATCACGCACAGAGAATGTATGTGAGCCCGCGGAATGTAGGTCACTACAAATTTTAACATAAATAAATCATATTGAGCAACAAATCAATGTTAATGCTGATAAAGTTTGTTTGTATTACACCTTTTCAATCCATTACCCGTTACCACCATTACCTTATTTATTTATCTATCTTTTGTCAGTACTTGGCTGTAACTTTGATGAATCTACACTACGTATCTATCTTTTGTCAGTATCTAGCTCTAACATTGATGAAACTGCACTACACTTCATCCAATCTTCCTGTCTTTCTCACATAATACACTTTATCAATAGTTTTCATATTTATCTCACTCCACTGCTGCATTGCCACACTACTGGCACTGAATAACTACACTATTTCATCTGCACTGCTCTATATGTATGTGTTTGTCTCTGTATAGGTATATATGTAGACGCATGGTTTAGTGGTTAGAGTGTTTGTCTTATAACCATAAAGCCATGAGTTTGATACCCAGCAGTACTGTGTTGAGTCCTTGAGTGAGGCACTTAATTTCACATTTCTCCAGTTTATCTGCCTGGCATAAATGAGTTGTACCTGTAAATCAAAAGAGCCAGCCATGTCACACATTGTGTCACACTGAATTTTTGTGAGAACTATGTTAAGAGTATATGCATCTGTGGAATACTCAGTCACATACATGTTAATTTCATGAACAGGCTGTTCTGTTAATCCAACAACTGGAACACAACACTTGTTATCAGAGCTGAAAGAAGTTCAATAATTGTATGTGTGTATGGAATGGACCTCCATTGGTTTCGATGATTAGTGTTCTAGTTATTTGATAAATGCTACAGCCTGCTCATGAAATTAACATGTAAATGGATGAGCATTTCATAAACATGTGTACCCTTAACGTCATTCTCAGGAAGACTCAGCATGACACAGAGTGCGACAAAGCTAGCCCTTTGAATTGAGTCTGGTTCTATGACACTAAACTGTTTGTTTTAAAGTGTTTATTTATCTAAAAACGCTCCATCATATTTTTTTTTGTAAGAACGTTTTCTGAGTTATGTTCAAAATGCCAGCTTAAAAAACCTTGCATAATTTTATGTAAGAACATTTGTTAAGTTTTCTTCTAAACATCGGCTTAATAAGGAGAAAGTTATATTACCAAGTCTCTCCAAATTCTTGATTATTTTTGAAGAAGACCATAGGTAGTGTCTTTCATTAGAAATATGGTTTACCAAGCCAACTGAAACTGCTCCTTGTTCTTTGATACTAAATTGTTTGTTTTAAAGTGTTTATGTTTATTTAAAAACCTTGCAATAATATATGTAAGGACATTTGATATATTCCAAATACCACTTTAATAATGAAAACGTTAGTTATTACCAAGTCTCCCCAAATAGTTTTCAAAAATTAATTGAAAATCATAGGTAATGTCTTTCATTAGAAATATGGTATTAAAAGGGTTAATTTCTAAACTATTTCAGCACAAGTTTACCTATTGTTTTTGATGAGAGAAATGAGTAGTTATGAACTTTACAGGACCTCTCAGATTGGTGAAGTCGATGTGGATGATGTTTACCTCAACTTTTATGTTGAAGAGAAAATTTTGGAGGGCTGAGATTTGCAAAGGCATATGGTTGAAGCTTTTCATATGGAAACTTGTGTGTATGTGTGTGTGGGGGGGGGGGGGGTCATAATAATGAAGAAGAAAGAAGGGTAGGCAGATATCAAGTGAGGTTGAACAGATGTAATATATAGCTTGATAG
This sequence comes from Eledone cirrhosa, assembly GCA_964016885.1. Taxonomy (NCBI): domain Eukaryota; kingdom Metazoa; phylum Mollusca; class Cephalopoda; order Octopoda; family Eledonidae; genus Eledone; species Eledone cirrhosa. Next base: position 88,330,179 of record OZ024741.1, read on the forward strand.
TTTTGAGGAGCAGAAGACATCATAGTACAGAGAAAGATGGAACAGTGAGTCTGTAGTGGTGAGAGGCAGAGAGAGAGGGGGGAGAGAGGTACAGAGAGAAAGAGAGGCAGAGAGAGCCCCCCTCTCTCTGCAGAGAGAGAGAAAGAAAGAGAGAAAGAGAATTTTAAAGATCAACAAAGCTTATTTTGAAATGCACCTCAGTAGGTCATCAAAACTTGTTTGTTAGTTTTTTCGTGACAAGTCGTAGTCTTCATCTTTGTCTTCTTCGTCTTCTCTCCCCTCTTCCCCCTCCTTTCAATCATTGATCATACTGGTGATAATCAATTTTCTCTACTTGAAGCTCTTTCTACTTGCTATATATATGAATTAGTCTGCTCTCTAGAGCTACTCTTTACATATGTAGTTAGAAATCCAGAACAAAGCCACATTTCCTCAGTCTAGTGCAGTTTCAAGTGTGCATGTATGTGTGAACGCATCTCTGTTTATATATATACATATATATATATATATATATATATAGAGAGAGAGAGAGAGAGGGAGAAGAGAGAGTGTGTTAGTGTGTATATATATATATATCTAGGGCGGGTAAAATTCTCTCCAGCGGTCTCTGTCCCTCATTATCGCTGCCATGTCCTGCATCTCCAACAGACCAGTATCTGTCCTTAGGGCATCAACATATGTTAACTTCGGTCTTCCTCTTCCAGTGTGTCCATGCAGGGGCTCCCACAGGAGCACTCAGTGCAGTGTCAACTCTGGATGTCGGTGAGCATGTCCAGCTAACCTCAGTCTCCTCTGTGTCACTTTTGAGCTGACTTTTGGGAGGCTTCCGTACAGCTCTGAGTTCTTCATCCTCAGTGTATACTGATTAATGTTCAGAGCCATCCTCAGCATTCTCGTGTAGCACCCATCCACCTTCTGAGTGAGTTTCTTGGTCAGTGTCCAAGTCTCAAACCCATACAGCAACGAAGAGACGGATCTTCAGGTCTTTACGAATCTCTGACTTCCAAACCGATCTCAAGCTGTGGCACGCCGCCCAGGCTTTGTTCTTCCTCTCGACCACATCATCTTCCGTATTCCCAATCTTTGCTCCCAAATACAGGAAGTCCTCAACCAATTCTAGCAGCTTCCCGCCTACATTAGTAATCTTCTCTGGCTTCTTAATATTCTCTACCAGATATTTTGTCTTAATCTCATTCATTCTCAGCCCCAGACTCATCGACACAGTCTCCACCTCCTGCCACAAATCCTCTGCCTCCTTCACTGTGTTTGTCACCAAAACTATGTCGTCAGCAAATTCAGCATCCGATATCTTTTTCACCTATATATATATATATATATATATATATATATATAATCATCATCATCATCATCGCTTAACGTCTATCGCCCACGCTAGCATGGGTTTATATATATATATATATATATGTAGGAGGTGAGTAATATTGTAGAACAATAAAACAATGCATATATCAGATAAGTAGCACTCGACAGTTGGTAGAACTGAAGTATATATATAAAGAAGAAATTATACTGGAGTATATATAAAGAAGAAATTAAAACATTCACCTCATCAATTTATTTATTTATTTATTTATTTATTTTTATTATTATATTTTTTTAGCCGTTATTCACAGCCGTTTTTTCATTTTTTTTCATTTTTGACAGCGTTCCCGATCAAAATTATCTCTCTCTCTCTCCTCCTTCTTTCTTTCTTTTTTCCTCTCTTCTATTTCTTTTTTCCTTTTTCCTTCTTCTTTCCTTTTCTTCATTTTTCCTATTTTTTCCTGTTCTCTTATATTTTTGTCATATGTTGACTGGACACTTTCTTGTTCACAAGTGTTTTTAGGCCTCATATCATGTTACCTTATTTTATCATCCCAGGATGATGTTGTTTTCGAAATGCGCATAATAAAATATATGGAACTGTTTAAACCATCTTTAATTTCTTCTTTATATATATATCATCATTCATCATTTCATTTTACGTCCGCTTTTCCCTGCTTGCAAGGGTGGGACGGGAACTGATTCTGGCTTGATTTCTACAGCTGGATGCCCTTCCTAACACCAACCTCATTTACAGTGAGTGCTGGGTGCTTTTTTTGCCGTGGCACCTCCACGACCACTTTGCAGTGGAATGATAGCGACCTCAGTCCCTATTATCTCATTTCTACAGCTGAGTAAACTGGAGCAATGTGAAATAAAGTGTCTTGTTCAAGGAAACAACACATCACCCGGTCTGAGAATAGAAATCACAACCTTTCGATTGCAAGGCCGATGCTCTAACCACTAAGCCATGTGCCTCCATTATAAATATATATATATCATCATCATCATCATCATCATCGTTTAACATCCATCTTCCACGCTTGCATGGGTTTGGACGGGAGTTTTCCCACTTGAGGCAAGAGTGGTTGTCTTGCTCGCATAGGACTGTCTGGCGGGTTTTCTACGGCTGGATGCCCTTCCTAACACCAACCACGTTTACAGTGTGGACTGGGAGGTTTTTACCGTGTTACCTACACAGCCACATTACAGTGTGGACTGTGTGTTTTTTTGTCGTGACACCTACACGACCTCATTTGTTTCGGACTGGATGTTGTGGTACCAAAATAACTTTACATTGAAAGGTGTGGTGTGGATGGGGTGGGGGTAGTGGAACGGGGGTGTATTTTTGTTAGAGGTGCCTACTGATTGTAGTAGGTTTCACTTTGTACTTAGGTAAGGCGGGTCTTCTGTATTATTGTGTAGCGCCAAAGATCTCGGTCCAGTGACATTGTCTTGGAGAGGTGTAAGTGTGTGAGGTCGGAATTTATCAAGTCGTTCCAGGTTTTTCTGGGTGTGCGTACTCCCTGGCTACCGTCTATTTTTATTGCCTTGCACTATTTTATGCAGTTGTCGTCTTTCATGCGCATCACGTGACCATACCAACGTAGTCTTTTCTCGAGTAAACAACATCTGATCCCTGTTATTTCTAATTTTTCCCTTAGTTCGTTTATGCTTTGCCATTCACGTATATTACTATTACACATCCAGCGGAGCATGCAAGCTTCATTCCTCTCCAGTCTGCGTATATCCTCTGCACACAATGCCCAGGTCTCACTGCCATGTAACATTGCTGTTCGTATGCAGGCATCATACAGCCTGCCTTTCATTTTTAGAGAGAACCCTTTAGCGGCTAATAGTGGTATAAGCTCTCTGAACTTTTTCCCTCCAGTTCTGACTCTAGCTGCTGTACTTTCAGAGCACCCTCCACCACTGCTGATTTTGTCACCCAAGTAACGGAAGGTGTCCACTATTTCTATAGAACCATCTGTGCAATAGAATGAACTAGTATTCTGTGGGCACTTGCTGCTACTTATTGCACCAGAGCACCGGCCACATATAAAATCTATATTTTTAATTAGCTTACCTGTGATCCCACTACATCTTTTATGCACCCATACTTTGCATTTGGGACATAAAATGGAGTTTCTGCCTACTCCTTTCCTACACACTGAGCATGGCCATTTCCCAGATGGGACCGGTGCCCTATTTTCCTTCCTACAAACTAGAACTTTAGTCTTAGACAAGTTAACTTTAAGGCCTTTTGATTCTAGGCCATGCTTCCATGTTTGGAATTTCTTCTCTAGTTCAGCCATTGATTCAGCTATGAGCGTTAGATCATCTGCGTATAGGAGTTCCCATGGGCAGCCAGTCTTGAACTCCTCTGTTATAGCCTGAAGAGCAATAATAAATAGTAGGGGGCTAAGAACGGAGCCCTGATGAACACCAACTTTTACGCTAAACTCTTCACTATATTCGTTGTTAATTCTAACCTTGCTGACTGTTTCTTTATACATGGCTTGTATAGCTCTCACAAGCCATTCATCAACGCCTAGTTTTCTAAGAGCCCACCAGATAATGGAGTGGGGGACTCTGTCAAAGGCTTTCTCCAAGTCAACAAAAGCTAAGTATAGGGGTTTACTTTTAGCTAGGTACTTCTCCTGTAGTTGTCGTACAATGAAAAGAGCGTCTGTGGTACTTTTACCTGACACAAACCCGAACTGCATTACTTCTTCTGTGACCTTCATGACCTGGTCGATTAATTTAATGCCGCTATAGTTACCCCTATCTACTTATACCCTATGTACTTCGGATATATATAGATATATATATATACTGTATATATATATATATATATATATATATAGAGAGAGAGAGAGAGAGAGAGAGAGAGAGGGAGATAGAAAGAGAGAGATAAGATGTTACTAATTAAGACTAGTAAGATCATTATTTAATTTAGTACTCCATACTCCAGGAAAGTAGAGTGTAAAAATTAATGTAGATAGATATCCCCTACAGTTAACCATATGCAGTTTTGATGGCTTTCTTATAACAATCATGACAAAAGGAGCACTCTGTCCAACCTGTAAAGTGGGTGTACTGATGTCACAACAAAAAGCACACAGTCCACCCTGTAAGGGAGTAGTGATGGTGTCATGAAGAAAACTCCCAGTACATGCTGTAATGTAGTTAGTGTTAGGAAAGACAGCCAGCCATAGAAAACCAAGCCAAAAGCAGATCTTATAAGCAACATGTGGTCACCTGACCAGTCTAGCCTCAGCATGCGACAACTTATCTCACCTAAGCTAGCATGGAAAATAGGCATTAAACAGTGATGATGATGATATCATCATCATCATCATTTTACGTCTGTTCTTCCATGCTAGCATGGGTTAGATGGGTTGTCCTGTTGTGGGCAGTGTCTGGTCGGCTGACTATGCCTTGCTCATACAGGAACTGATTTGGCCTGATTTCTACAGCTGGATGCCCTTCCTAACACCAACCTCATTTACTGGGTGCTGGGTGCTTTTTTCCGTGGCGCCTACACATCCACTTTACAGTGCGAGCTGGGTGCTTTTTTGCCGTGGCACCTCCACGACCACTTTGTAGTGGGAGGGTGTGGGGGCATATTGTCTATATGCTTCAGCTTGTACGCATTTGAGATCGGGTACTCTGTATTACTGCGTGATGCCAGAGGTCTCGATCGTGTGTCATCGCCTTTGAGAGGTGTAATTGGGTAAGGTCGGCTTTTATCACCTCATCCCAGGTCTTCTTGGGTCTCCCCACTCCGCGGTTTCCATTGACTTCTAGTGATCTGCACCTTTTTATGCAGCTGTCATCCTTCATACGCATCACATGTCCATAGCAACCGCCTCTCCTGCACACAGCATTTGATTCCTCTTATGCTCAGTCTCTCTCTCAATTCATTTATGCTTTGCTGTTCGCGTATATTACTATTACACATCAATCAGAGCATGCAGGCTTCGTTTCTTTCTAATCTATGTAAGTCTTCCACCTTCAGCACCCAGGTCTCACTACCATGATATATATATATATATATATATATATATATATATATATATATCAGAGAGCCAGAACAAATATTGCAAAGCCAATTCCCCACCAATATAGAATACTTATGAATATCTCATATATTCATATAGAACATTTATGAATATCTTATATATTTACATAGAATATTTATGTGTGTCTTGTATATTCATATAGAACATTTATGAATATCTTATATATTTACATAGAATATTTATGTGTGTCTTGTATATTCATATAGAATATTTATGTATATCTTGTATATTTACATAGAATATTTATGTGTGTCTTGTATATTCATATACAATATTTATGTATATCTTGTATATTTACATAGAATATTTATGTGTCTTGTATATTCATATAGAATATTTATGTATATCTTGTATATTTACATAGAATATTTATGTGTGTCTTGTATATTCATATAGAATATTTATGTATATCTTATATATTTACATAGAATATTTATGTGTGTCTTGTATATTCATATAGAATATTTATGTATATCTTGTATATTTACATAGAATATTTATGTGTCTTGTATATTCATATAGAATATTTATGTATATCTTGTATATTTACATAGAATATTTATGTGTGTCTTGTATATTCATATAGAATATTTATGTATATCTTATATATTTACATAGAATATTTATGTGTGTCTTGTATATTCATATAGAATATTTATGTATATCTTGTATATTTACATAGAATATTTATGTGTGTCTTGTATATTCATATAGAATATTTATGTATATCTTGTATATTTACATAGAATATTTATGTGTCTTGTATATTCATATAGAATATTTATGTATATCTTGTATATTTACATAGAATATTTATGTGTGTCTTGTATATTCATATAGAATATTTATGTATATCTTATATATTTACATAGAATATTTATGTGTGTCTTGTATATTCATATAGAATATTTATGTATATCTTGTATATTTACATAGAATATTTATGTGTCTTGTATATTCATATAGAATATTTATGTATATCTTGTATATTTACATAGAATATTTATGTGTGTCTTGTATATTCATATAGAATATTTATGTATATCTTGTATATTTACATAGAATATTTATGTGTCTTGTATATTCATATAGAATATTTATGTATATCTTGTATATTTACATAGAATATTTATGTGTGTCTTGTATATTCATATAGAATATTTATGTATATCTTATATATTTACATAGAATATTTATGTGTGTCTTGTATATTCATATAGAATATTTATGTATATCTTGTATATTTACATAGAATATTTATGTGTCTTGTATATTCATATAGAATATTTATGTATATCTTGTATATTTACATAGAATATTTATGTGTGTCTTGTATATTCATATAGAATATTTATGTATATCTTATATATTTACATAGAATATTTATGTGTGTCTTGTATATTCATATAGAATATTTATGTATATCTTGTATATTTACATAGAATATTTATGTGTGTCTTGTATATTCATATAGAATATTTATGTATATCTTGTATATTTACATAGAATATTTATGTGTCTTGTATATTCATATAGAATATTTATGTATATCTTGTATATTTACATAGAATATTTATGTGTGTCTTGTATATTCATATAGAATATTTATGTATATCTTATATATTTACATAGAATATTTATGTGTGTCTTGTATATTCATATAGAATATTTATGTATATCTTGTATATTTACATAGAATATTTATGTGTCTTGTATATTCATATAGAATATTTATGTATATCTTGTATATTTACATAGAATATTTATGTGTGTCTTGTATATTCATATAGAATATTTATGTATATCTTATATATTTACATAGAATATTTATGTGTGTCTTGTATATTCATATAGAATATTTATGTATATCTTGTATATTTACATAGAATATTTATGTGTCTTGTATATTCATATAGAATATTTATGTATATCTTGTATATTTACATAGAATATTTATGTGTGTCTTGTATATTCATATAGAATATTTATGTATATCTTGTATATTTACATAGAATATTTATGTGTCTTGTATATTCATATAGAATATTTATGTATATCTTGTATATTTACATAGAATATTTATGTGTGTCTTGTATATTCATATAGAATATTTATGTATATCTTATATATTTACATAGAATATTTATGTGTGTCTTGTATATTCATATAGAATATTTATGTATATCTTGTATATTTACATAGAATATTTATGTGTGTCTTGTATATTCATATAGAATATTTATGTATATCTTATATATTTACATAGAATATTTATGTGTGTCTTGTATATTCATATAGAATATTTATGTATATCTTGTATATTTACATAGAATATTTATGTGTGTCTTGTATATTCATATAGAATATTTATGTATATCTTATATATTTACATAGAATATTTATGTGTGTCTTGTATATTCATATAGAATATTTATGTATATCTTGTATATTTACATAGAATATTTATGTGTGTCTTAAATATTTATATAGAATACTTATAGATGTCTTTTATATTCATATAAAGTATTAGGAAAATCACCCAACTGTAGAAACCCTGCCAATATATGGAATGTACAAGCAAGATATGGTTCCTGATCAGTATAGTCTTGGACTATGACAACCCATTCAGCCCTTGCCAGTATGGAAAATGGATATATGATCATGGTGATGACAATGGCAATGATGGTCCTAGTACTGGTGCTGCTGCTAATGATGATGATGATGATGATGATGAATAGAATAGTGATGATGATGATGATGATGACGAAAAGGATAATGATGATGATGATGATGATTTTGTATGTCTTCTGTATTTCTGAATACATTTTCAATTGAAAAAGTAGGTAATATTTTATATGTTGGTACCACAACATCCAGCCCAAAACAAATAAGGTTGTGTAGGTGTCACGACAAAAAAAACACACAGTCCACGCTGTAATGTGGCCGTGTAGGTAACACGGTAAAAACCTCCCAGTTCCACACTGTAAATGTGGTTGGTGTTAGGAAGGGCATCCAGCCGTAGAAAACCCGCCAGACAGTCCTATGCGAGCAAGACAACCACTCTTGCCTCAAGTGGGAAAACTCCCGTCCAAACCCATGCAAGCGTGGAATATGGACGTTAAACGATGATGATGATGATGATGATGATGATGATGATGATGATGAAGCTGTTATTTAACACTATTTTTAAAAAACTGGCTGAATGTTTGAGAAGTAATATAAAAAGCAATAAATTATCTAAACAATAGAAGAAGGAAAACACAAAATGTTTCTCACTAGAATAGTAAAGAGAATAAAAAAAAGCTACATGACACAAACTAGTTTTAAAATGCAAAATCAGTTTGTGAAATTGGTTTCAAAGACAAAAAGAGACGGAAAACAAAATAAAGAAAAAAAGCAAAAATTTGTTTGTTAAGGATGCATTTCACTGAGTTATTCTGTCTTTTGTTTTGCAGATAGACACTTTTAATTCAATTTGTGCTCAACAGGGAGACCTGATTTTCCAGTTCTTCTCACAATGTGGGAAGAAACTATTTTGATAATTATATATATATATTTAAAATATACTTAGACAAAGATAACTAAAGTTTCAGCCCATTTGCACTCATTAACCTTTTCAACTTGTTCATACAACAAACAACTTTACATTATGGTACACCACTGGGGATATAATTGTGGGGACTTCTGGTTATAAAATATTGCTTGGCCATCATACTATCTTCTATAATAATTTTTTTTCAGATCCAGCCATAATGGCGGTGTTTTATAACAAGATATGAACCATTAAGCCCGTTGTTTGATGTTGGATCTCTGTTATTTTGTTTCCAACAATGAGGGCTCCAGTTGGTTCAATTGATAGAACTGCAAGATGCGAAATTAACATGTAAGTGGCCGGGCATTCTACAGACACATGCATCTTTAACATAGCTCTCAGGGAGATTCAGTATGACACAATGTGTAACAAGGCTGGCCACTAGAATTACTGCCACAGCACATTTTTGCCAGTTGAGTAGACTGGAGCAACATGAAATAAAGCACCTTGCTCAAGAACACAATGCACTGTCCAGTCTATGAATCAAACTAATGACCTTGCAATTGTGAGTCCAGCACCCTAACTTCTAAACAACATGCCTTCATTATTTGGAACCCTACTGATTTAGCCATCCTCTTACTGTGTTGTGGGTGTTGCTGATGGATTAGTTTAACTTTTAGCTCTGAAGCAGGAGAGAGAAGCTATTTATGTATATACATAACACCTGATGTTTGCAAAAGAAGAGGCATGGAAAGTTGTGTCACTCATACCTTTTCAAATAGCATCAGTGTTAGTAAATGAAATAATCCCAGCTCACACACACACACACACAAACACAATCACACAGAAACAAACATAAAACAGGTTGTTTTCGACAGCTTCAACTGCTGCCAGAGTGGATTATAGATAAACCCAATAAATGTATGAATGATAATGATAAAACATCTGGCATCTACTGCTGACTTAGACATAACACACTTTAAACAGAATAACACACACATGCACAAAAAATAGCATGCAAATGCACACATATCCACACACATTGGTTTTCCAAAAATTTGGTTGTGGTAATTCTGGAGCACTACTATAAATACATGTGTGTGTGTGCATATATATATATATATACATTGGCCGCTAAAGGGTTCTCTCTAAAAATGAAAGGCAGGCTGTATGATGCCTGCCTACGAACAGCAATGTTGCATGGCAGTGAGACCTGGGCATTGTGTGCAGAGGATATACGCAGACTGGAGAGGAACGAAGCTTGCATGCTCCGCTGGATGTGTAATAGTAATATACATGAACGGCAAAGCATAAACGAACTAAGGAAAAAATTAGAAATAAGAGGGATCAGATGCTGTTTACTCGAGAGAAGACTACATTGGTACAGTCACGTGATGCGCATGAAAGACGACAGCTGTATAAAAAAGTGCAGGGCGATAAAAATAGACGGTAGCCACGGAGTAGGCAGACCCAGAAAAACCTGGGACGACTTGCTAAATTCCGACCTCACACACTTACACCTCACCAAGACAATGTCACTGGACCGAGATCTTTGGCGCTACAGTTATACAGAAGACCCGCCTTGCCTAAGTACAAAGCGAAACCTACAGTCAGTAGGCACCTCTAACAAAATACACCCCCGTCCCACTACCCCCACCCCATCCACACCACCCCCTTAAATGTGAAGTTATGTTGGTACTACAACATCCAGTCCGAAACAAATGAGGTCGTGTAGGTGTCACAACAAAAAAAAACACACAGACCACGCTGTAATGTGGCCGTGTAGGTAACACGGTAAAAACCTCCCAGTACACACTGTAAACGTGGTTGGTGTTGGGAAGGGCACCCAGCCGTAGAAAATCCGCCAGACGTGTAGGTGTCACGACAAAAAACACACAGTCCACGCTGTAATGTGGCCGTGTAGGTAACACGGTAAAAACCTCCCAGTACACACTGTAAACGTGGTTGGTGTTGGGAAGGGCACCCAGCCGTAGAAAACCCGCCAGACGTGTAGGTGTCATGACAAAAAACACACAGTCCACGCTGTAATGTGGCCGTGTAGGTAACACGGTAAAAACCTCCCAGTCAACACTGTAAACGTGGTTGGTGTTAGGAAGGGCATCCAGCCGTAGAAAACCCGCCAGACAGTCCTATACGAGCAGGACAACCACTCTTGCCTCAAGTGGGAAAACTCCCGTCCAAACCCATGCAAGCGTGGAAGATGGACGTTAAACGATGTATGATGATGATGATATATAAGTACAATTGGTTTTACAATCAGAAGAAATATACGTAGACATGCATATGCACAAAAACACATATATACCCAGAAACACACACACATATACCCAGACACACACACACACACACACACACACACATACATACATATATATAGAAGTAGTAACACAACAGTTAGTTCACCATACCGAGAATAATTTGTTTACCTTATGCGGATCTTCAGCTCGGACTGGTCATGGTTATACGGAACAGGAAGAACAACCGCATGAACGCGAATGCGCAGAAACGGTCACTTCACCCAAGCAATACAAAGCCACGGGCGAAAGGTGTAAGGGAGATAACTGCGAAAGTCTGGAAAAGATGTTCGAGTTGATTAGAAAATTAGAATGTTATTCAATCCGGAGCTTTGTTGTTATGCAAGAGGTGTTTCCAGACATGTGGACAACGTGAGAAGCTTTCATTTCTTGAATTTAGGTAATCGCTATTGCGTAATCTCCTTAGAATATTTATCCTTTCTTCAATGCACAGTCCACAAGACGGATTGCCCCTTGCGTATGGTTTGGACTTAGTGATGGCTTTCCATTGAATGGAGTAGTCTATACCCGAGTCCTTGAGGGACCATACATGGATTGAATAACAACAATATTCTAATTTTCTAATCAACTCGAACATCTTTTCCGGACTTTCGCAGTTATCTCCCTTACACCTTTCGCCCGTGGCTTTGTATCGCTTGGGTGAAGTGACCGTTTCTGCACATGCACGTTCATACAGTTGTTCTTCCTGTTCCGTATAACCATGACCAGTCTGAGCTGAAGATCCGCATAAGGTGAAACAATTGTTCTCGGTATGGTGAACTAACTGTTGTGTTACTACTTCTCCCAAACTCGTCCCTTGGACTGAGTGCTCTACCACTACGGATATTACCTTCCAGTGTTCTACCTCTCACTCTCTCTCTCTCTATATATATATATAAATTTGAGTATGTGTTGGTAAGTTACCGACACTTCAGTATGCAGGGTAGAGCACTCAACGAAGTGCGCAGGTGGGTCTGTTTACTCCGGAGTAATTTAAAAACAAGAAGTGTAAGTCAATAGATTTTAATTAACTTTGTTTATTCATATTCGCTGTTATATATATTTTGGTGATAACTATTATTCAACAGCTATGACCTCATCAGACAGAACTTGAACAGAAAAAACAGAAAAACATAACGATGGAACAAAGTTTACCTCAGTTATTTCGATCTATTAATATGCCCCATGCCAAAGTATGGTGTTGTTTTCTCAAAACTGACCTGTTTCCAGAACAACTGACCTAAAAAATTCAATAGACTTGGTATTGGAGTGGTAAGACTGAATCTGACCAATGAGAGGAAGGTAAATCCTATTGATGCTTGAATTCCTTCCTTCTAAATCATATGCCACCAGTTCTTTGAGAAAACAACACCATACTTTGGAATGGGGCATATCAATAAATCTAAATAACAAAGGTAAACTTTGTTCCATCGTTATGTTTTTCTGTTTTTTTCTGTTCAAGTTCTAGCTATCTGATGAGGTCATAACTGTTGAATAATGCTTATCACAAATATGTATAACAGTGAATATGAATAAATGAAGTTAATTTTAACCTGTTGACTTACACTTCTTGTTTATATATATATATATATATATATTGAATATCTCTTTGCTTATATATATATTGAAGAAGGATGAAAGTAACTGGGTGAGAGGAGTGATGGAAATGAATGTGGAAGGAAGTTGAGGAAAGGAAAGACCAAAAAAGACATGGCTAAAGATGACAAAGGAGGTTTGGTGGGGGTTCAGATGGAGAAGCTTGTCATGAAGCCTGCAATGCTAAACCCTGCTTTAACAGGGGAATGGCCTTAAAATACTTGTTGCTGTTTGTCTGGGTAAACACTGCTTACCAGAACTAAACACACGAACACACACACTTAAACATTTTTTCTGAATGTAATTTGAACAAATGGATGAAAAAAAATTATTTTATTCAACAAATTTTAATTCAATTATGTTTGCAATAAAAAAAAAGGAAAGAAAGAAAAAACTAAATAGTGAAGGGGGAAGGAGTGATAGACTCTACACCCCAGTCAAGGCAGTATATCTCAGCCATGCCCCACCAACAAAATGATTAGCTACATCTGTTGCATTAGCTACTCGCTCACATGAAGGTCCTATTACAGGAAGAATGCACTCCTCACAAATTTGCATAAATGAATCATGCATCAGTTGCAATGAATTAATGTTTTAAATGTTCAATCAATAGAACTACTCATTGAGATATACCACCTAGACTGGTGTAGGTTTAACAATAGCACTAACACAATGTGAGTCAGAATATAGATAATATGTTTTTTTTATAATAAACATGCCTTGCTGTGACTATTTTAAGCCTCAATCATATCACAGCTATCTAAGAGCATTATGTATTTCAGGATTTTTATCCATCATCAGCAACACTTACTTTGAAATACTGAGGTTTAAAAGACTTGGATATTCTACAGACACTGGTATGTTTAACAACATTCTGGTACACTCAGTATGACAAGCTGGGCCCTTCAAATTAGAGGTACTGACTATATGAATTTAATACATAAGAAACATAAACTACTCACCAATCTCCTGGCCTGGGGATCTGCTCCTTGTCGCAGTAACTCCCGTACACATTCTAAATGGTTATTTGCTGATGCTAATATTAATGGTGTTGTACCTTCCTGTAAGAGAAGAAATAGAAAATAAGGACATAGTGAATTTAATCCTTTTGTTACCAAATTTCTAATTTTGAAAATAATCAAGCATTTAATAATATAACTAACTTTCTCATTATTAACCCTTTAGCATTTACATTACTCTATATTTACTATTGTATTTTCACAAAAAAGGCTTTATCTCACATAATATCAAATCTACGTGATTTTGATATTATTTATTTTGGGAACAATACCTTAACATCAGTATGAGCGGCACGTTATCACCGGTTTGAGCAGAAAGAGGTGAGAGGACTCTGACCGGATATGGCCAGTTTAAATGTTAAAGGGTTAAGCTGTTGTTTGGAACAAATTTTCTTAGATACAATTATGATAAAAGGATTTTAGATAAACATAAACACTTTAGAATAGTTATGTGTCATAAAACTATGGGTGGTTCTATGGGTTTGTATCAAAAGGGTTAAGTAAAACAAATTATCACCACCACTATTGTTATTTTCATCTTGATAAATCATCATCATTATTGTTTTTATTTGAATAAATCATCATCATTACCCTCACCAACATTATTATTTTTAGCTTGACAAATAATCACCATCACCACCACCACCACTATTATTTTAGTTACAATAAATCATCATCATCAGCAGCAGCAACAACAACAACACCCCCACCACCACTATTATTTTCATCATGATAAATCATCATCATCACCATCAACAACACTATTATTTTCACCCTGACAAATCATTACCATCATGACTGCCACTATTGTTTTGACAAATCATTGTCCTGTCTCCAAAAAGCCTTATAAGGGGTTGGTACTTACCACTAGTTTCAAAAAGACTATATTAACCCTTTTGTTACGATATTTCTAATGAGATACAGTGCCTGTATATTTCCAATAATTTTGAGAAGAAAAAGAATTTGGAAGGATTTAGTAATATAACTAACTTTCTTATTATTAAGCTGATGTTTGGAACATAACTTAACCCTTTAGCATTTAAACCAGCTGTATCTGGCCAGAATTCTCTCACCTCTCTTTATGTTCAAACTGGCTATAACCAGCCACTCATACTGATGTTAAGGTATTGTTCTCAAAATAAATAATATCAAAATCCCATAGATTTGATATGTGGGATAATTATCTATATATATATAACTGAGGATGTCTGTGTGTGTGTTTGAATCCCTAAAACTAGAGAAGCACCCAACCGACTGTAATACTTATGTTTCAGGGAGTGTTCTGAGCCAAAAAAAATTCCTATTTTCAATGCCCTAGGGACCGCATTAGGCAATTTCGCGATCTCTCTCTATAATTCTTAGTCTTTCTCTTTTTAGATAGATACATACATATAACGTCGCGCCCTTATAATATCTGTCTGTCTGCATTACATCCCTTCCTACAATTCGCTCTGCGTCCAGAACGCGCCCTTATAATATCTGTCTGTATGTCTGGCTGTCTGCTGCCTCCGGTTATTCTGCCACCCTTGCTGAAGACAAATCTCACACTCATTCCCCAAACAGTTGGTAAGTGCACACAATTTCTTCCTCACGTTTTAAGCCACAGTGTTGCTTACTTACGTACACCCAGACTCTTACTTCTTTGCCAGCCATGGTTGTGGTAATACTAAGCTTAACTAAGGCGGTTATATATTTCACAATACCTTATCCCGTGCAACGCCGGGTACCACTGTTAGTGTGAAATAAAACCTTTACCATGAAAATATGATAGTATATGTAGAGTAATGTAAATGCTAAAGGGTTAAGCTGATGTTTAAAATATAACAAAAGGTTCTAAGATAAAATTATGATGGGATGTTTTTAGAAAAATACAAACACTTTATTTATCCACCCTTGAGAGATGAAAGGTAAATCTGTCCTCAGCGAGTTTTGAACTCAGAATGCAAAAATCTGAAACAATTATCACAAGGCATTTACCAAACACTTTGGCAATTCTGCCAATCAACAGCCCTGAAATAATTAAATATTTTTTACACTCTCCTTTCCTAGTGTCTTATCATTTCAGGAAATTAATCTCCTGGCAAGAAGTGGAAAGAAAATTACCATGCAGAAAAAATAAATGACCAAAGTGGGTTGCATTGTCTCTTCAAATAAAAACTTTCTATTTTAACACTGCTCCAAGGTGAACAAGTTGACAAATCTACCAATTTACTGGCCAACATTTTTTCAAATCCATTACTGCACTGTATCTGTGTGTGTGGAGTGTGAGGGGTGGGGTACATTGGCGGGGGTGGAGGTAGTGTTACTTTGTTTTTTCATGTTCAGGTGTAGTGAAATAGAATATGAAATAGACCTACATAGGTTTCAATGACGAAATGATGATGATGATGATGATTACTCTATATACACTATAGTATCTTTGTGGTAAAGGTTTTACGTGATTTTGATGTTATTTATTTTGAGAACAATGCCTTAACATCAGTATGAGCAGACATTTATGGCCAGTTTGAACAGAAAGAGGCGAGAGAATTCTGACCGGATATGGCCAGTTTAAATGCTAAAGGTTTAAATGAATATGGCCTTCACAATGGTTGGAAATTAGTAATAAATCATTATGTAATGGGGATGTGAAACAAAAACTATACTTTAAACGATACTTAAAACATTTTAAATATCAAAATATCGAAACTTCATAAATATGTTCTCCACTCACGAGAATTTCAAAACTACACCATCCAAACAACCAAATGTCAGATCCTTTCTTCTCACTTTATTCAGCATTGTTCATATTTTTGTGCATATGTTTTGTCAACTACGTCTTCTTTCTTCACTTTTTTCCACTATTTATTTACTTTGTTTTAAACCATTACATTTTAACTGTTTGCTCCCTTGACTTTTTGTATTTACTAGCAGGTAGTGGTTATGCCGCTACCTGTTCCTAGTCTCAAAATCCCTGATCTATCGCATCGTCTTCCTCAGAAACAGGTAGCGACATAACTACTATCTGCTAGTCAATATATTGATCCACCATGATCAACCTTCTGAAATGATCGTAAAACAACGAACTAATTAACAACCTATCTTTGACTTTTGTTTTATTTTCATTATTCGACACACGCATATATATATATAAATGACTCTGTGACTTGAGCAGAGGTTTCAAGGAATGCAATAAGCATCTACTACAAAAACTATAGCACTCATTGCTTAATCTCGCTGAAACTATCTCTGCAAGGTCTCATTCAGTTCTAACAACATTCTAACAACACAAATAGGTGGAAACACCAATCATCATCATCATACGATATATGGCTCTTTCTCTCTCTATATATACATATATTTTTTTTATTTGGTTACATACATACAAACATATATATATATATCATCATCATCATCACCGTTTTACGTCTGTTCTTCAACGCTAGCATGGGTTAGACGGGTTGTCCTGTTGTGGGCAGTGTCCAGTCGGCTGACCTTGTCTTGCTCATACAGGAACTGATTCTAGCTTGATTTCTACAGCCGGATGCCCTTCCTAACACCAACCTCATTTACAGTGAGTGCTGGGTGCTTTTTTTCCGTGGCGCCAACACGTCCACTTTACAGTGTGGGCTGGGTGCTTTTATGCCATGGCGCCTACACGACCACTTTGCAGTGGAAGGGTGTGGGGGCATATTGTCTATATGCTTCAGCTTCGGCTTGTTCCTGTGGGAAGTCGGGTCTTCTGTATTACTGCGTGACGCCAGAGGTCACGGTCGTGTGTCATTGCCCTTGAGAGGTGCAATTGGGTCAGGTCGGCTTTTATCACTTCATCCCAGGTCTTCTTGGGTCTCCCCACTCCACAGCTTCCATCGACTTCTAGTGCTCTGCACCTTTTTATGCAGCTGTCATCCTTTATACGCATCACATGTCCATACCAACGTAACCTCCTCTCCTGCACACAGCATTTGATTCCTCTTATGCTCAGTCTCTCTCTCAATTCGTTTATGCTTTGCTGTTCGCGTATATTACTATTACACATCCATCAGAGCATGCAAGCTACATTTCTTTCTAATCTGCGCAAGTCTTCTACAGACAGCGCCCAGGTTTCACTACCATATAGCATTGTTGTTCGTATACATGCATCATACAGTCTGCCTTTCATTTTGAGGGAAAAGCCTTTTGCAGCTAGCAGTGGCAGTAGTTCCCTGAACTTCTTCCATCCCGTTCTTACTCTAGTTATTGTACTTCCCAAACACCCACCTCCGCTGCTAATTCGGTCACCTAGGTAGCGGAAGCTGTCTACTGTTTTTACAGAGCCCTCCCAGAATTTGGTGGTGCTTGTTTCCTGTGGTCGTTTGCTGCTTGCTGTCCCAGCACAGCTGCTACATATGAAGCCTACATTCTTAGTTAAACTTCCTGAGATCCCACTACATCTCTTGTGTACCCATTGTTTGCATTTGGGGCAGAGGATGGAGTTCCTAATATATATATATATATATATATATATATATAAAACTAATGGGCCAAGTTATGAAAGTGATGGAAAGAGTTATAGTGCAACTAATTAGAGAAAGAATCAAATTAGACAAGATGCAATTTGGTTTTATACTCGGGAAAAGTACTACAGATGCCTTCTTTTTAGTAAGGCAATTACAAGAGAGCTTCCTAGCTACTATACCTAGCTTTCGTTGATTTAGAAAAGGCATTTGGCAGAGTACTTCAATCTATTATCTGGTAGTCCTTAAGGAAATTAGGTGTAGAAGGGTGGTTTGTGAGAGCATTGCAAGCCATGTACAGAGAAGCTGTCAGCAAAATGAGAGTAGGTAGTGAGTTTGTGAAGAATTCAATGTTCAAATTAGGCTTCATCATGGTTCGGTTCTTATCCCACAACTACCCATTACAGTTCTCTAGGCTATAAACAGAGGAGTTTTAGACTTTGTATGTAGAAGATGCAGAGGGGTAATTGAGAAGAAGTGATATAAATTTATTCCAGTCACAGGAAGGAGCCATAGAAGTGGTTAATATCTTCTGCTATTTATGCAACAGAATTAGCAATGGAAGAGGGTATTCTGAGAGCATAATAGCTAGAAGAAGGATAGGAAGGAAAACATTTACAGAGCTACTCCCACTGTTGACCACAAAAGGTTTCTCCCTATGTACAAAAGGACGACTGTGTGACACTTGTGTGCAAAGTGCAATGCTGCATGGTAGTGAAACATGGGCTGTGACTGCAGAGGACATGTGTAAACTGAAAAGAAATGAAGCAACCATGCTCCATTGGATGTGCAATGTAAGTGTGATAGAAAGGTAGAGCTTGGACAAGTTGAGGGAGAAGCTGGTTTAAGAGGAATCCGAGGTGGTGTGCACTGCTAAGATTAGTACAACAATCAATTTCTTTCCTTTCTCTTGTCTATCCCTTACTTTCTCCTCCCTTTCAGTTTTCATCTCCATATTTGCCCACCTACCTCCAGTTTTATGGTTTCCTACCACTTTGACTTTGTTCTAATTATGTTATTTTCATTCTCTGATAAAGGGCTCAATTGAAAATATTAGATAATTCCTCTCTCTATTCAACCATACACCATCACAAGGATGTTAGATAAGAAAATTAATACTTTTCAAACTCAGGACCTGAGAACTATATTTAACCTCTTCAGTGCCATAGATGAGATAACTCGTCCAAACATGTTTGAACTCCTTTCCAACATTTCATAACTTCAAAGTTATGAACTTGTTTCCAACAGTTCATAACTTCAAAGCTAGATGGGGTTACTACTTTATTAATGTGACGTTTGTCAATCAAAATATTCATTTTACTGGAAAAAAAAAACCAGCACAGAAACTATCCCTGTGTAAAATATACACAGCAGTTAACAGATTAATGTCAGCAGAATAAACCATGTCACCAATCAAAACAATTTACTTGTCCGATGACAATGACGATGATGATGATGATGATCAAAATTCTACTTTTACTTCTATATAGACAAAACAGCCTTTTGTTTTTAACTCTATATATGTTATTTGTAGTGGCTTAAGTTGTAATGTCAGAGATAAATGAAGGCAATAGATTGTTAAAATCAGTTAGTTGAGTGTTGGACAGAGTATCTTGTGGTATTTAGTAAATTCTCTCTATGTGATTAGGAAGGTGTTAGAAAAGGCATAAACCAGTATAATAAATGCCAAAATTATGAGTACAATGTAAAATGATGATCAATCAGCCTACTAGAGATAGCAGTAAATTTCTCTCAAATTGCATGCGAGTCTTAAAAAAGAAGGGCACAGTGGATACACATGATTAATCAGCTTGCTAGAAAAAGCAGCAAATCTCCTCTACATCACACACTACTTTCTTGAAAAAGAAGGGCATATTGTATACACAATAATTCCCAAGGAAAAGGACAGGACAGTCATTGCAGGTGTGTCTGTCATGATAGGCCTGCTTAGCCAGAGCTGATTTTAGACTAAACAAAAACAACGACAACAATGACAACTAAGTCATACTGATTCTAGTTTCTATAAAAACAGATCTATATTACTGGTAAAATTCCTCATCAATCCTACCTACTCACCTACTCAAAGAATTTACGCTAAAATACATCTGAAGGGTAAATACTAGTAGATATATGAACATACAGTGTTATATGTACTAATAACAGCACTGTTTGTTGCTGTTGTTATTAATGATGGTGGTGGGGTTGTGGTGGTGGTGGGGTTGTGGTATGTAATAGAGTCAGGGTTACTACTGTGAAGAGAATGTTCTGGCTCTTGCTGGATTATTATGTAACATTGTATATCAGCATCTCCTGCTTACTTTTCATGTAATTTGATGATCTGAATGATTCAAGTAGTAGTGGTAGTGATGATGAGAAGGAGGTGGAAGAGGAGGAAGATGATGATCGAGATAATCATGAGGAGGAGGAGGAGGATGATAATGATGATGAAAATTGTACTTTCGCTTCCAAACAGCTATTTTTTAAAGTGGTTTAAGTTGTAATGTCAGAGGCAATTGAAGGAGGTTGAATGGCTGATATAGGGTCTTGCCATATTTAGTTACATCTTTTTATGTTCTAATTCAAAATCCCATCAAGGCTGACTTTTATCCTTCTGACAGTTGATAGAACAAGCACCAGTTAAGTACATGGTTGATGTAATTGACTATACTTTCTCCCAAAATATGTGGCCTTGTGCCTATGTTAGAAATTATTATTATTATTATTGGCAGTATCGGAAGAATGTCAGACTATGCTTTGTGGCATAGAGTTACAACCCTTTAAATTCTGAGTTCGAATCCCGCCAAGGTTAACTTTGCCTTTCATCCTTACGGGTTTGATAAAATAAAGTACCAGTAATGCACTGGGGTGTTTTAATCGACTTTCCCACCACCCCCAAAACTGTTGGCCTTGTGCCTAAATCAGAAACTATTATTATTGATAGAGCATCAGATGAAATGCTTTGTAATATTTAGTTACGACTTTCTGTTTTCAGTTCAAATCCTTCCAGGGGTCAATAAAATAAAATACCAATAAAAGCAACTTTAATTATAGAAAAAAATCAATGGATATAATTAAAATATTCAACACAATGAAATAAGTTTAAGTGTTACACTTTAAACAACCTTAACTATGAAACAAAATATAAATAAGAAAATTTATGAAATATGGAATTTCCATGGGTTCCACTAGTTAATACTATAAGGATAAATAATGCTTTTGATATACTTTACTACAGAATATTTCTAAGAAGGGATCTTCAGTTGAGTCAATGACAGCAACCTTTCTAGTGCTGGTCCCACAACAAATGTACCCAGTACACCCTATCAGGTAGTTGGCCATAGGGAAGGTATGCCTCTGTAGAAATCATGCCAAAGGGGGTCTAGAGGACTCTTTAGTTGTTTCTGGGGTATGTCAACCTCTCTAGAGTTGGTGATCTGCATGATAAATGATCACCCAGTACACTCAGTAAAGTGGTTGGGCATCCAGCCATAGAAATCTGGCCAAACAAAGGATTGGGAAGATTCTTCAGCTAAGCCAAAGACATGACAACTTCCCTAGTGTTGGTGCCATGATAAAATGCACTTGGTAGAGCCAGGGTGATATGCCAAACCCCTAAGCTCCCAGCCCACCTGAGGGTCAGAGGTGCTACTTGAGTATTGACTAGTCTATGTCGATATGTCCAACCCTTTCTATCAGGGAAAACAGATGATGATGATGATGATTTTAGCCAACATTGTATGTATCAGAATTGAAAATAATTTGGCTGATCCTACATTTTCTATCTATCCACAGAGATATTGAATAAGAAGAGAATGTATTTACACCTGTGAATACATACAGTTATGGTTAATATTTATAGCAGTATTCTCTAGTACAGTACAGTATTAAAACAAAACGCAGTTAACATAACAGTAAGTTATAAATATTAACTTTGTCATTCATCTTTCCAAAGATAATAAAATAATAATATGAAAAGGCTTCAAATGATATGAAAAACTGGATCAGGATGCTTTAGTTTGTTGAGAATTTAGCACTACATTATGGTGCCAACCAGTACAATAACAATGATAAATGAAAACTGTTCTTTTGTTTCATTTGTTTATACCATATGCCAATGTATTTGAGCCAGATTCCAAGATATTTGTGCCACATGCCAAAGAATTTGTGGCACATACCAAGGAATGCACCGAAGACATTACAAGTAAGAAGTGTGAATCATCTCAACCAGAAAGAAATGATAAACAAAAACAAGTTATGTGAAATGATTCAACTAGGAATTGAAACTTTATTGCAAACAATGTTTTTTTCTGTTTTCCTTTCATCTAGCCTCCTGTTATACCATAAAGGAGGTGTATATATCCTTTCATCTAGCCTCCTGTTATACCACGAAGGAGGTATATATAGCTATCCTTTCATCTTCCCTACTGCAAAGGAGGTATATAGAGCAATCCTTTCATTTCTCCAGCGATACAATCAAGGAGGTATATCATCATCATCATCATCATCATCATCACCGTTTTACGTCTGTTCTTCCACGCTAGCATGGGTTAGACGGGTTGTCCTGTTGTGAGCAGTGTCCGGTCGGCTGACCTTGTCTTGCTCATACGGGAACTGATTCTGGCTTGATTTCTACAGCTGGATGCCCTTCCTAACACAAACCTCAGGAAGGGCATGTATATGTAGCTATCTTTTCATTTCTCCAGCGATACAATCAAGGAGGTATATTTAGTCACCCCCAACAAAAAATGGTGAAAATGGTTTATCTGCCAAGATTTAAAAGAACTGTTCTGACATTTTGGCTCCCGGGCTGCACTATGTGATCATACTTGTTTTGGACATGGAATTTCCATCACAAAACTAGAGTGATGCAGTTCTTCTCCCTTTCTTCAAGAAGAGTGACAGGCACTCTTACAGCAACTATTGGGCCATCAGTTTGATAGACACAGTGGCCAGGATATTTGGCATTATTCTACTACAAAAATTTTAACATAAGTGAGATCAATGCAATTGGTCAAATCAGTGGTCAAATCAGTTTTCATTAGGGCCGAGGCTGCACACATTAAATTTTCACCATGAGAAGGGTTCTGGAACACTGCTAAAGTTACCAGCAGCAAACCTTCACTTGTTCTATGTACTTTGCAACAGCCTTTGGTACTCTTGATCGCAATGCACTTTGGGATATCATGATTGCAAATGGATTACCTGAGAAGCTGCAGAATTTAATTAGAGTTTATTGCAGCTCTACATAGCAAAGGTTTGCAATTATATTGAAGAATCTGACTCTTTCAAAATTCACTTTGGTATCTGGCAGGGCTGTGTTCCATCTCCAACACTCTTCAACTGTTGACTGATCATATAGCACGCCCTCAGGGGTTTCCTGAGCATCACTGTGAGACAAGACTGATCTTGACTACGCTGACAACCTTGCAATAATTGGCAATACCTACATCGATGTTCAATCAGCTATTGAACATCTCAGAGAGCATACAACACATGTTGGCATCTCACCATCTGATAAGGTCCCCATTATACTGAAATGTAAAATTTTAGAATTCAATCAATTCAACTTTCTCAGCACCTGCTTCACTGCCACAGGCCAAAATAAATGTCCACATCAACCATGGACATGCTGCATTCTGTTGTCTTTAAAGCCTACTCTGCTCTAGATTGAAGATTAATCATCGTCTTTGTCATCTTTTTTACATCAACCTTTCTGTGTTGGCATAGGATAGACAGGACTTTTTGAGACAATGTTTTACAGTTAGATACCCTTCTACAGTTAGATACCCTTTTAATCACTTTTTGCAAGGATATGGTGTATCTATTCTAAACTAGATACACACGGTCTATTAACTATTAACTGGACATTCTATACCATATAAGTAAATTTAGACATTATATGTTGATGAAAGTAAGAGATCCAATTTCAAATGAAACTTACAGCTTATTTACTGAGAATCAATTAGTGAAGTGGTAATTTGGGTATCTACTTGTGTTTGTTGCACATGCATATGCACATAGATACAGATACAGATAGAAATAGAAATTTTAAGTAGTGATGTATTTGTTTTGCAAGGTTTTTGATATGCAATTGTGTGTTGAAACACATATCTGTGACATCCTCAGTAATAATCATGTTTCCGTGTTTCTCCCATTGTATTCCAATAGATATGTGTGACAAAAGAACTTTGAGAAACTATACTTATATTTATATTAACTGTTGGTCAATAATAAACATTGATTGCCAGCTAAATTATTTATAGAAATATAAAAATATACTGAAGCGAAAACCAAACCCAACAGTGAGTGTGTTTTACTATTTTTATCTGGCGATATTAGGACAACATGGACCCCACCCCGCAAATATAACAATATAAATTCTAAGCAAGATCTAGTAAAAATTTAAAAAAAAGGAAAAGTGTTGCTTAGGCTCCAGGTTGGCTCTGATTGAGCAGATCAAAAGATTTCTAGCAGTGACCATGTTTTTTGTATATCTAGAACTACATTGTTCAGTATTTTCCAGCTATTTCTAGCAGGTTGAGTAACCATGTGAGGCTCTTTCTGTATACATTCACAAGTGCTGTGATATGACCATACCAAAAATGTTCAACTCCATTATACTCAGTCTTTCTAGCTGTAAATAAGTAAAAAAAAACTATGATGAACTACAACTGACTGAGGATATTGTCTCACGAATGGATGTTTTGTTCACTTGATATGTTAATCCTTTATCATTTACATTACTCTTGTATTTTCACAGGAAAGGCTTTATCTCACATAATATCGAATCTACAAGATTTTGATACTATTTATTTTGAGAACAACACCTTAACATAAGTATGAGTGACTAGTTACAGCTGGTTTGAACAGAAAGAGGTGAGCGAATTCTGGCCGAATACAGCTGGTTTAAATGCTAAAGGGTTAAATTAAAATTCTTTGCATCTTGATCTTAACCAAAATAATAAAACAACAGTATTTGGGTATAAACCTCATGTGAGTCTTTTAATTGTTTATTTCCACCTTCAGCAGAGTATGGGAAAGGGTAGCAGGATTTGAACTCAGAATACACCAAGCTGGAACAGATACCACAAAGCATCCTATTTGACTTTTAAAATGATTTTCGCCAATCCACCACTCCTGGAGTGATACTTTATTTTATCAATCCTGAATAGATGAAAAACAAAGTTTACCTCAACAGGATCTAAAAAACCAGAACAAATACACAGGTATTTAATCCAATGCTCTAATGAGCATTTACAGGCCAATTTGTGGCCTATTAAACCTCATGTGAGTAGCGTGCAATATATTAGTCACATAATCGGTACAAAGCATTGGGTTGGTTTAATTTATTTTTTATAACATTTTTATGAACTACTTTAGTGTTGAAAGCAACATGGATGTATCTACGTAACTAGTGCAGAATAAATACCACAAGTTATTATCTTTAGGTAGCATGACACATTGAATGACAAAGTTGAATCTTTGAATAACATTACAATCAATCTAACAAGCTTCCAAACAACTTCCATCAACCTAATTTCACTCACAAAGTTTGTGCTAATCTAGTTTTATAATAAAAGACACTTGCCTAAGATGCCATACCATACAGTGGGACCAAACCAGTTCCTGATGAGCGTTCCAGCTGATTTGATCAACAGAACAGCCTGTTCGTGAAATTAATGTGCAAGTAGCTGAGCACTCCACAGATATTTTTACCTTAACATAGTTCTCAGGGAGATTCAGTGTGTGCCCTTTGAAATAAAGGTACAATTCATTTTTGCCAGCTGAGTGGACTTGAGCAATGTGAAATAAAGTGACTTTCTCTAAGACATAATGCACTACTGGGAATCAAACTCACAACTTTACGATCATGACCAAATACCATAACCACTAAGCTACATACCTTCACTTGTGTCAATGTAAACATATAATAAATATGATACTTGAAGCCAGTTAGGTAGTGTAACAATTGAAAAACATAAAAGACTAACTAAATGAATCAATATTTGCTATTCTAATATTAATGTCAAAAATAGACATATGAAATTAGGAAATTAGTTTTAGAATCAGACAATACTGAGGATCAATGAATATGTAGCTACAGTTTGGCTTTAAAATACCTGATATTTATATAAAATTATGTATAGAACATTCTTTTTATCATTTACCAGATCTCTACATTCTAGTTTCAAATCACAACAGGGTTTATTTTAAGGAAATTTTTGAACTGCATAAATCTTTGAAGCGGGTGCTATGACCCAGTGTTTGATATTCTTGGGGCTATTTTTAACATTTTATGAGTGTTTTAAGTTTGTTAACCATCATTTACCATGTGAGTGTCTGTAGTATTTGACACAAAATGTAAACTTACTGTACAAAATTAGATTTAGAACTATACAAGCAGGGGACAACTGCATGTTAAAATAATCACATCACTACCTAACAAGGTCAACTTTGATCCTTCCAGAGTCGGTAAAATAAAATATCAGTCAAACAGTGGTTTTGATTTAATCAACAGATCCTTCCCTACAACATTTTGGGCCTTACACCCATGTAAAAGATTATTATTATTCTAAACAAACATTGGGTGTTTAAAAAATTATTGAGATGAAGTGTTGAGTATATTTGAAATTTATAGAAAAATTGAAATCTTCAATGCCATCAATGACAACAGCATGGAAGTTGGGTAAAATACCCCTAAGGACAGAAAACTGTTCGAGTTTTCAACTTTTTCTATAAATTATTATTATGACTATTATATTTTCTTCACTCAGCTTCCAACAATGGAGATATATTACTGTGTTAGTTGTTTATTACAAGTGAACTAAGGTAACACTCTTTATTTTTTAAGCACCCTCTAGAGTATTTGAGCTGTTCCAAGCACTGCTGTTTTTTGCAAGTGCTCCACTCTTATTGCAACCCCTATTTGTTCAATGTACATCTCAAGATCTTTACTTACTGTTTCTAAGGATTCAACTATTATTGATATTACTACCACCTTTTTCAGTGACCACTACTGCTTAATCCCCTAAACTAACCTGTCATGTCTATCGACTTTTTCTCCTTCTTTACCACATACCTTGTTATCAGCTGGATATGAAATAATTATGATCCAGCACTGTTTGCTTTCTCAATTATCATAATATCTGGTTTCTTATTCTCTATCTCATGGTCACACTGAATCATAAAATCTTACAGGATCTTTGCATTATAATTTTCAATAATGCCTTCAGGCTTATGTTTGTACCACTTTTCTGCCTTGTCAAGTCCATACTAGCTGTATAGTACCCCTTGCTACACTGTTGTGATGCCCCTTATATTCCTTCTGAGCCAATGGTGTGCATTGACTGGTAATATGCCATACAGTTTCTCCATTCTCACTACAAATTCTACACTTATGATTTTCTGTTATGTGCTCTACTCTGTATTTGATAACATTGGTTTTTAGAGTTACTCTTTTAATGAAATACCCCATATCTAATCAATAGTTTTCTTGTCTTTTGGTCTAAGCTGTTTAGCTCTTTTACTGTCCATGTGATCAACCCTGCTCCATATCTGAAGAATGAAACTGGGCATGTGTTGATAGCTTCAATCTTATTCCATACAAGTCTCAGTCTGCAAAGCTATTCCACCTTAAATTTTTCTTTCATTTCCTCCTCCATTACTTTGTCCATTTGCAATATCCCTAAGTACTTATAACCTTCCTCTTCTATTTGCTTCATAACCTCCCCTGATGGCAGCACCAACCCATCCATGTATCTAATTTTGCCTCTGTTCAAACTAACACACCACACTTTTTCAATCCAAACTCAATTCTGATGTCAGCACTAAATGTATACACTGTATCAACGAGGGAACTGACCTAGAATTCATCCTTACCATAAAGCTTGAGGTTGTCCATGAATAACAAGTGGCTAACCTTTGGAATTCATACCCAGCCTTAGCTATCCTCAAAATCCTTGTCAGTGGTATCATGCGCAGTACAAAAATCATTGGTGAAATATACCTTCTTTGATTTCTATTGTCCCTAAGCTTCTTCCACTTGCTGGCTGTCAGTTTTGTCTTCTGCTTCTCCATACCTTTCCTTAACCCTTTATCATTTACATTACTCTATATATACTATTGTATTTTTGCTTTATCTCACATAATTATCTTATATAATATCGAATCTATGAGATTTCAATGTTATTTATTTTGAGAACAATACCTTGATATCAGTATGAGTGGCCAGTTACAGCCGGTTGGGCAGAAAGAGGTGAGAGAATTCTGGCCAGATATGGCCGGTTTAAATGCTAAAGGGTTAAGAATCTCTCAACATTCATTGCAATACTAAATAGGTTCATACATTCCATGATCCAAGTGTGCAGAATCATGTCATAGGCTTTACAGTAATCAATCCATGGCCAAGTTGGTTTTCTTCCTCTTGCTATCCCTAAGTATTGTTTTATCCATCAAAAGCTGGTTCTTGGTACCTCAGCACTTATGCTTACATCTTTTCTGCTCATCTGATAGAACTTCATTTTCTTCAAGATGCCTGTACTCTGCAATTATTCCAATCAACAACTTCCACATAAGTGGTAAGCTTGATATTGGTCTGTAGTTGTCTACTGCATTCCCTTTCATGATGTCTTTCAGGCACAAAACTATCCTACCCTTTGTCAGCCACTTCAATATCACTTGGTCAGTATTTAACAACATGTTGAGTTGTTAATGCATGACATTAAATACATTTTTGATCAAGTAGCCTTGAACTCCATCTAGAGACTTCCAATTGATCATCTTTTTGCTCACTTCTTTCATGTCTCTAACTGAAATGTCTAGTTCTGCTTGCTGTGAGTCCTGATATGGCTATTATTATTATTCAGATAAATGTTATATCTAGATTTTGATATTTGGATAATTTCTCCATCTTTTTTGAGAGATATATTATCATTTGTTGGAATTGATACAGTTTTTTTTCCCGATGATCTCTGACAACAATATCTGATTGATTAGCCCTGACCATCCTGTCTGTGTATATTGACAAATCCTAAAGTATGTTTTTTTTGTTATTCTCTAAGACCTTTTTTGGTGTATACCTCTGTGTGTGAGTCTCTATGTGTTTGTGTGTGAATAGGGGAAAGGAGTGAAGCAGCTGCGCCACACCCTTGTAGCAGTGCAGTGTTTGATAAATGTGTAATGAGAAATAAGTTATGATATGTGGTTTAGTGGTTAGGATGTTGGACTGATAATCCTAATGTTGTAGGTTCAATTCTTGGACCAGGTGATGCATTGTATTCTTGAGCAAAATGCTTCATTTCATGTTGCTTTTTATGATAGGAGTGGATCAATGAGAAATAAGACATCTACCATGATTTGAAAGTAAGAAAATCTGGAATAGTGCAGTCACACATCCTCATCATTTAACATCCACTTTTCCAGCTAGCAATGGTTTAACAAGTAGTCATAAACCAAGTCTATATTCAAGTGGAGCTACTAACTTTTCAGATGGGATGGGGCCTTGCATTTTGCTTTCATATGTTCCCAGACT
Source organism: Eledone cirrhosa (assembly GCA_964016885.1). Taxonomy (NCBI): domain Eukaryota; kingdom Metazoa; phylum Mollusca; class Cephalopoda; order Octopoda; family Eledonidae; genus Eledone; species Eledone cirrhosa. The sequence goes on from OZ024741.1 coordinate 88,360,054, forward strand.
CAGTTGAACGCTTAGATGAGCTGAGGGCCTGCATCTCACTTTCTTATGTTTCCACACTCTACCAAGTGCATTTTATCATGATACCAACACTGGCTGAAGATTCCTTCTAACCTTTGGTTTGGCAAGACTTCCACAGCTGGATGCCCTTCCTCTCACCAGCTATTTTATAGAGTGTACTGGTTACGTTCATTGTGTAGATCACCAACACTAGGGAGGTTGTCATGTCTTTGACACAACCAAAGAGTCCTTTTGACTCTTTGTTTGGCCAGTTTTCTATAGTTAGATGCCCTTCCTACCACCAATGAAATACTTATCGTTTACTATCAGATAAGCTATATTTAAAAAAGAAACTTTTCTGTTAATTACCTTGTCCTTACAGTCCACATGAACTTTGCCACTGTCCAGAACTTTACATAACTGCTCCAGGTTACCTTGCAATGCTGCCAGGTGCAGTTGCTGATCAGATGGGGTTTCTTTCTGTAACAACAAAAATAAAACAAATTTATAATTATAATAACAAATATAAAATTATATCAGGGTAAATAACATTTTTGGTCAATTTATGGAGCATTAGCAAATTTGAAAATACAGTCACCACAGTATAGATAACTATAATGATAGTTAAATAAATCAAGTAAATTACCCCTGGAGGCAATATGAGAGATGTGTGTTTCAATTCCCATCAGGTGTTTCTGTTCATTTTTTCTGGCTCCAGGGTTAATTTACTTGATTTATTTAACTATTATTATAGTTATCTACATTGTGGTGATTATATTTTCAAATAATTCAAGCAATTTATTGGATCATACATAGTAAAAGTGACTCATTTTAATATGTTTATATGCTGTAGAAAGGATGTAATTACTGACATTTCAAGTAAAGAAGCCCTTCTTCAGCGAGAGACAGTTCAAGTATTTTGAATAACATTAAGCAAATATTAAAACTGGCTGTGTACATGAGTGAACATCTGTGTGCGTGCGTGCATGTGTGTCATGCCATGTGAGGAAGAAAGAAAAAGACAGAAGTTAAAAGGGAAAGAGATTAACAAAGAAAAAAAAAATAGAAATGGAAAAGATGGAGGGAGACAAACTTTCAGTTTATGAATACAACTTTTTTTTCACTACTGCTGATGTTGTTGCTGTTGTTTTATACTCATGTTAGTGCTAGTCAGTCCTGATCAATCAAACTTATAACACATAGGTAGTTCGCTAACTAGCTCTGATCCACAAAGCAAGTTCTCTAGAAAGACCTAGTCATTGTCTAGCTGGAGATCACATTAGGTAGCATGATATACATTGTTGTTTCTTGTAAGACATGCAGTATGGCAGTCTGGATACATGTCATTTTTACTATAGTCCAGTTAATCTCCATATGCTCATATGATGAAGAGTAGTGTTCAGGTCGCCTTATATATATATATATTTCTGCAAAGTGGTCGTGGAGGTGCCACGGCAAAAAAGCACCCAGCCCACACTGTAAAGGGGACGTGTAGGCGCAACGGAAAAAAGCACCCAGCGTTCACTGTAAATGAGGTTGGTGTTAGGAAGGGCATCCAGCTGTAGAAATCAAGCCAGAATCAGTTCCCGTATGAGCAAGACAAGGTCAGCCGACCGGACACTGCCCACAACAGGACAACCCGTCTAACCCATGCTAGCATGGAAGAAAGGGCGTAAACCGGTGATGATGATGATGATTATATATATATATATATATAGGAACAAGTAAGACCCCGACGGCTGAGCTCAAGCCATTTCGACGGCTAATTCTGTACCAGAATTAGCCGTCGAAACGGCTTGAGCTCAGCCGTCGGGGTCTTACTTGTTCCTATTACCCACTCTACTACCCTAAGTATTGAGTACTTTGGTGCGTTATGGTCCACCTGGTTCCTTACCACATTTCCTTCGTTATATATATATATATATATATATATATATTTCGTTTCTGAATTTGTTTAGCAAGATTCTTTATCTGAAAACGTGTGTTGAAACCGATATTGTTATACTTTGGGAGGGTCATGTTGCCAATAAGAAACACATGCACCAGTTGCTTTCACTTCAATTTATTATAATAAATTTATAAATTTAGGAATTTATAAATTTCCGGTTGGTTGGTTGGTTCCATAATCAGATGGTTGTTTATATATTGTCAAAGTTCTTTCGTCACACATTCTGTGACCTCTTCAGTGACTGGGGATTCTTTTCTTTGTTTTTGTGCCTCTCCTTTGTTCTGTCCTACGCCATTTTGTTTCTATGTGTGTGTTGTGTGCTCAGTCTGCGCATGCGCCACATCCGGGTGTCTGTGTGTGTTTATATTCGTTTATTTATTTATTTATTTAGGTTGGTTGTTTGTTCTATGTGCGTGTGTGTTTTCATTTTGTCCTTAATTGTAAGTTGTGATGTTGCTGTTCCACTCATATTTTCTATTTAATTTTGGTTGTAATTCTTTTATGTTTATTGCCTCTGTGATTTGTCTAAACATTGCGTCTTTTCTGTGTGTAGATTCTATTTTTATTTCTATGTTCTCTAATTTACCCTTATGTTCTATTTTAGCATGTTGGTAGAGTACAGATGATTCTTTACTATCTTGAAGGTCTCGCCAGTGTTCATTTATCCGTTCTCTACACTACGAACTGTCTCACCTATGTGCACTATATTTTTGTCTCTACATTGTCCTTCAGTACATCTTATGCTATATACTACATTTTTAGTTTTACAGTTAATATGGGGGCTTAATTTACAGGTTATACATTTCTTATCTATACAGGGGGTCTTTGAAAAAGGTATGTCTTGCTAATAAGTGTTTTTACGGAGGTACCTGGTCTTTCTATTATCTTAATATTGAGTTTATATTTGTCTAGGGCCCTTCTAAATTTGTAAGCTAATTCACCTCTAGGGGTTGTATCGATGAACATTACACTCTGGTATTTATTGCTATCATACCATGAGTTTATTCTATTAGCCTTATTCCTAGTTCTTTCTATTCTATTCCAAAATTTGCTCCTATACAAGGGGCAGGTCCCATTTGTGTCATTATTTACCATTTTTTCCCATTTGGTTCTGGCTCCTCTATACACTCTGATTCTATCTCTCTGATTGTAACCAGAGAATTGCATATGGTGGATGAAGTGTTGTATGTGTCTCTCTAGTTCTTCGGGGTTGCACATGCGGGACACGTTTCTCATCACCCGTACCAAATCCGCAATCAGTATGTTGATTTTGGTATGGTCCGAAACAGCTGAGTTTCGGTGGATCAGATATTTGGAAGTCATGGGTTTGGCATAATGGGAATGGAGGATTTGTTTTTTGTTATTAATGGTATCTAACCAGAGCTCTGTGTCTAGTACAGGTAATCGATGGTTGGGGTGTTTACTTGGGTAGTCTATAGTAACTCTAATACTCTGGTGGATGGAGTTAGCTATTTGCTGGATGCTTTCCATTGTGTTTTTCTCTAATGGGGGTGTTTTAACTACGATGTTTATATCATCAACGTAGCGGGAGTACAATATCAGGGTTAAGGGGTCTTCTAATTGTTCTTTAAGTTTAAGTCTACTGTCCCACCATACCATGAATAAGTTAGCTATGTCGCCTGCAATGCTAACACCAATGGCTGCTCCTTCCTCTTGGGCATATGTTTTTCCATTAAATTTGAACATATGTTCCTTAAGGGTTAATTATATATATATATATAGAGAGAGAGAGAGAGAGAGAGAGAGAGAGAGAGAGAGAGAGAGAGAGAGAGAGAGAGAGAGAGAGAGAGAGAGAGAGAGAGAGAAGATGCATGGCTAAGTGGTTAGGATGCTTGACTCATGATCATAAAGTCATGAGTTTGATACCTGATAGTGTGTTGTATTCTTGAGCAAGACACTTTCACATAGCTTAAGTCCACTCAGCTGGAAAAGATGATTCATACCTATAATTCAATGGACCAGCTTTACCTTACACAATGTCACACAGAAACTATGAAAACTACATAAATGGTATATGAGTGTGTGGAATGGTCAGCCATTTGCACACTCATTTCATGAGCAGGCTGTGCCATTGATTAAATGGCAGAAACACTCATTTGAACCAATGGCAGGCCAACACCCACTCACACTCACACACACACACACATATATATATGTCAAGGAAACAAACAAACTAGAGGATGCAATAACACAAGGTGTATTAATTTCACACTATATATATATATGCCATTTAAGTTGTGTGGTTTATCAATAAGTAGAACTGGTCATTCCGGTTAGTAAGCCATAATGCAATAAATTAAAGCACTCAACATTATGCAAATCATCCACTGTAGATGGGGTATCTCATGGCTGGAGCAGGAATGGAGTTAAATATTCATTTAAAAACAATGGAAGACTAGCTTGGAAACATTCTTTAAAGTTTTAATGTTTCAAAAACATTATACATATTTCAATGGTCTAGTTACACCATCTGGTCATGAAGCAAGACTTAGATGATTTCAACAGGGGTCAATTGCAAAATGAATTATATAATATAACAGCATTATAGCAAATACAAACAGAGAATAGAGAATAGATTTGATTTGGGGATGGCTTGCCAATTCGGTGTTATAGTAATGGCAAACCATATGATATAATTAACAGTCTTTGGTCTTCTTTTCAATGTAATACTTGCTCTATGAGTATACTTAGACATTTGAAACAATGAGTTCATACACATAAATCTTGTATGTAACTTTCTGAGTAGTTTACTGTAATAAATCTCATATTTTGAGTTGTAATAACTTCTTTGCCTACCCTTAACCGTTTTCTTATTCAAAAACGTTTTATTTTAAATTAATATATATATATATACACACACACATACATAATTCTTTCACACCCCAGTCTCTATTATTGTTTACATCCAGCACTCCTTTTCTTCCTCTCTTCTTATACTCTGCCTTCATCACCTCTGTAGAAGAGGTCTCTTTAGTCTTGCAGAAGGTTTGACCATGTTGATGTCATGATAAAATGCACCTAGTACACTCTGTAAATTGGTTGACAATAGTAGACAACATGCCAAAACTGGAATGCAAAAAAGTACAATGTGATCCTTAACCCTTTAGCATTTAAACCAGCCATATCCGGCCAAACTTCTCTCACCTCTTTCTGTTCAAATCGGCAGTAACTGGTCGCTCATATTGACGTTAAGGTATTGTTCTTAAAATAAATAATATCAAAATCTCATAGCTTCGATATTATTGGAAAAATACAATAATAAATATTGAGTAATGTAAATGCTAAAGGGTTAACTCAGCTGGGAAGGCTGTAACTCAGACATGTTGAAGCTATATTATAAAATACCATTACAGGTAATATTGCCAAAGGATTTGCAGGCTATATTCAACTGCTATGTGAAAGAAGGTAGGTGTTCAGCTTTAGTTTATCAGTTACTATATAAATCGTAACCCATTACAGTACGCTAATATTAACATTACAAAAAAAAAAAAAATTTAACAATATAAAAAATAACATTCATTAAACAAAATGTTTCTTGGTTGTCAAAAAGTTTGAGAAACCTTAAATTATTAACAAACAATTAAATTATCATCATATTTATAATTATTTTTACATTTGTTTTTCCATGTAGAATTCTATAGCCAGATGCCCTTCCTGAAACCAACACTTGTTTTGTTTTGTTTTTTTCTTAAGGTACAGATCTTTGTACATCCAATCATTGAGCATCAGGATCTGTTTATGCAGAATGTAAACAAATACCACCACCTGTGATGTGGAATGTGAAAAGAAGAGAAGAAACAAACAAACATACACACACACATAGATATGTATATACAGCTAGCTTTCTTACAGTTTTTGTTGACCAAATTCACTTTCCCAAAGTGTTATGCAATGGGATAGAGCCTAAGACTACTTAGTTGTGAATGGAACCTCATAACAACATACCCATACTTTATAACAATACACCCATACATGCACCTATATTATAGCCTATATCTTTTTTTTATGATCATATCATGTATAATACTTCCAATACTTGTAATTGATAAATGAAATGCAACACCACAGCCAGTGTCAAAGGGAGATCATTTTTTCATCGCTATTTTAACATAAATCAAATTTTGTAATTTGATCTTTTCTCTATAACTTAGATATATAATCCCACTGATGGAAAACTAAAGAAAGAGAGATTACGCTTCCTCTAGATTGGCATGTAGCTACATTAGGTAAAATGTATCTATATGTAAAATTAAGCTAAATGAAACTAATATAAAAGTTATCATTTTGCCAGCAATAACAAAACAGTGCTTAATGTTATCATCAAAACAAGGTGGTGAATAGGCAGAATTGGTAGAGCATCGGTTAAAATGACATTGTAGTATTTGTTTTGACTCTTTACATTCTGAGTTCAAATCCAGCTTCCAGAGTCAATAAAGTATAGTACCTGGGTTGATTTAGCAACTTGGCCCATCCCACAAATTTGCTGCCCTTGTTCCTAATTAATTAGAAATTAATTAGAAATTAATTTTATTATCAAGAGTATGTCTGATAAAGTAAGATAACTAGAATAAAATTTTAAAGCAACATTTTTTAAAACTTGTTGAAACAACAATAACAGCAAGAGTAGCAGCAGCAACAGCAACAACAACAACAACAACAACAACAAAGGAGCCCTTAACTCCTGATGGAATTGTAGAAGCGCCATCATAAATAACACAGTGTATCTTGGCCATGTTAAACCTAGCAGAGCCTATCCCTCTCCAGATCAGAACACAACCAGTTTCTACAGAAAGAGAATCAACTCAAGGACTGAACTGGTACTTTATTTATCAATCTGAAAGTGTGTGTGTATGTGTGTTTATCTCCACATATGTCTTTGTATTGAAACTGCAAGAGCAACCCAGCTGGTGAAATTTGTTTATAATCCACAGCTCAACAGTTTAGTGAATGAAGACCAGTAAAATAGGTATCTTACTTGTTTTTAAGTACCATACTGAAAAACATATATTGGTGTCACAAAGGAAATCCACCCTCACAATATTTTTTTAAATCTCATTTAACCCATGGCAACATGGAAACACAGATGTAAAAGTGAGGATGATGATGGTGATGATGATATATATACATACCTATCATCATCATCATCACCGTTTTACGTCCATTCTTCCACGCTAGCATGGGTTAGACGGGTTGTCCTGTTGTGGGCAGTGTCTGGTCGGCTGACCATGCCTTGCTCATACAGGAACTGATTTGGCTTGATTTCTACAGCTGGATGCCCTTCCTAACACCAACCTCATTTACAGTGAGTGCTGGGTGCTTTTTCGTGGCGCCTACACGTCCACTTTACAGTGTGGGCTGGGTGCTTTTTTTGCCGTGGCACCTCCACGACCACCTTGCGGTGGGGGGTGTGGGGGCATATTGTCTATATGCTTCAGAGGTGTAATTGGGTAAGGTCGGCTTTTATCACCTCATCCCAGGTCATCTTGGGTCTCCCCACTCCGCGGTTTCCATCGACTTCTAGTGCTCTGCACCTTTTTATGCAGCTCTCATCCTTCATACGCATCACATGTCCATACCAGCGCAACCGCCTCTCCTGCACACAGCATTTGATTCCTCTTATGCTCAGTCTCTCTCTCAATTCATTTATGCTTTGTCGTTCACGTATATTACTGTTACACATCCATCGGAGCATGCAGGCTTCGTTTCTCTCTAATCTACGTAAGTCTTCCACCTTCAGCGCCCAGGTCTCACTACCATGCAACATCGCTACCACGCATCATACAGTCTGCCTTTCATTCTGAGGGAGAAGCCTTTTGCAGCTAGCAGTGGCAGTAGTTCCCTAAACTTCTTCCATCCCGTTCTTACCCTAGTTATTGTACTTTCTGAACACCCACCTCCGCTGCTAATTCGGTCACCTAGGTAGCAGAAGCTGTCTACTGTTTCTACAGAGCCCTCCCAGAGATTGGTGGTACTTGTTTCCTGTGGCTGTTTGCTGCTTGCTGTCCCAGCACAGCTGCTACATGTGAAGCCTACATTCTTAATTAAGCTTCCTGAGATCCCGCTACATCTCTTGTGTACCCATTGTTTGCATTTGGGGCAGAGAATGGAGTTCCTACCTACACCTTTCCTACATACTGAGCAAGGCCATTTCCCTGCGGGGATCTGGGTTCTGTTTTCTCGTCTACTTACAAGAACCTTAGTCTTTGTCATGTTGACTTTGAGACCCTTTCTTTCTAGTCCCTGCTTCCAAGTTTGGAATTTATTCTCTAGTTCTACCATAGATTCAGCTATAAGTGCGAGGTCATTAGCATACAGGAGTTCCCATGGGCATCCGGTCTTAAACTCTTCCGTTATTGCCTGCAGGACTATGATGAACAGGAGGGGCTAAGAACAGAGCCCTGGTGGACCCCAACCTGTACGCTAAATTCCTCGCTATACTCATTGCTAATCCTAACTTTGCTGACTGCTCCCCTATACATGGCTTGTACTGCTTCCCTCCTAGCTAAGTATACTTGTCGCCTAGCTTCCCTCTTGGTCTCTATGTAATGTACCCTGCTCCCCCCATTCTTCCATTCTTTCCATGCCTGTCTCTTGGCCTTAACTGCTTCATCTACCTTATTATTCCACCACCAAGTCACTCTCCTCCTGCTTGAGGTCTTACTCCAGCCACAGACCTCATCCGTCGCCGCTAGTAAATTATTTTTTAGGAACTCCCAGTTCTCTTCTACATTGAATGTCTCTATCTGTTCTTCTTTACTGTCGTAGGCGTTGAGTAAAATATCTTTAAATCTGTTACTGGTTGAGGGGTCTATATATATATATATAAAGAGAGAGAGAGAGAGAGAGATGGCTTCTACAGAACTAGAATTGTTTCATTTGAAGGAAATCATCAGGAAAGCCCTGGACTTTCCTGATGAAACAGTTCTAGTCCTGTAGAAGCCATTTCTATATTAAATTTTGGATACACTCTACTAATGTACTGAGTACCTTACTTACTGTGGTTACCCCCTGATTAAACCCAGGACTCACACACACACACATATATATATATATATATATATATATATGAATAAATGTTAAGACTGGTTTGTGAGATTACATAATCATTTAATTATTATGCACATTTCAGTAACACTAGGGTGTTGGAGTTATGCAACAATAAGTGGGACATCATCAGATAGTTATAAACAATTATGTATGAACGTCTATAACTGAAAATAAAGCTACTGATACACATCTAACACAGACATACCCATGCTAGCATGGTAAAATAGATGTTAAACGATGATGATGATGATGATGAAAGGCCCTCGGTTACACATTTCATCGTGATTGTTTAGATGATATACATATCTTCTGATGAGAACCCAAAAAGGTTTGAACATCAATTAATGGTGTTTATCATTTTTTTTCAGTTTACAAGGAAATATGTATACTTGTCATGTTTACATGTCTATATAATCAGTGTGTAAATTTATATACACATTTACAGAGTCTGGATTACCTCTATTCTGTAAAGGATAAAGACCTCTTCGGTCACGAGTAACCATGGGATTTGCACCTAGAAAGTTGTCCTCCGAGGCACAAGTCCAGGCAAGGTTGTTTGTGGAGGACCAGCAGTCGCCCATACATACCAGTCACCGACGTTGCCCAAAGGAAAGGCTGAAACTAATACAGCTTGGTACAAATGACGTTGCAACCCATTTCTACTGCTGAGTAAACAGGAGCAATGTGAAATAAAGTGTCTTGCTCAAGAACACAACACACAGCCTGGTCCGGGAATCAAACTCACAACTTCACAATTGTAAGCTTGACACTAATCACTAAGCCATGTATATATTCTGTATATATACTGATATAATTTTATTATATACTTAGCTGCTTAAAGCACAACTTATATATCAAAATTAACTACTAACATGAGCGTTAATAATATGCAAATTAGTATGTTTATTTTTAGGCTGTATAAGCCCCTCATGTATTTCCTTGTATTTATTTACATGGTGTATATATCTTCTGCTGAAAACCCCAAAAGGTTCGAAAATCGATAAAATGGTATTTATTATTTATCATTTTTTTTTAGTTTACAGGGAAATATATCTATCTAGCATTAGTTTACATGTGTATATACTTTTCTTATTCTTCGCCCACTTACTCCTGAGAGGGTCATGGGGGTAGTGTCCTCAAACACTCCAGTGGGTCCTGTCAGAAGCAACCGTCTCCAACTGATCCAGCTGGATCCCCAACCAAGACCAGCCAAACTCATGGATGCTATCCAACCATCTTGCTTGGAGTCTACCCCTGGGTCTCCTGTCGGTGGGTTTTGCTTGCAAAATCTGTCCAGCAATTCTTTTCTGAGACATTCTAATCACATGCCCATAGTGTCGGAGCTGTAATCTCTCAATTCGGAGAGGTAACTGCTCTACCTGGAGTGACTCTCTCATCTCTGAGCTACGCACTCTATCGAATAACGTTACTCCAAAGATCCTTCGGAGGTTCCCATTTTAGCCGTTTATATGTCATTACCCAAGATTCAGACCATAGATAAATGATTGACACGAATACCAAATTGAAGATAGCGAGTTTGGCTTTTACACCTTCCTCCCTTGTTCTGATTACCAAATACTGTATCTGGCACATTACTGCACCAGCTTCTGCAATTCTTGCACTTAATTCAGCCTCTTGCCTTCAATCAGTTATGAACATGGCTCCGTGATACTTGAACTTCTCCACCTGCTTCAGTGGAACTCCATTCACAAGTAGAGTCCACTACGCAGGCTTCCTTGAGAGGATGAGTGTATCAGTTTTTGCAGCACTGATTTTCATTTCAGCCATGTAGCATTCAGCATCAAATCTATCAAGTGCGAGTCAGAGATCATTTTCTGACTAGTTAAGTAGCACCATGTCGTCTGCAAATTCCAGCCAACTGATTTTATATTTACCAGTCGTAATACCACTTCCAACCTGGCTGCACATGTCAATCCTGCAGCCGGGTTAGAAGTGGTATATACTCAATACATTGTTTTGGTTACCTCTGCATAGCCAGTATTTATGAGATACGAGGTTTGCTTCCTCATAGCAACTGATGGCAACTTCTTTTTGTGTCTCTAAGGGTCTTCACCCTATTTTATAAGCTATTTCATAGCATCTCCATGCATGAGCCCAATACTGTTGTCAGAAATACAGTGAACTAGTGGAAATCTGTAACCATGCAACAATGCTATTGTTTGTCAATTTAAATGAAATTTACAGCCCCGGCTTATAAAGGTTTAGCTAACTTCCTATGAGACTGCCTTTCATAGGAGGCTTCTTGGGTGTTTTAATGAAAAGGGTCTCAGTTCTCTCATGGAAAGCAATGTGAAATGAAGCATCTCGCTCAAGAACACAATGTGCCACTTGGACCAGGAATTATCCCCATGAACTTATGATGGATAATCCAACATCTTAATTACTTGGCCACACCTTCGTCAATTGTACTATCAAATATGGGTAAAAATAATTAGAGATGTAATATATGTAAAATGTACAATATTTGAAATAAAACTTTCAACAGATGGGAATTTAGTGTAGAAGACAGAAAGATACATAGCTTGACTAGCTGGACAGTTGGACATTCCTAACAATTCATACATTCTATTGTTGGAACAGCATGGCTCCAACAAATAGGTAAGTGGCATGATAATAGTACATATGGATTCATAAATAAGGCTATAAAAACAAAGTGACAGACACTGAATGAAGTGGAAGAAAAGAAATAGTGGAGATCAATTTCAGTAAGCAAGGTAGCAAGCTTATTTAACCCTTTAGCATTTACATTACTCTATATTTTCTATTATATTTTCATTGTAAAGGCTTTACCTCATAATTATCTCACATAATATTGAATCTATGAGATTTTAATATTATTTATTTTGAGAACAATGCCTTAACATCGGTATGAGCGGCCGGTTAAAGCTGGTCTGAACAGAACGAGGTGAGGGCATTCGGTCCAGATATGGCCAGTTTAAATGCTAAAGGGTTAACCAAGTGAAAAGCTGTAAGTTAGAAGTTTGTTAATCTTTTATGCCATGAGGATGAACAATGGTTATGAGATATACCATATTGCAGGACAATGTATTTGTCTGAACTATGAATCTATAATCCAAATTAAGTTAAGACTTACAACTCATGAGAAACAGAATGTCATTTAGAGACCTTCTTTCAAGCCATATAACACTAATCTGTTGTGTCTGAGTAATAATAATAAATATATTTTCATATTTACTATTATGTCAGTGAAAAACAAAAAACAAAAATGCATTTTTTTTAAAAATTGTTTTCTTCATGTTTCGCGTGAGGGTGTGAATTGGGGTACTCTTTTGAAAACAGTATTGATATATTTTACAATATCTATATATTATATATTTATGTGTCTAGTTATATAATCTCCCTGAATGTTTCTTTATCTCTCTCTATCCCTCTATCTCTCTCTCTATATACACACACACACACACACACACACACATATATATGCGTGTGTGTGTAACCGTGTGCATGTGTGTACACACACACATGCACACATTCCTACAAATGACAGTAATGTAGGTTACTGAATTTTACAAAAGCATAATTTATGTATGTGTATGTATGTGTGTGTGTGTGTGCGTGTGTGTGTGATTATATGTGTTTATACAATTACCCAATCTATTTTGGTAATATAAACACAGAAATATGAAGCAGTTTTTTATGTTTTGGGCTGCTTTTTTTACTGCCTTCTCTTTATATATCTTGTTTTTTTTCTTTGTTTTATTTTTTCTGGTTGTTAGTTTAATATAAATCTATCGTGGGAAAACCTAACCCTATTTTTAACAAAGATTATATATATATTTATAAATGTGTACCACTAACAAATGATTGAGACTGATATATGTCTTATACATTTACTCTTGTCTCTTAATGTAATTTTGTTGTTGCTGAAAAAAGCTATTTTGTAGCTAACAAAACCTTATGTGTGTTTGTGTTGATGGAAACTGTGTGGAAATCCAGCATAATCCATGCAAGCATGGAAAAACTGCTGTAAAAATAATGATGATGATGATGATGATGATGATGATGATGATGATGATGGTGTGTGTGTCAAGCTGGACGGTATGTAAGAGAGATGTGGCCCCTGGGCAGTCTAGGAGGGCACTAGCTCCTACAAGTACTGACTTTCTCTGTAATGACCCATCCAACCCATGCCAACATGGAAAAACAGACGTCAAATTATGATGATGAAGATGATGATGATGACAATGATGATGATATGTGTGGCTGTGTGTGTCTGATTCCATGTAAGCCTTTACATTAACACAGCTTAACCATTTCATTACCATATTTAAAATGAAAGTCAATGCCTAAGGTTTTCAAATAATTTTTAAAATAATCAATGGAAGGTGTTTAGATAAATGTAAACACTTTAAAATAAACAGCTTAGTAATGTAGAACCAGGACTGGTTTCAGGTAATTTGGTATCAAAAGGGTTAAGCTGGGGTTTGGAATATAACATAACAAAGAAATGATGAAAGGCAATGATTTCCTTGGCAGGATTTGAATTCAGAACATAAGCAAAGCATTTGTCCGATACTCTAATAATTTTGTCAATGCACTACCCTAATAATAATTCTTCCTAATGTTGACACAAGACTGACAATTTGGGGAGAAGGAGAAAGTCGATTATAATGATCCCAGTACTTAACTGGTACTTTATATTATCAACCCCAGAAAGATGAAAGGCAAAGTTGTCCTCGGCAGGAATTGAACTCAGAAGGTAAAGAGCCAAAAAAAATACAGCAAAGCATTTGTCTCATGCTCTAACAATTCTGCCAATCTACTACCACCCCAATAGTCATAATAATTGTTTCTACTTTAGGCACAAGGCCAGAAATTACCCAGTGTATTACTGGTACTTTATTTTATCGACCCTGAAGGATGAAAGGCAAAGTCAACCTCGGTGGGATTTGAACTCAGATCGTAAAGGGACGTAACTATGCTGGAAAGCATATAGTAATAATAATGAGGCAGATGATCATGAGAAGAGAGGGGAGGAGAGAAGAGGTACAGGGAAAGAGGAGGATGGGAAAGAAGAAAAAGAGACTCTTCATGATCAAATTCTAACTAACAGAAGAGATGAGGAAGAAATGCAATAAGCGGAGAGATGCTGTGCTGGAAAATACCTGTCCAACCTATGCGAACATGGAAAAGCAGGTGTAAAATGATGGTGATGATAATTGTATTTCATACTTAGAATAAAAAAATTTGTTATGTTTACCTGACAAAATCTAATAATTGTTTACACTTTTGGCACAAGGCCAGCAATTACCCAGTGTATTACTGGTACTTTATTTTATCGACCCCATAAGGATGAAATGCAAAGTTAACCTCGGCAAGATTTGAACTCAGAATGGCAAGGGCCGTAACTCTATGCGTCAAAGCATGGCGTCCGACCCTCTACCGATACTGCTAATCCACCACCTAAAAGGAATATTTTTAACAATATCAAATATTAAATTAAGCCTTAAGCATTTACATTACTTTATATATACTATTGTATTTTTGTGGTAAAGGCTTTATCTTTCATAATTATCTCACATAATATCGAATCTATGAGATTTTGATGTTATTCATTTTGAGAACAATACCCTCATATCAGTATGAGTGGCCATTTATGGCCAGTTAGAACAAAAAAAGGTAGGAGAATTCTGGCCACATACGGCCAGTTGAAATTCTAAAGGGTTAAGATAGTAAAAGAAATATACTCATGGAAATAATTTGGAGATTATAATAAACAATATATCAATTTGTCATAATGGAATCTTTTTTTCTTGGTTTTTATGTCTGCTATCCATGCTGGAATAGGTTAGATGAGATTTATTCAAGGAGTATTTTCTAACGCCAAACCATAGTTTATTTTTAAGTATGGTATATGCTGTGGAACCTAAATTGTGAGACATATTGTTTATGAGACATAAACAAACATCACAGCTTGTTTAAATAGTGTCAATGTGAAAACACATGGTGACAGATGTGTGTGTAAAAGAGGAATCAAATATAGTGTACAAGATTGATTGCACTTGAAGGGGAATCTGTCAATGAAATAAAACCTTCTCAAGTAGCGAAGCCAATTAATCAACTACACAATCCCAGTAGAATATATTTCATTTGTGAAAAAGTTCATTACTATTATTTCCTTTAACTCAGCTTGGTATATTAGAAGTATCAGCAGAACATTGAACAACAAAATTCTTTGTGTTATTTAGTTACGACTTTCTATGTCCTGAGTTCAAATGTTGCTGAGGTCAAGTTTACTTTTCATCCTGCCAAGGCTGAAAAAATAAAGTACTAGGATCAGTATAATTGACTTTCCCTTTTCCTTTCCACACAAAATTGTTGGCCTTGTACCTAAGTTAGAAACCAGACACAAAATGGTAATGATGATGATATATATATATATATATATATATATATATATATATATATATATATATATATATATATATATTTGTGAGTGAATAACAATAATATTATAATAATTTTTTCAACTTTTGGCACAAGGCCAGCAATTATCCCAGTGTATTACTGGTGATTTATTTTATCGACCCCATAAGGATGAAAGGCAAAGTTAACCTCAGCTGTTTAGCAAGTAAACAGCCTCATAAAACACCACATGGTAGATGAACAACTTCATCCTATTCTTCCAACGGTAGCTGAGAGAAAACAATTGACAATTGAGATTTATTCAAGATTTATATGCCAACACAACAGCAAGAATGATGGGGTCATTCTACTCACATGACTTAAAGAGGCTATTTGCATAATTGCAAACGAATCAAATATTATTAATATTTGAAAAACTCAGATTTACATTTCTTGCATTCAGCCATGTTGAGAAGTTAGTCAAGAAGTATTCTTTAACACCAAACCATAGTTTATTTTTAAGTGTGGTATATGCCACATAAATTGTGGGATATATTGTTTATATGAGACATAAACAAACATCACAGCTTGCTTAAACAGTGTCAATGTGAAAATACATGGTGACAGGTGTGTGTGTGCGTGTGTGTGTAAAAGAAGAATCAAATATAGTGTACAAGATTGATTGCATTGGAAGGGGAATCTGTCAATGAAATATAACCTTTGTAAATTGTCAACTGTCAATTGTTCTCTCTTAGCTACCACTGGAACAAAAGGATGTTGTTCATCTACCATGTGGTGTTTTATGAGGTTTGTAAATAAACTGAATATTAATAATATTATTATAATATTGTTATTCACTCACGAATACACTTAGGTATCCACCAAGTTAAGCGCGAAAACAAATTTTGTTTATATATATATATGTGCATGAGTGTGTGAAGAAATATTGATTATGGTAGAACAATAAAAATTGCTGAACTACAACAAAATTTCTTATTTGTTAATGTGGTGGAGAGAGGTAGTCATTATTACATTTACTAGACTGAAGGTGGTGGATTGGCAGAACTGTTCGTGTATTGGATGAAATACATAGCAGTATTCTGTTACGGCCCTCTATGTTCTTGTTTAAAATTGGCAAAATAAAGTACCAGTAAAATACTAAAACAATATAATCAACTTAACTCTTTCCCAAAAAATTGTTGGCCTTGTGCCTAAATTAGAAACCAGCATATCTATTGGACAAGAAAAATTACATAAAATGTAATAAAGTAAAAAGAAAAACTCTTGTCAATATTTGATAGTGTTATACTTGGTTTTATTTATTGATTTTTTAAAACCTATTTTTGAGAAAAGACTATATTTTCATTTCTTATGTTATTGCTATTGTTTGCATAGTAGCCATCAGTTACCTATCATATTTCACCAGAACTGTTAGCTGTCTACAAAATAGAACAGGGTGACCTAGACATTCATGAAATTGGATCTGTTTTCTGTCTAGTCTAGTCTCTCTCTCTGACCTCTGTTGTCCAGTTGTTTGACCAATGGCACACAACTTGTTCAAGAACTTAACATATAAGTGGCTGAACATTCCACAGACCAGTGTAGTTCTCAGCTAGATTCAGCATGACACAGTGTGTGACAAAGCTGGCATTTTGAATTACAGGTACAACTCACTTTTACTTGCTCAGCAGATTGGAGCAACATGAAATAAAGTGTCTTGCACAAGGACAAAATGCATTACCAGGAATCAAACTTATGACCTTACAATCATGAGCCGAATATCTTAACCACCAAGCCTCACACCTTTACATACACAAACTCAGCCCCCACACATAATGGTGGCAAAAGCAAAGGTGATGCACTTGAGAGAGGCAATTAGAGGCATCAATTTGTTATGAAGGTCAAAAAAAGTGTGCCAGTACAATTGATTATGGACAGAATTACCCTTGGTGAAATGCAGTTTGATTTTGTATGAGAAAGAGAGTTACTACTAATACCATCTTCCTAGTGAGACAACTGCAGGAGATGTATAGGAATAAACCCCTATATTGAACAAAGGCCTCTGACATAGTTCCACACTCTGTAATTTGGCGGTTTTGAAAGAAGCTAGGAATGAATGAATGACATGTGAAGGCTGTAGAAGTTATGTATAGAGATGCAGTCAGCAAGGTAAAGAGCCAGCAATGAGTAAAGGGATGAATTTAGCATGCAGATAGGAGTGTATCAGGGCTCAGTCCTCAGCACTCTCCTCTTTATTACAGTCCTCTAGGCTATATCACAAGAGTTAAGACCAGATATCTATGGAAACTCCTATAGCAGAATCCATAAAAGAATGAGAAAAATTCCAAACATGGAAGCAAAATCTAGAAATAAAAAAAAAAATGAAAGTAAACCTAAAAAAGATTAAAAGTTTTAGCAAGTAGGAGGGAAAACAGGACCCTGCTACCACCAGGGAAATGATTGTGCTCAATATGAAGAAAAGGAGTGGTTAGAAACTCCATACGGTTTACCCAGTGTGTACAATGGATGCACAAATGGTGTAGTGGGATCACAGGTAGGCTGACAAAGAAGGTAGACCTCATTTGAAACAGATCCACAAGAGAAGTCGGCAGTAATGATACATATGAAATAAATTCAATCAGAAGGTTCACTAGTAGTTGATAACTTTTGCTAATTAGGTGACCTCAGTAGTAGTGAAGGTGGTTGTATCAAAAACACAGTGGTCAGAATGAGAAAGGAGAGAAAAAAGTTTGGGGAGTTGTTACTTCTGGTGACAAGAAAGGGTTTCTCTCTCAGTTAATATAATGCATGTATATATATGAGTCTGATGAGTTACTGATTCCAGAATTGGATCCGATCAATACAGATCAAACCGTGAGCTGATCAATCGCGAAATGCGCGTCACTCCTGAATAAACTTAATGATGATACTCTGACACCTCATTCCTACTTATTATTAATATTACACTCTGCTTATGAAAGAAACCGACCATAGTATAACACCAAATTAACAACACCACGTACTAAACTTAAACAGACCCACCTACACAGCGAGTTCTCAAGTTGGTGAACTAACAATAACATAAAGTTACAATATATTAAACTATATATATATGGCTTAGTGGTTAGAGCATTGGGCTTGCAATCGAAAGGTTGTGAGTTCAATTCTCGGACCAGGTGATGTGTTGTTTCCTTGAGCAAGACACTTTATTTCACATTGCTCCAGTTTACTCAGCTGTAGAAATGAGTGGACGTGTAGGCGCCACGGAAGAAAAGGACCCAGCACTCACCCTAAATGAGGTTGGTGTTAGGAAGAGCATCCAGCTGTAGAAATCAAGCCAGAATCAGTTCCCGTATGAGCAAGACAAGGTCAGCCGACCGGTCACTGCCCACAACAGGACAACCCGTCTAACCCATGCTAGTGTGGAAGAACGGATGTAAAACGGTGATGATGATATATATATATATATATGTATGATATATCAATGGGTCATCAACTGTATTGTCTTTTCCAAGGAAATCTGATTCCTGTTTTAGATAATATTTCAAACTGAGACAATGCAAAATAGATGAAAAGAAGGAGTGCTTTAATGTGGGTAGGTGCCTAACCAGACAATGTAGTTAGTTAATTTACAATGTCAACAGAGCAATGAAAAGAACATTATGTCCATTTCTAATGGTTAAAAAGTACAGTTTAGATATTTCTGATATATGATTTAACTATTAATGTCATGCACTGCATGAAACCACATTTACAAAAGATTCTTGAAAAGTATTAAACAGCACTACAACTGCATCAAATTATACATTAAGGTCTTTACACTAATATTGCAAAATGTTTACATTGATCTCCAGTAGTAAGATACTATAAACATTTGAATTAACAACCCACATGAAACCACATTTGCAAAAGATTCTTGAAAAGTACAAAACAACACTATGACTGCATCAAATTATACATTAAGGTCTTTACACCAATATTGCACAATGTTCACAATAATCTGTCCACTAGTAAAGATACTATAAACATTTGAATCAACAAATACATTTTAAAATATTTTCTGTTAAATCATTACAAAATGTTAAGAGGCAATTGACATGCAGAGGGAACTTTATTTTTAGCATAATTGACTGCATAACATTAATAAACTTTACTCCAATACTACTAGCTGGCAGTAAGGACACTGTAAACATTTGAATTAACAAACCTGCTTTTAGATATTTTCTGACAAATCATTAGAGGAATGTTATAAGTTGGGTCAGGAATAAATTGTTTTAGCTTCAGGGAGGATGGGGGGGGGGGGATACCTTGACAGCAAATAATTGATAACCTGATAGAGAGAAAGACAAAGAAACGAAGAGATGGGGAAAGGGAATAAAGGAAGAAAAGAAAGGAAATAAAGGATAAAAGAAAAGGAGGAAATGAAAAAAAGGGAAGGTAAAAAAGAAAAAAAAGGAAAAAAGACTAAAGAAGAAAAGGGAGGAAGGAAAGGGGGGGAAAAGTAAACAAGTAAGGAAAGGGGAATAAAAAACAGATGTTACAGGAGGAGGAGAAATTTAGACATGTTAAGCTAAAAAGTTTAATATGTTGGTGTATGTGGAAGTTGTCTTCATAAAGGAAACTATTGAAAATAACTGTTCAAAGGGATCAAATAGGATTTAAAAGAAACATTGGTACAACAGAAATATTTTGGTTAATAAGAAAATTATATATATGTATTTGTGTGTATATAATAATTTGTGTGAATTGTATGTATGTATAATACATATAAAAATATAATATACTGTAACTTATATATATTGTAGGGAGATAATTACATAGATAAAAGAGGCACATACACACGCGTGTGTGTGTGTGTGTGTGTGTGTGTGTGTGTGTGTGTGTGTGTGTGTGTGTGTGTACGCGCGTGTGTGTGTGTGTGTAAAGGGATAAAGATTAAGAAACTCAGCAGGGCTGTCAGAAAAAAATACAAATATCAGATGGTGACAATGTAGCTTGAGGGGTGGATTTAAACATTAAAAGAGAGAAAGAGAAAGACAGGCGTAAAATGGGAAATGATACAGTGATGGGGTGGAGAGAGAGCTGTTTAAAATATAGGAAGAGACTGAAAGAAATAGGTATCTGATAAATACTTTAACCCTTTTGGCCCCAAACCACCACCGCTTCTATGAAACAAAACCACCCATTTTATAGGGTTCCTATCTATATTAAAATCTTCCAACATAATTAGATATAAGAACCTTTTGTTAAGTTATGTTATGAATACCATCTTAATAATGAAATGATAATTTTAGTAAATATCTTCAAAATGTTCACCTATTAATTCAAATACAGTATATTTTATCAGAAATAGTGTAATGAAAAGATTAAATCAAAGAAGAAAACTGAAAGACTCACCACAACCACTACCATAGTTTAGAGATATGTTTGGGTGGGATAGATGGATGAATGAGCGTTGTCTGTCTGTCTGTGTTTTTGTTTTGGAGTGTTAAGAGGTAGATGTTGAGAATATAGTTATAGTCATCACTGTCACCAGACAACTACTACTACTAACTACTACAGTACTGGCAACACTAGTATTTAGTATTTGTGACTATGCTGAGTATTTGAAGTGTTGAGATTGGGTGGTAATAATAATAATGATAATAATAGCAGCTTCACCTGTTGAAGGAAAGACAGATCGAATGAGGATGGGGAGGAGCAAATATAAGAAAAAGGAGAAAACGAAAATAGAACATGGATCAGAAAGGGGTTTCCATGAGAAAGGGAGAGGATGAGAGAAAGAGAGAGTGTGTGTTTGTATTAATGGGAGGGGGTAGAAGCTGGGTGTTTAAAGAAACAAGCAACCAATAATATACCAATGTTTATTGGTCAGGGACTATAGAGATAACAAGCAAGCAGGTAGGTGGTTGGACATCAAAGGACAACAGAAACTAAATAAGAAATAAGACTAATGACCAGGGAATTGGGGGGAAGGAAGACTTGGCACTGCACCTATCTGTACTTCCATGGTCAACAGTTTAATTATTAGCCACTATTTATAAAAATAAAACAAAAAGGACACTTAATAGCAGTGATCATACAGCTAAGTGGAAATCCAGTAGTTTTACACAATTGTCACACTTTCACACTAGTACATATTGTGTTAAGGAGTAAACATCCAACTGTGTAAACATGATCTCCCATCACAGCCCAGTACATCATACAACATCACAGAACATCATACAACATCACATCACACCACAGCACATCATACAGCACCACATTATATCACACCACAGAACATCATACAGCACCACATTATATCACACCACAGCACATCATACAGCACCACATCATATCACACTACAGAACATCATACAGCACCCCATTATATCACACCACAGAACATCATACAACATCACAGCACATGATACAATACCACATAATATCACACCACAGAACATCATACACCACAGAACATCATACAACACCACATCATACATCACAGCACATCATACAACACCACATCATATCACACCACAGTACATCATACAACATCACAGCACATCATACATCATATCACAGCACACCACAGCACATTATATCACAGCACACCACAGCACATCATATCCCACAACAGACCATCATACAACACCACATCAAATCACACCACAGCACATCACATCATACCACACCACAGCACATCATATAACAGCACATCACCGCACATCATTTCACACCACAGCACATCATATCACACAACACCACACCCCATCTCATCACATCATATCATACCACACCACAGCACATCACATAACACCACATCATATCACACAACATCACATTGTATCACACAACACCACACCGCAGCTATGCACTAGCAGCACCATAATACAACAATAGTGACTAAGTTAATGTATGGTGTTGCTCAACCTGTTAGAAATTGCAGCCAAACCTCCATCAAATCACATTTTACTATCTTTCAAAAAGGACATATTGAATGATATAGTTTTGTATGTATGGTCCAGTAACTCCTGATAGAGTCGTAGGGTTGCCATATTGACATAGTGTTTCTTGGCCATTTTAAGCCTGGCAGAGCCCATCCCCTCACCAGGCCTGAGTACAGCAGATTTCTTCCAGAGAAAGATAAAAAGTGAGAGAGAGGAAATGAAAAAGAGATATAGAGGAAGAATCCAGCCCAGTACAAGACTGGTACTTTTTTTTTATCGACCTCGAAAGGATGAAAGGCAAAGTTGATCTCGACGGGATTTGAGCTCAGAGGGCAGAGAGCCGGAGCAAATACCATAAAGTATTCTATGTATTCTATCTGACATACTAATGATTCTGCCAATTCGCCACCTCTGATATAATTTTACACACCCTTAAAACATGGCTTTAAAAAACTGGAGTTAAAAAATGACAACAGTAAAGGATCGTGACTGATTTAACCCTTCTAATACCAACCCACCTGAGACTGCCAGTACTAAAGTCTTCATATTTAAATTATAAAATCCATTATAATATAAACTATATTTGAAATTCGAAAGTATAGTAGTCACAATGCAGGTAACTATAATAATAGTTGATAACTACAAATAATAGTTGTATAAATTGAGTAAAGTGACCCTGGAGACAAAAAAAAATATGAACAAAGACACCTGCAGGAAATCAAACCACATACCTCTTGTATGACAGGCAAGCCCATTTAACCATTATGCCAACTGGCCACTGGTTACTTATTACAGTGATGTTTTCTTTTTTTTTTTTTTAATCATGTACCTAGAAGTGTTAGTAGTGTAAACAAGCTTGGTTGACTTATGAAGCATTGGGAAATTTGAAAGAGCTACTTCTCTGAATTGAGAAATCACAGCTTCAATACTATGAGCATGTGGTTAGAATGTCTCAGGAAAGAATTGCTGGACAGATTTTACGAGCAAAACCAACCGGCAGAAGACCCAGGAGTAGACTCCAAGCAAGATGGTTGGATAACATCCATGAGCTTGACTGGTCTCACTTGGAAATCCAGTCTGATCAGTTGGAGATGGTTGCTTCTGACAGGACCCGGTGGAAGGAGTGTTTGAGGATTCTGCCCCCATAACCCTCTCAGAAAGAAAAAGAAGAGGTGTTTGGCTCATGATCATTAGGTCATGAGTTCCAATAAGTTGCAGATTGGTGGTGGTGGTGGGGAGTTATGTCTGCGGTACGTGGACATTCTATCAATGCTAGGTGAAGTTATGTGGTTTAGTGGTTAGGGTGTTTGGCTGGCCATTGTAAAATTATAAGTTCCATTCCTGGTGGCACGATGAGTCCTTGAGCTAGACACTTTATTTCATGTTGCTCCAGTTTGCTCAGCTGGCAAAAAGGAGTTGTATCTGTAATTCCAAAAACCAACTTTGTCACAAACTGTGTCACACTGAATCTCATTAAAGGAATTACATTAAGGATATATGTATCTATGGAATGTTCAGCCACTTACATGTTAATTTCCTAAGTATCCAATCAAAATATTTTAATCTTTAATGTGACTTCTGTTCTTGCTTCTTCTCTGCACTCCCAAGAACTGAATTTTGCACCCCTTGAGGATGCTGGCACCCCAGGTTAAGAACCACTGATGTAATGGTTTAGCAGAAAATATCTAAAAATAGGTTTGTTAATTTGAGTGTTTATTGTATTTTTACTAGTAGATAGATCATAGTGAAAATTTACAGTATTAACTCTAAGACATCCTGTAATAATTTATCAGAAAATATTTAGAAACAGGTTTGTTAATTCAAATGATTATAGTATCTTTACTAGTGAACAGATAGTTGTGAAAATATGCAACATTAACTGAGGTCTGTGGCTGGAGTAAGACCACAGGCAGGAGGAGAGTGACTTGGTGGTGGAACAATAAGGTAGATGAGGCGGTTAAGGCCAAGAGACAGGCATGGAAAGAATGGAAAAACAGGGGGAACAGGGTACATTACATAGAGACCAAGAGGGAAGCTAGGCGACAAGTATACTTAGCTAGGAGGGAAGCAGAGAATAAAAAATTCAAGTATGTTTTGCAGCGTGAGGACCAGAAACAGGAGGTGTTCAAGATTGCGAGGCAGTGTGTCAGAGAGAATTGTTATGTCATTGGAGAGAAGTGTATCCGGAATGATAAAAGTGAGCTTGCCCTCACAAGTGCTGAGAAGAAAGATGCATGGAAGAGTCATTATGATAGATTACTAAATAAGGAGAATGCATGGGAAGAAGAGACCCTACTCCAAGTAGACCCTATAGAGGGGCCAGCAGTACAAGTCAGCAGCAGCGTAGTAAGTCAGGCAATCAAAGATATGAAGATGGAGAAGGCAACCGGTCCATCGGGTATAGCTGCCGAGATGCTGAAGGCATCTGGGTCTGTAGGTCACACTATAACCACACGTATTGTTAACCAGGTAATACTAGAAGGTGTCATACCAAAAGATTGGTGCAGTAGCATCATTGTCAACTGCTACAAAGGTAAAGGTGATGCACTCGATAGAGGAAACTATAGAGGTATAAAGCTGATGGACCAGGTCATGAAAGTAACAGAAAGAGTTATAGCACAGTTGATTAGGGACTGGGTGAAACTAGATGAGATACAATTTGGGTTTGTACCAGGAAGAAGCACCACTGATGCCCTCTTCCTTGTGAGGCAGTTACAGGAAAAGTACCTAGCTAAAAGTAAGCCATTCTACCTGGCATTCATCAATCTCGAGAAAGCCTTTGACAGAGTTCCACGTGCTGTAACCTGGTGGGTTCTTAGAAAACTAGGAGTAGATGAATGGCTTGTGAAAGCGGTACAAGCCATGTATAGGGTAGCTGTCAGCAAAGTTAGGATTAGCAATGAGTATAGCGAGGAATTTAGCGTACAGGTTGGGGTCCACCAGGGCTCTGTTCTTAGCCCTCTCCTGTTCATCATAGTCCTGCAGGCAATAACGGAGGAGTTTAAGACCGGATGCCCATGGGAACTCCTGTATGCTGATGACCTTGCACTTATAGCTGAATCTATGGTAGAACTAGAGAATAAATTCCAAACTTGGAAGCAGGGACTAGAAAGAAAGGGTTTCAAAGTCAACATGACAAAGACTAAGGTCCTTGTAAGTAGATGAGAAAACAGAACCCAGACCCCCGCAGGGAAATGGCCTTGCTCAGTATGTAGGAAAGGTGTAGGTAGGAACTCCATTCTCTGCCCCAAATGCAAACAATGGGTACACAAGAGATGTAGCGGGATCTCAGGAAGCTTAATTAAGAATGTAGGCTTCACATGCAGCAGCTGTACTGGGACAGCAAGCAGCAAACAGCCACAGGAAACAAGTACCACCAATCTCTGTGTACCAATCTCTTGTGTACCCATTGTTTGCATTTGGGGCAGAGAATGGAGTTCCTACCTACACCTTTCCTACATACTGAGCAAGGCCATTTCCCTGAGGGGGTCTGGGTTCTGTTTTCTCGTCTACTTACAAGGACCTTAGTCTTTGTCATGTTGACTTTGAGACCCTTTCTTTCTAGTCCCTGCTTCCAGGTGACCGAATTAGCAGCGAAGGGGTGTGTTCAGAAAGTACAATAACTAGAGTAAGAACGGGATTGGAGAAGTTCAGGGAACTACTACCACTGCTAGCTGCAAAAGGCTTCTCCCTCAAAATGAAAGGCAGACTGTATGATGCATGTATCCGAACAGCAATGTTACATGGTAGTGAGACCTGGGCGCTGAAGGTGGAAGACTTACGTAGATTAGAGAGAAACGAAGCCTGCATGCTCCGATGGATGTGTAATAGTAATATACGCGAATGACAAAGCATAAATGAATTGAGAGAGAGACTGAGCATAAGAGGAATCAAATGCTGTGTGCAGGAGAGGCGGATGCGTTGGTATGGACATGTGATGCGTATGAAGGATGACAGTTGCATAAAAAGGTGCAGAGCACTAGAAGTCGATGGAAACCGCGGAGTGGGGAGACCCAAGATGACCTGGGATGAGGTGATAAAAGCCGACCTTACCCAATTACACCTCTCAATTACACGACCGAGACCTCTGGCGTCACGCAGTAATACAGAGTACCCGACCTCCCATGGGTACAAGCTGAAGCATATAGACAATATGCCCCCACACCCTCCCACTGCAAGGTGGTGGTGGTGGAGGTGCCACGGCAAAAAAGCACCCAGCCCACACTGTAAAGTGGACGTGTAGGCGCCACGAAAAAGCACCCAGCACTCACTGTAAATGAGGTTGGTGTTAGGAAGGGCATCCAGCTGTAGAAATCAAGCCAAATCAGTTCCTGTATGAGCAAGGCATGGTCAGCCGACCAGACACTGCCCACAACAGGACAACCCGTCTAACCCATGCTAGCGTGGAAGAACGGACGTAAAACGGTGATGATGATGATGATGATGATGAACTCTTAACATTCTGTAATGAATTAACAGAAAATATCTAATAATAGCTTTGTTAATTTAAATGTTTATAGTTTACCTACTAGTGGACAGGTCGTAATGAAAATTTGTTGTAAACTAAAGTAAAGATTTTAATTTTTAATGTAATGCAGTCATAGTGTTGTTTTGAATTTAAAAATGTCTTGCTTGGTACAGGACATTAAGTGTCAACAACACTCTAACAGATGAAATATTCCTCTGTAGTGCACAAAATGTCAAAATGTTAGCAATCGCCAATTATGAATTCATTTTTTCTTGAAAATACTCTTATATAAAGAATATGTGAGAATTTGAACTTTTTTGTTAATTCTACTTTCATCTTCTTTATGTTAATTCTTTTAAATTTTAACACAAGGATGTAAGTTAATAAGCTTTTGTTTGCAATGTTGCATGATTCTTAAGCAAATACAAACTGATAAGGCAAATCAATGATATTTGTTCTCACATGACTTATTTGTTTAAAGAAGCATTGAATTAATTTAGGCTACCAATATGTTATTATCTTATGCAAGTATGACAAGTGGAATAACAACTGCTTGGCCTTTAGTAATCAGTACTTAACAATGAGTAAGTAGCATTACTGATTTCAAGAGAAAGACCTGTGTACTTCATGCCTTTACCAAAGACATACAACACAAAGCATAAAATAGTTAAACTAAGAATCACAACCAAATTTACAAACTTGATTCACCAGGTTTTGATACTCACCAGTTAATTAGCTAATTATAATTTCCCAAACAGAAAGTATTTATTTTTCATAAAGACTAGTTACATAAAATTAACCTGTCATATATACAATTGCCATGTGTATCCTATATTTTTAGAATAGGTACACCATATCTCTGTGTGTTGTAAGAAGCAACTAAAAGGGTTGGTGTCAAGAAGGGCATCCAGATGCAAAACATTGCTTCAAAAAATCCAAACCATGCTAGTATGGAAAAGTTGATGTAAAAACGATGATGATGATGAATTTAAAAGGAAGTATTTTATATCAGTGGCTTATATAATTTAACTAACATTTTCCATAATGTAGTTGAATAAAATCAGGGATCAGCCACTTGAAATAACAAAAAGTGAAGAGGTGTGGTTCAATTCCCACAGGTAATTCTGTTTGCATTTTTCTGTCTCAAGTGGTTATACCCCCAGTTTTACTCAACTATATTACAGTTAATACACATTGTAGTGGCCTTTTATGAGAGGCAAACCCTTCTCTTATTAAATGCTCCTTAAGCCTTGTTTACATTCTAAACTTTTCTATTTACAATTATTCAACTTAATATAACTTCTGTCTACTTCTTACCTTGTTATTGTTGTAGCACAATTTTGATCAGTCCTGAGCAGGCCTATCCCTTCTTTAATAGAGTCATTGGGTGGTGTATTGGCAGAATCATCAAAACTTTGGATAGAATGCTTTGTAGCATTTGTTCCAGCTCTCTGCATTCTGAGTTCAAATCCTGCCAACGTCAAGAAAAAAAGTACCAATCTAGAGAGATTTGAACACAGAGTGCAGAGAGCTAGAACGAATACCACAAAGTATTCTATCTGATGCACCAATGTCTCTGCCTCCTCTTTATTCAAATAATTATAAATGTTTTGGGTTTTTTTTCTTATTTTACAATTAAAATAGCATCAGCAATGAAAACATTGATACTTACAATGTTTTATATCATGTCATATTCAAATTTTAACTCATAATCTTAAGTTATATTTTGACTAGAACCATATACAACTGGATATAGTAATATTTTATCCCCTATTTTATGCACAACTATACTATTACACACAACTGGAGCTATAACCCTGTTTCCTTGATATTCTACTCAAACATGGAGCATGTTCTGGATGTCCATTAAGTTTGATGAGTGATCTAGTTGTTTGATCAATGGCACAGCCTGCTCATGAAATTAATGTGTAAATGACTGAGTATTCCACATACATGTGTACCCTTAATCTAGGAGATTCAGCATCACACGGTGTATGACAAGGCTGGTTTTTTTACTTCCAGGTACAGTTCATCTGATAGGTTTCCAAACAGAACAGTTTCTATCTATCCAATTTCAATCATAAGGCTTCACTTGACAGAAGGTTATGGTAAATGACACTTACCTAAGATGCTACGCAGTGGGATTGAACCCAGGACCTAATGAATGCAAAGCAAACTTATGAACCATTTGGCCATGCTGTGCCCACTTCTACTTAAAGAGAATCTAATATATTTGGTAAAACGACATCAGCCCACTTAAGGTGTACCACTGGGGTGATAGAAATTATTAATAACAGTGTTATTTCTCTTTAAAGTCTCTTTACTGTGGACTCCAAAGCAAAATATACATGACAGCTCATCCTTCTTCAAGAACAATAATGAATGTCTAGAATTTTCTTTTGATTCCCAGATGAAGTTACTTAAAGTTTGCTAATACCATAGAGAAAAACAGGAACATTACACAATGTTGATTCACTTCTATAAATCTGAGGGGTTGTCTATGTAAAACTGTAACAGAATCACTATTGTGTTGAAATGACATATGAGATAGGTTAGTAGAATGAAAGGCAGGTTGTATGATGCCTGCATACGAACAGCAATGTTACATGGCAGTGAGACCTGGGCATTGCGTGCAGAGGATATACGCAGACTGGAGAGGAATGAAGCTTGCATGTTCCGCTGGATGTGTAATAGTAATATACGTGAATGGCAAAGCATAAATGAACTAAGGGAGAAATTAGGAATAAGAGGGATCAGATGCTGTTTACTCGAGAGAAGACTACGTTGGTACGGTCACGTGATGCGCATGAAAGACGACAGCTGTATAAAAAAGTGCAGGGCGATAAAAATAGATGGTAGCCACGGAGTAGGCAGATCCAGAAAAACCTGGGACAACTTGCTAAATTCCGACCTCACACACTTACACCTCTACAAGACAATGTCACTGGACCGAGATCTTTGGCGCTACACAGTAATACAGAAGACCCGCCTTGCCTAAGTACAAAGCGAAACCTACAGTCAGTAGGCACCTCTAACAAAAATACACCCCGGCCCCACTACCCCACCCCATCCACACCACCTCTTCCAATGTAAAGTTATGTTGGTACCACAACATCCAGTCCGAAACAAATGAGATCGTGTAGGTGTCACGACAAAAAAACACACAGTCCACGCTGTAATGTGGTCGTGTAGGTAACACAGTAAAAACCTCCCAGCCCCACACTGTAAACGTGGTTGGTGTTAGGAAGGGCATCCAGCTGTAGAAAACCTGCCAGACAGTCCTATGCGAGCAAGACAACCTATCTTGCCTCAAGTGGGAAAATTCCCGTCCAAACCCATGCTAGCGTGGAAGATGGACGTTAAACGATGATGATGATGATGAATGTCAAACTCAACAATCTGAGTTCAAATACAGATTAGGTCAGTAAAACAATTGCCAGTAACATACTGGAACAATTGGCCTTAAAGCAAAACAAAAACTAAAATCCAATAGATCTGCCAGGTCAGGGGTGAATTCAGGCTAAACAACAATAGCAACAACAACAATTGAAATACCAATAATTTCTTGATATGCCATCTAGGATCTAAAACTATAAAAATGAAACAATTTTTGCCCTACATAGATAGAATATTGACTGAAGAAGCTAATTGCTAATCTGATCCAAAAAGATAATGAGAATCATTCTCTTAGGATATCCTCATTAATATGAGAATCCAATTAGTCAATTGCTTAGTTGAGTTTGCAAAATGTCATTCTTTTTCAATCAATCAAAAACTACATCATTCTTTTTTGTAATGATATATTGATATTTTTTCATCAATTTTATGTCCATCCTAGCATGTATCCAAGGAACACATATCTATGTTTTAGGAACAGCTTTTCTTTCACAAATAAATACCCTTTTCTTTAATACTTGCTCTACCATGATTTGGAAATGTTCCATATTTTTCAACTAAGTAATGTCTAAGTGCCAAATTTACTCAAATATATAATGAAATGTCCATGTTTTGGGTTTAACTTATCAATATTCTTCTAAGTTCATGCCTACACAAAAATTTATTTTCTAAGAATTCAATTTTAATGAACAGGATTTGCAGACAACATGGTGTTACTTAACTCGACAGAAGGTGATCTCTGATTTGCACTTGATAGGTTAGATACCAAGTGCTGCATGGCTGGAATGAAAATGAGTAGTGCAAAAACTGAGAATCTGATCCTCTCAAGGAAGCCTGTGCAGTGCACGCTATATGTGAATGGAGTTCCACTGAAGCATGTGGAGAAGTTCAAGTATCTCGGGGCTGTGTTCACAAGTGATGGAAGGCATGAAGTTGAATTAAGTGCAAGAATTGCAGGATCTGGTCCAATAATGAAAGGAGGAGGAGGAGAAGAAGAAGACAGCAGTATAAAAAGGTGAGTGCTCAAAGGTGATTGAAGCTATAGACTGAGGTGATAAAAGCTGACCTTGCCCAATTCCCATGCACCTCCCTCAGCCAAGTCCCCAACCCACACTATAAAGTGGCATCTTGATTCCATGACAAGTGCCCAGCTCACGCTGTAAAGTGGTCATGTAAGTGTCACGACAAAAAGCACCCAATACACACTGCAAATGTAGTTGGCATTAGGAAGGGCATCCAGCTATAGAAACCAAGTAAAATCAGTTCTGTGTGAGCAAAACACAGTTATCCAACCTGGCTTGTCTCACAACAGGACAGCTCATCTAACCTATGCTAGCATGGAAACTGAATGTTAAACGATGATGTTGATGATGATTATGATTATATAATGATAGTGCTTGTGCCATGATAAAATGCTACCGGCCCACACTGTAAAGTGGTAATGTTGGTGTTACAATATAACGCACCTAGCCCACAGTACTTGTACCACACAAAAAAGCACCCAGTCCACCCTGTCAGGTAGCAATGGTGGTACCATGAAAAAATGAACCCAATACATACCATTTTGTGGTTGAGAGGGAATCCAGTCGTAGAAACCCTGCTAAAATGGAACTTATGAGCAAGACACTAATCGGACCTGTCTAGCCTCAGTCCATGACAACACATCCAATCCATGCAAACATGGAAATAGATAGATGTTTAAACAGCAATGATGATGATTGGCAATTTATCGCACTACTAGTAGCAGAGCTGATGTCTCTGACAAGACTAACTCTTCCTTCTACTCTACGTCACCTCTATTTATTCCTGTCTCGATTTTTTAGTCAAATGGTTACTGCCAGATCTTAGACAGAGTAGAAAGATACAGGTTTTTCATGAACACTGGGTGGCATGATAACAATGGTCAAAACCCAAACTCTATAACTAATTCCAAATTAGTTATAGAGTATTTTCAACGAATAAATGCTTTGATTTGATCAATTAAAATGCATCTTGTGAAGATCATGTGTATCTAGTTACCACCCACACACACAAATGTGTGTATGTGTGTGTTTGCATTATATGTAGATAGATATACATACATAAACCTATACACACACATCTATAATGATAATAATATCTACCTACAGTGGCCTAAGAGCATAACATTACAAGCCATATGTACATGTATGTGTGTGTGTGTATAGTGTGTGTTTGCAATGTGTGTAGTGTGCGTATGTGTTTGCAGTGTGAAGTGTGCGTGTGTGTTTGCAATGTGTGTGTATCCTATGAGTATTAATAAAATTCTCCTAATCTTTCATCATGATTATTAAGTTCATGATAAGAAGTGACCATTAAAAGTGGATTGTCCAGCTGATAACTATTGACACACTATTTCAGTGGTCAAACCCACTTATTAAAGTAGATTTTTTTCTTCATCATCTCTGTTGCCATCATCTGCTAGTTTTTGATCAGTCATCACATGAGATTAAATAACTTACATCAGAATAGACAAACATTACCTACACATATTCTTCAGTATTATATCTTCTTGATGTTGATATTTAGCCCCAGGTCAGCTGATTCAGCAGATCTAGAATTTAAAATGTTCCAGCCACAGCCATCTTGTCATTTTCTTTTCAGGCAGTGTACTTAGAACTACCATACCCAATGTGTTCTTTCTTTCTTTTTTTAAGATGGCAGAATATATGAAGGCAATTCGACTGCTATTTCTAGCAAGTCATTTAAGTTATCACATAAAAGCTCCTTTATCAGCCATCTTTTTTACTGGTTTCAATCATTGACTGTGAGTTTCCTGGAACATTACCTTCAATGTTATAGTCAGCTACGTTGAGCCCCAGCACTTTAATTTAAACTCAGAATGCCATAAGGAATTTTGTCTAAAGTTCTACCAATTCTTGTCTATTCCCCACACTTTGTATTATACTTACTGACAACAGCTATTTAGTGAAGGACTAAATACCTGGTACTGTTGCCACAATAAAATGCACATTGTACACCCTGTAAAGTGTTAGTGTTGGTGATACAATAAAAAGCCCCCAGTCCACTCAGTAAAGTAGTAGTGCTGGCACCACAATAAAATGCACCTAGTACATTCTGTAAGGTGGCTGATGTTAGGAAGGGTATCCAGCCATAGAAACCATGCCAAATATGGAATGCATGAGCAAGATGAGGTCTCTCTAACTGATCTAACTTTGGATTGCAACAACCCGTCCAACTTATGCCAACATGTAAGGCTGATGTAAAATGATAATGATGATGATGGTGATATCACCCATATTTATCAAATGATGTCAAACAATCTATGAATAAATCATGAGAACCAATTTGGAAAATGTCAAAATATTCATTAACAAATGTCAATTAGATATGATAACAAAAAAAATGTGAGTTTCTGATAACAAATATTTTCTAATAGCTTTCCTAAACTGTTTTTATATTTTCCTGCTTTTCTTTTCTTTCTGTATCACTTAAGCATAAATGATAAACTCACAACACAACAAACTCAAACTCTTTGTATTCTGAGTTCAAATCTCACCAAGGTCAACTTTCATTCTTTTGGGGTTGATAAAGTACCATTCAAGGGTAACATATCGGTGAAATCATTTGTGTGCTAGACGGGATGTCTTGCGATATTTGTTCTGGTTCTTTGTAATCTGAATTTATATCTGACTGAGCATGGAAGTCAACCATGTATAAACCCTACAGTTAACCATGGAGAGCAAAGAATTCAGAACACTCTCTCATATCATTTTAACTCTTAACAGCCTGTACCACATGAAACCACATTAGCAAAGCATTCTTGAAAAGTACAAAAAAGCGCAATCACTGTATCACATTAAAAATTTAGTTTACTGCAAATTTTCACAACAATCTGTTTACTAGTAAAGATACTATAAACATTTGGATCAATAAACCTGTTTGTCACAGTCTATAAAAAATATATTCTTCATGCATGGTGCTCCATCTTCAATTTAATCTGACAAAGGATCCCAAATTATCTCTTAAAATGTTTTTATTTAGGAGAACAAGAATAGCATGCATATTAAAACAACTACATACCAGAAGCAAGTCGAGTAGTTTATCAGAATAGAACTCTATGGAGAATAATGAAACTTTTCATTCAAAAAATCTGCCAGAAAAATGATGGAGTGACATTTTAGGGAAATTACTCCATGCAATTAGATCTCTCCTTTTACACTATGACTAAACAGATGTATGAAGAAAAACCATTTAACATTCAGTGTTATTCATAAAAAGGAGTCTTGACCTTGACAGTTGTCTGAATTTGGAGTTGCCTTGCTTATAAAGGTTAATCCTAACAATAAATATGAGCCAAAGGTTGATTATGTTAAACTAATTAACACTACTCATTGCTGTATATGCCAACCACATTTACAGTGTGAGCTAGGTACTTTTTGTTGTGACACCTACACAACCACTTTACAGTGTGGGCTAGGTGCTTTTTGTGTGACACCTATACGACCACTTTACAGTGTGGACTGGGCATATTTTGTCATGTCGCCATCAAGACCACTTTATAGTGTGAGCTAAATTTAAATAAAATACTGTATAATGGACATTCTTATTCTATAAAATTAGGTGCAGTTTCAGGTCGATTGGTATAAAAAAAAAGCTTAAGTACTGAGATTCTTGGCCATATTCAGTGTTTGACTCAGAATCTGCTAAGACAGTGTGATGGGGGAGGGATCTCCCATCCATTCTCATCATTCAACAGCCTTTTATAATTGTTTCTATTATTGGCACAAGGCCAGCAATTACCCAGTGCATTACTGGTACTTTATTTTATCGACCCCGTAAGGATGAAAGGCAAAGTCAACCTCAGCGGGATTTGAACTCAGATCGTAAAGGGATGTAACTATGCTGGAAAGTATGTCCGACCCTCTACTGATACTGCCAATACACCGCCCTTAAACAGCCTTTTATAATAATAACATTTTCATGTCTCTTTCTTATCAGCATAAAATGAGAGCAAGTGCACCACTATCATTCCATATGCACTTCTCCCCAACAATGTCTGAGATCACCTCTGATCTTCACATCACCAAATATGTACAAATCTTTCACTTTGGCTTCTTTTCTTGCTAAGTTTACTTGCTGTTTAACTTCTCTTCAAGCTACATATGCCTGTGTGTTTTGTTTTCTTATTTCAGGCTGGACAGTTATAAATAACATTTTCTTTGTCAGTCAAATGTTTTTGTGTTTTTCACAGATTTTCTTTCAGATCCCATCATCACCATCTCTGTTGCTTTTGTTTGTTTTCAATTAAAACAAAAGATTCCTTCAATTAGGCTTAAAGAGTGAACAATATTCTCTCTTCACCCACCCTTTCAACCCTCTTTCAGGAATGTTCTGGAAAATAGTTTAAAAGCTAAGAACATTTGCTTTTTTCAGTGTCTCAGTTTCTCTTATCATCTCAGTTTTCTGTCTCTAACTGTTTTACCTGTTCATGTTTTTGTCTTTAATCTCTGTCAATCAGCATTACTTAATTCTATGACTCTCTCTATATATTTGAAACATATACACACATATCATTATCATCATTCTTACATCCACTTTTTCCATGATTCTTCAGGCAGGTTTTCTATGGTTTGATGCTCTTCCTGATGCCAACACAAGTGCTGTACATAAATATTAATTAATTAATTATACCAACAATAAATGCACATTATGCAGGAATTTATCTAAATGTTTACAACCCCCCCATTAACCCTTTTGATATGAAAACACCTGAAACTGTCCCTGATTCTAAAATACAAAACTATTTGTTTTAAAGTGTCTATACTTATCAAAAAACCTCCAATCATAATTTTATGTAATTTATGTTCCAAACACCTGCTTAACCCTTTAGCATTTACATTACTCTATATTTCACAGTAAAGGCTTTACCTCACATAATTATCTCACATAATATTGAATCTATGAGATTTTGATATTTATTTTGAGAACAATACCTTAACATCAGTATGAGTGGCTGGTTACAACTAGTTTGAACAGGAAGAAGTGAGAGAATTCTGGTTTAAATGCTAAAGGGTTAATAATCATAAAGTTTTGTATGTATATATGGACCCATAGCTCCGGATGGAGTTGTAAGGGTGCCAAAATAACATTTTTTATACCCAACATAGCTCATCCCCTCTCTATGTATGAACACAGCCTATTTCTTCCAGAGAAGGAAAGAAACAGTGGTAGAGAGCAAGTCAGAAAACGATATATATCAACCCCAGTATTGGATTAGTACAATTTTGTATCAACCTCAAATGAATGAAAGTCAAAGCTGACTGGAATGAATACTTTAAAGCATTCTATCTGACATCCTAACAATGCTGCCAATTCACGGCCTACTCAGAAAGTTAATTATATTATATAATCCTTTCAAATTCTTGGCTATTTTCACATTGATTAAGAGTTAATAAGTTAACCAGTGCAGGAGAGAGAGAGAGAGAGTATATGTAGCCTTTACATGTTGGTGAGATCGGTGTATCTGATACCCAGCCTAAACACCTGTATATCAATATCTACAGAAAAA
Source organism: Eledone cirrhosa (assembly GCA_964016885.1). Lineage (NCBI taxonomy): Eukaryota > Metazoa > Mollusca > Cephalopoda > Octopoda > Eledonidae > Eledone > Eledone cirrhosa. The sequence continues at coordinate 88,396,800 of OZ024741.1, forward strand.
AACATGGACTGAAAGTGAACCAGGGATTTATCTGAATGTTTACAAAAGAGGTCTTTCATTAGAAATATGCTAATGAAAGGGTTAGTGTTGGTGTTAGACTAGGCAGTATATTAAGGAAAAAAATTCCCTAGCAGTTGCCAGGGTTGGGTCTACCTGTCCTGTCCAATATTAATCTTATCAATCACCAGCGAACCTGCAATAGCCATCGGTGGTAGCCACCTCCAAGCCCCTGCTCATAAATTTTCATTAGCAAAGTCAAGCTATACCAATGATAAGATTATGACTGAAAGAGTCTATCAATCTGTTCAACCATGAGAAAACAGCATTAACCGTTTAGCATTTAAACCAGCTGTAGCTGGCTAGAATTCTCCCACTTCTTTCTGTTCAAACTGGCTGTAATCAGCTGCTCATAGTGATGTTAAGGTATTGTTCTCAAAATAAATAATATCAAAATTTCATAGATTTAATATTATGTAAGATAATTATGTGAGGTAAAGCCTTTACCACAAAAATACAATAGTATATATAGAGTAATGTGAATGCTAAAGGGTTAAAATGATAGTGGTGATGGAGTTTGGACCTCCCTTGCCAACAATTATTTTTGTTACTCTCTTCAATGCTTTCCCTATCTTGTTACTCTCTCTCTCTCTCTTGTTTATCACTCACTCCATCTCCTAACACTGTCTCCTGCCTATCACTCTATATGACTAGTCATCACTCCTTCTCATTATTCCCTCCTCTATCACTCACCATAAATCTGGAAACATTAATGTTGTTTGACTATGAAAAACAGTCTAAGTGAAAAAGAAAAAAGAAATGGAGAAGAAAGAATGGAATGTAAAAAAAGAAAATATAAAAATTCAAAAGGGAGGGAAAGGCAAGAACTCTTGTATCACTGAAGAATGGGGAGGGGCAAGGAGGGTGATGGGGTCTGGGCCTAGGGCACAATGGTATTGGGGTTGCACACCCCCACCCCCACCCCATGGACAAGACCTCAAAAGCATTCCCATGGACAATGGCCAGTGACACCTCTAAATCTTATCAATCTCTCTCTTTCACCACTGCCTCTACCTATCACTCTCACCCACCACTGTCTCTCACCTATCACTCCCACTTACCTATTACTCTCTCTTCCACTACTCCCACTTACCTATCACTCTCTCTCCCACCACTATGCCTCACTTATCCCTCCATCTTCCAATACTTTCTCAACAATCACTCCTTCTTCCACTACTGTCTCTCTCAACAATCACTCTCTTCCACCACTCTATCTCTCACCTATCACTCCTTCTCACATATAATTCTCTCTCCCACCACTGTCTCTCACTCATTTATGACTCCTTCTTCCACCATTGCCTCTCTCTCTCTCTCTCTCTCTCTCTCTCACTCTTTCTTCCCCCCATCACATCAGCTTAGCAGAAAGTATATAATTAATTAGATGAAGAGATATGTATTAAAATGAGATAAATGTTTTGCTGTGTAGTAATAAAAGACCAAGGAATATATTTAATACACAGACAACAGATAACTTGAGATCTAATCTCTGCTTTTCAATTCTGACTTGTTTTCCCTATGTTTGTTTTTCTAATCATATCATCATCATCATCATCATCATTTCATTTTACGGCTGCTTTTCCCTGCTTGCAAGGGTGGGATGGGAACTGATTTGGCTTGATTTCTACAGCTGGATGCCCTTCCTAACACCAATCTCATTTACAGTGAGTGCTGGGTGCTTTTTTCCGTGGCGCCTACACGTCCACTTTACAGTGTGGGCTGAGTGCTTTTTTGCCGTGGCACCTCCACAACCACTTTGCAGTGGAATGATAGGAACCCCAGTCCCTATCATCTCATTTCTACAGCTGAGTAAACTGAAGCAATGTGAAATAAAGTGTCTTGCTCAAGGAAACAACACATCACCCTTGAGCATAATTAATTATCTTATTGTGAATTAAGAGAAGAGATTTTAACATATAACCTAAGTAGGCCCTCAGACTGCAGAAAGTTTCTTTGAATTTAGTTATTGTTGTTAGGTAGACCCACGTCAGCTTTGACCAAGAAGAGCTGTCACATAGATAGTTCTATCTCTAGGTGTAAATCACAGATTTAGTGCTCCAGCTATACCATTCCTCTGTCTAAAGAAGGGCCACACTGAGCACCCATGATACAATAGTTTATTTGTAGAGTGTGAAATGTTGAAGTCTCGGCATATTACTATTTTGTGATGTTTGCAGTTTGTTTAGATTCACTATAGTGAGATTATGGAGAAAACAAATATGGCCAGAGAACCAGATCAAAAGCTTTGCAGAGAAGCATTCGACATACTAAATACAAATACACTAGTGTCACACTAATGTAATGTAATGAGTTGAACAACTGACATTATCCAAGTAATTAGTTGACATAGAAACTCTAATAAGAACAGTTGATCAAAACTTTTGGACAATGAGTAAAAAGCAACAAACATGTTTTAGCCTTACTAAACCTCCTCAGCGAAACATATTCTCTTCTGTTGGTATTCATTAAGAGTGATCAATACATATAGAAATCGTTGGCGGTAGTGATACTGATTATAAATATGAATAATATGACATGGAAAATAACTAAGGGGAGAATTCTACATACTAAATACATGTACAATAGAATCTCACACATATTTATCATGAGTTGAACTGCTTCCTAAAGTGAAATTGAACATGTTTCATGTCTACTTATGTCTCATCTACCAGCTACTACTGCTATGTAGTACTTTAATTTACTCAGCAAGCATCATAAATTCTCAATTATATACATACCAAAGTGGTTAACTTTTATTCATATATCAATACCTATAAACAATAATTCTCTTTTCTAGTCTATATTTTGTTACCAAAATTCTAATGAAAGACATTGCCAATGATTTTCAAATCTCTTTGAAAATAATCAAGAATTTGGAGGGATTTAACTTTCTTGTTATTTAGCTGATGCTTAGAGCATTACTTAACAAATGTTCTTACATGAAATTATGATGGAAGAGCACACACTGTAAAGTGGTAGTGTTGGTGCCATGATAAACACATCCAGCCTACTCTGTAAAGGGGTAGTACTGGTGACCCGATGAAAATGCAGATTCCACTCTGTTAAGTGGTTGTGGTGGTGCTACAATAAAATGCACCCAGCGCACACCTTGAAGTGGTTGGCATTAGGAAAGGCATCTAGCCATATAAACCAAGCTAAAAATGTAGCATATAAGCAAGACATGGTAACCTGACCTGCCTAGCCTCAGAATATAATAACTCGCCTAACCCATACAAGCATGGAAAATACTCATATGATGATGATGATGAAGATAAACACTTTATAATATTCATCTTTGTATAATAGAACATGCGGCTATTCCAAGCTCCAAGCAGTTTAGTATCAAAAGGATTAAGCAACTCACTTCTACATTCATTAGGAATCTGTGCCTTTCATTGCGCTTTTTCATATGAAAAGGGACCTTCTATGTTGTTAATAAAAGCAAACACTCTTTAAATATTTTCTCTATTTAATTTGAAGAACAACTATGATTGCTTTCACAGATGATACTTAATTATTACTAATTAAGTCACCTCAATTACAAAAGCCATTTAATGCTTCCAAACAAAATACTAATATAAATTAATAATATAAATTCAGTATTTTGAAAATGAATGAAACACACTGGAAGTGGTTAATAGAGAAAGTCATTCATTAGGAGGTACATTTACAATTGACCATCTGTGAGCATAACAAAACAATAATAAAAGATTTAATGAAAACTATCAAGTCATTTATTTATAACATTATGGTTTGTATTGAGTTGGGTTATTTGACAGAGTTGTTAGGGCATTGGATATTTATTCTGGGTCTTTGTGTCTTGAGTTCAAATCTTGCTGTGGTCCACTTTGCCTATCACCCTTTTGGAGTTGATAAAAAAATGTACGAACCAGAGCTAGTGCAAACCTCTCTCCTTCCAACTGTCATATCCTGACAGAGTGTCAAAAGGGTGTCTATAACTACTCATGGCTGTATAGGCGGCACCTAAAACTCTTAGAGAAAGCATGGAACATACTACCAATTCATACTCAATTGCAAGTGATGGCTATGGGTTTTTTATGGTTTATTTGTGTATGGCACAATAAGAAAAATACTATTGTTACTCAGTTTCACCATATGTGATGTGTATGGCAAAACACATTTTCTTTTAGGATAAATCTTTATAAATCCTACATTACTTATTCTTCAGCCAATTTTTGTTAGTAAGTATAGACAGGAAGTGGAAACAATTATTTCTATCAGAAGGAAAATAGGAAAATCTTTTGTTAAACTATTTTTTTTAAAACTTCAGTTGTGTCAAAGACATGACAACCTACCAAGTGCTGGTGCCACGAGAAAATGCACATCATGAAGATAGCCTTGCTGCCCTCCTTTAACTAAGAAAGGTTAATCTGCCTGGTGGCCATGGTGAATGGGCCTGCCTTGTACGTGTACCTGTAGTATTGAAGGTCAACTGGGAGAGGGCGCTCGTCCTAGAAGTCAGGGTGACAGTGACCTTTTGTGGGCTTTCTCCATGGTCTCCCCCTACTGGGGAAATTTTTCTTTTGTTTTAATTTTAAGTCTTTTGTTATCGTTTCTTGTCTGTTTGTTTTTTACATGCAGAAATCGACACTGTCTCGTCCCGTGCTGTCCTTTTGTAAACCTTTTGTGGTTAATAAAGAAATCATTATTATTATTATTATTATATTTGTCTAATTTTTGTTGTGCATCATCACTGCATTACCGAGCGCAGGTATGTGCAGTATGGTTTGTAGTGGTATTGTTTCTATTGTATTGTAAGTATTCTTCATAATATGTTTGCAGTGCCTAGTAATGCTATTTTTGTATGCTGCATATATTTGTAAGTCCTGGGGTTTGGGTTATGTATCTGTCTGTGTGTGTTTTTTATAATTCCCAGAGCACCCATTATTGTTCAAATCCCGCCGAGGTTGACTTTGCCTTTCATCCTTACGGGGGTCGATAAAATAAAGTACCAGTAATGTACTGGGTAATTGCTGGCCTTGTGCCAAAAGTAGAAACAATTATTATAGGTAGTGTTTCTATTTTCATCATCCACATTAGGTTTATTTCTATCTCTAGATCTTTATATTTGGAGAGTTTCTCCATTTCCTTGGTAAATATATTGTTCTCTGTGGGGATTGACACATCATCGGTAGAGCGTCGAACACCATGCTTTGCAGCATAGAGTTATGGCCCTTTGCATTCTGAGTTCAAATCCCATCGAGGTTAGCTTTGCCTTTCATCCTTACGGGGTCGATAAAATAAAGCATCAGTAATGCACTGAGATCAATGTAATCGACTTTCCCTGTCCCAAAAAATTGCTCGCCTTGTGCCTAAAGTGGAAACAATTATTATTCAGATGGTAAAATAAGTTATATTTTATGTCCCTTTACGATCTGAGTTCAAATCCCGCCGAGATTGACTTTGCCTTTCATCCTTACGGGGTCGGTAAAATAAAGTACCAGTAATGTACTGGATAATTGCTGGCCTTGTGCCTAAAGTAGAAACAATTATTTATTCATAGACTAGTTTGACTAAATTAATTTTGTAAAGCTAGTGCATGTGAGTGTGTGTGTGTATCCATGCAGTTGAGTGAGCAAAAGTGGTCTAAGTTTATGATTCACTTCTTTTGTCATCTAAACAAATGCATACCATGTGTGTGTGGGGGGGGGGCCTCAAAGTGGTGCTGGCGTTTATCATCACTTTGAATGAGTATTTATGTGTGCATAAATACAATACACACACACTTGCACACTCTTATTACTCGTACCAGTCATCACTCACAATCAAGTATGACGAGGTAGTATTTACTCTGCTTTCACTAAGGGGTTTAGATGCCCATGCAGTTGTGAATCGACACAAGCACTCTCTTGATCCTCTCTCTTTGATGTGACAGATAGAAGGAATGCAAGAAGGTCACACCAGCACTGAGCTGGTGTTTTCTTCATTGACCCTAAAACGATGAATGGTAATGTGAACCTCAGTGGGATTTGAAGTCAGAACACATATCCAATGCTTTGATAACCACCTTAACACACACATATATTATAATCATTATCATCACTGTTTAACAATTTTTTCATGCTTGCATGAATTAGACAGACTGTCACATCATGAAATCAGACAGGTTAGATAAACCCATCTTGATCATACACACTGATTTTTTTCTTGATTTTCTATAGCTGGATACTCTTCCTAATGAGAACCATCATAGAGGGTAGTCTGGGTACTTTTTATCATGGCACCAGTATGACCACCTTAGTAGAATGGAAATCATATTGTCTGTCATGAAAACTGCTAGAGAATTGACTTGTCAAAGATTCAAAGTGAACAGTGAAGTTAGCCGTAACAAGGAACAGGATTAGTTTAATCTTTCTTAATCTTTAGCTGCCTTCAAACACTCTAATGGACCTAATTTCACAACAAGACTAAATTCATGTAGATGTGACATTGTATATTTATTCATAAGTTACACTGTATTGGTGCTCTAGTAAAGATTTGATATTAGTATGGTGGTGAGAGACCAAAAACCACAGTGTCAGTAAGGACAATATAGGGTTTGAGAGGACTCTTCAATTTGGATGAGTATGTGACAACCTCTTCAGTGCTAGTGCCATGATAAAATGCACCCAGTATACCCTATGAAATGGTAGTGCTGGCTGGAGTGGGGATAAAAGGCACCTAGTCTACCCTGTAAGGTGTTAGTGTTCATATAATAAAATGCACCCAGTATACCCTGTACAGTGTGAGTGTTGGTGCCATGATAAAACACACCCAGTACATTCTGTAAAGAGGTTGTGGTGGTGCCATGAAAAAAATGCACCCTGTACACCCTGTAAGGTAGTTGGCATCAGGAAGAGCATCCAACCATAGAAACTGTACCAAATATGAAACATGAGCAAGATGAGGTCGCTCTGACATGTCTTGTCTCAGATCATAATAACCCATCCAACCAATGCCAGCATGGAAAACAAACATATGATGATGATGATACTGGTCGGTCAGTAGCAGCTTGATACTAGTATGTAGATGTACTTAAGATTGATATAACATTGTTACAAGTATGTCTAGCAACATGTCTAAATGAAGCAATTGCTCACTTCTCCAGCTGTCCACCAGTTAGACATGAGAATTCAAAGATAACTTCACATTGTCAGTGTGCTTCAGCTACTGACTCTCAACTCACTGGTGTTTTATTTTTGCTTTAGAACAAATAATAGCTGACACAGAGATGACAGCAGCTATAAGACTGTGTTATACTAGGTCTATTTCCTGTGTTTACCTACAATACAAAACTACCTGGGAATGGCCCAAGCCATATGTCCTGCTAGAAATAGAAGCCAAAATCTATCTCAAATTACACCCTACTGTCTTATAAAAAAAGAACACAAGATAAAGTAGTTATAAATAGTTCTGAAAAATGGAATGGATGTTGCACAGTAGGTCTGCTAGACTAAGGCTGACTATGGAGAAACAAAAAAGAGCTGAGAAGGCTCTTTGTGTCAAGGGCATGACAACCTCCCTAGTGTTGGTAACATGATAAAACACACTCAGTACACTCTGTAAAGTGGTTGGTGATAGGAAGAACATTCAGCCATAGAAAATACTCTTTAGAGTGTGAGAACTTTACCATTGGATATATAAATCCTGGATACATTACCTGAAAATAAGATGGGTTGGTCATGACTGGAAAGCTTTTATCTTAGGCCTGCTTGATTAAAGGTGACTTTGAGTTAAACAAAAACAAAAACAAAACACTATCTCCATATTGATGATCCCCCTCCTTATCATTCTTTTACATCCACTTTCCACATTGGTATGGGTTGGACAAGTTGTCATGGTCTAAGACCAGACAGGTTGGAGCAACCTCATATGTTCCATATTTGGCATGGTTTCTACAGCTGGATGCCCTTCCTAATGCCAACCACTTTACATGGTGTACTGTGTGTGTGTGTTTTTGTTTTCATGGCACCAGCACTACCACTTTACAGAGTGTGCTGGGTACATTTTATTGTAGCTCCAACACTAGAGAGGTTGTCACATAAGTGTTTAGAAAACTGTTTCTTAAATGCCCTACTCACCCATGCTTGCCTTTTCGCAAGTTTCTCAGTGCATTGATACATTTGGCCAAAAATCTTGGAAGAGGTTTCTCAAATGATAGGTTTTAGTAATGCTGCAAACATTCTATAAAGACCAACACTCTTTTGAAGTCAACTCGACATAAACACTATATTAACCCTTTTGATACCAAACTGCCTGAAACCACCCCTAGGACAATACAAAGTTGTTTGTATGAAAGTGTTTATATTTATCTAAAAACCTCCCATCATAATTTTTAGCATGGAAAATGGACATTAAACAGTGATTATGATGATGACTTTGTTAAGTTATTCCCCAAACACCACCTTAATAATTCAGATTGAGATTTATACAGGTTGATTAAACATAAATTATTTGGGGTTAGATATTTTATTAAAAATTGTGTTTTGTTCCTGAGTAAATATATTTGTGTGTCGGATCATAGTTGGTTTAGGTTTGAAGAATTTGTTTATTATTCTGTGGTTGAGTGGGGTTGTGAAAGAGAATTTTTATATATATATTATTGTTATTATTGACTCTTCACTCTTGTCAGGGTATAGAGGATCAGTTTCCTTCAGTTATGCACCCATAGATGACTTATCAAGCCAATTTGTACACAAAAGAGATGGGAGCAGTCTGGACATTGGATATGTGACAGAGAGTGGGGCGGCAGAGCTTTGTTCAGTCTGTCTTGTTTCTTCGTCTCAAGGGCATCTCTCCTTGCCAACTCAAAGTATGCTGTGCCCATTTACACCTTCCTCTAAAGCTCCCTATCCTGCACATCAGATTCTCAGTTGTTGTCCAAGTTACAGCTTTTATTCACTTAAGCTGGTCTTTGTAGCACCTCTTTGGTGCACCAAGATAGCATTTTCCTACAGTCAGTTCATCATAGAAAACTTTCTTGGGTAGCCTGCATTCATTCATATGTGTGACATGTACTGCCCATCGCAAGTGTTGTACCATTATGGTGTCTTTGATGCTTCTACTGACAGCTCTGTCAAGTGTCACGGTGTTGCTACTATAAGGGAGTTGGGACAGTAAAATAATAAGATACACACACAGATACATAAATATATAAATAAATGTGAGTAAAGTCCCACCTTGACGAGTGCTGGCTGCTTTTTCTAGCAAATGTGGTACTTGCCCAATATCTGGCCTTTGCCTCCCTTCTGTGACCTATACCACGTGATTTCTTCCTCCAGAGAAATATTCACTTTGTAACGGTCGGGGGGGGGGGGTCTCCTGAAGAGTTGACGACAGATTCACAGTGCTGGTGCACTTCTCTGGTGCATCAGAGCTGCAGACCAGTCAATGAAACTGCAGTAGGAATTTTGAAGAAAAAATAGGTAAATTCTTTGTGTGTGTATCTTGAAGGGATTTAGACAATCAAATCAACCCCCAGTATATATTTGTTTCAAGCCCGGTACTTATTTTATCCTTCTCGTTTTGTTGAACTGCTAAGTTACTGGATATAAACAAACAGTAGATGTATAGCAAAAAATGGCAACAAATATGGTGAGTAATGAACAGAAGTCCAGGAACAAATGAATAAGGAACAAGATTGGTGCATCAGCAACACAATTCCTTTTCAAGCATCACTCTTAACCCTTTAGCATTCACATTACTCTATATATACTATTATATTTTCATGGTAAATATCTCACATAATATTCTATGAGATTTTGAAAGGATTTATTTTGAGAACAATACCTTAACATCAGTTTGAGCGACCAGTTTCAGTCAGTTTCAACAGAAAGAGGTACAGAATTCTGGCCGGTTTTGCCCGTTTGAACATTAAAGGGTTAATTCTCCCATGTCCCCTATGGCCATTAGAGACATTCACCCTTAGCCTCTGAGGTTTGCTTATATTATTTGTTAATTAACATATATTTATATAATTACAAAACAATATAATGTATAACAGGTAACAAAATTTGTAATGTATAAATAATACAACTGTGAATTATATATATATATATATAATGCATTATAAACTAAACATAATAAATAGCAGATTGTATTCATCGTTTATATAGTTTTACAATATTTCCTGTTTTTGCCAGTGTATTTATAATATTCAATTAGAATAACAATTTTTTGATTGTATATTCTAAATAAATGAATTGCAACAAACTAAACATATTGTCTCTTTTATACAAGGTTTTTAAAAAAAAGGCCACTCTGTAAAGTGGTACTGCTGATGCCACAAGAAACATACACAGGACATCCTGTAAAGATGGTTGACATTAGGAAAGGCATTCAAGCATAAAAACCATACCAAATATGGAATGTATGAGGTATGAGCAAAAGGAGGTCTGTCGAACCGATGCCAGGATACAAAACCAACATATGATAAAAATAGCGATTATATATATATAGGAATTCGAAGTTTGAAAGCCACAACAATGCAGGTTTGGACGGAGAATAATTAAATCATAAGAAACAGGGCTTATTTTTTTTTAACTGAATTTACTCATATGTCCTGATATTTCGAGATTAATTATTCTCTGTCCAACTGTCCAAACCTGCATTGTCTTGGCTTCGAATTGCTTTATACCATATACAATGCTTCAAATAAACTACAAATTCCTTCTATATATATATATATATCATCATCATCATCATCATCAACGTTTAACGTCCGTGTTCCACGCTTGCATGGGTTTGGACGGGGCTTTTCCCACTTGAGGCAAGAGTGATTGTCTTGCTCGCATAGGACTGTCTGGCGGGTTTTCTACAGTTGGATGCCCTTCCTAACACCAACCACATTTACAGTGTGGGTCTGGGAGGTTTTTACCGTGTTGCCTACACGGCCACATTACAGCGTGGACTGTGTGTTTTTTTGTCGTGACACCTACACGATCTCATTTGTTTCGGCCTGGATGTTGTGGCACCAACATAACTTTACATAGAAGGGGGCGGTGTGGATGGGGTGGGGGGGGGGGGGGTGTATTTTGTTAGAGATGCCTACTGGCTGTAGTAGGTTTTACTATGTATTTAGGTAAGGCGGGTCTTCTCTAAGGTCTCGGTCCAGTGACATTGTCTTGGTGAGGTGTAAGTGTGTGAGGTCGGAGTTTATCAGCTCGTCCCAGGTTTTTCTGGGTCTGCCTATTCCGTGGCTACCGTCTATCTTTATTGCCCTACACTTTGTTATACAGCTATCGTCCTTCATGCGCATCACGTGACCATACCAACGTAGCCTTCTCTCTAGTAAACAACATCTGATCCCTCTTATTTCTAATTTTTTCCTTAGTTCGTTTATGCTTTGTCGTTCACGTATATTACTATTACACATCCAGCGGAGCATGCAAGCTTCGTTTCTCTCTAGTCTGCGTATATCCTCTGCACACAATGCCCAGGTCTCACTACCATGCAACATTGCTGTTCGTATGCAGGCATCGTACAACCTGCCTTTCATTTTTAGGGAGAACCCTTTAGCGGCTAATAGTGGTATAAGCTCTCTGAACTTTTTCCACCCAGTTCTGACTCTAGCTACTGTACTTTCAGAGCACCCTCCCCCACTGCTGATTTTGTCACCCAGGTAACGGAAGCTGTCCACTATTTCTATAGAACCCTCTGCGCAGTTGAAAGAGCTAGTATTTTGTGGGCACTTGCTGCTACTTATTGCCCCAGAACACCGGCCACATGTAAAATCTATGTTCTTAGTTAGCTTACTTGTGATCCCACTACATCTTTTATGCACCCAAACTTTGCATTTGGGACACAAAATGGAATTTCTACCTACGCCTTTCCTACACTCTGCGCATGGCCACTTCCCGGAGGGGACCGCCGCCTTATTTTCTTTCTTACAAACTAGAACTTTAGTCTTAGCCAGGTTAATTTTAAGGCCTTTTGATTCTAGGCCGTGCTTCCATGTTTGGAATTTCTTCTCTAGCTCGGCCATTGATTCAGCTATGAGCGTTAGATCATCTGCATATAGGAGTTCCCATGGGCAGCCGGTCTTGAACTCCACTGTTATAGCCTGGAGGGCAATAATAAATAGTAGGGGGCTAAGAACAGAGCCCTGATGAACACCAACTTTTACACTAAACTCTTCACTATATTCGTTGTTAATTCTAACCTTGCTGACTGTTTCTTTATACATGGCTTGTATAGCTCTCACAAGCCATTCATCAACACCTAGTTTTCTAAGAGCCCACCAGATAATGGAACGGGGGACTCTGTCGAAGGCCTTCTCCAAGTCGACGAAAGCTAAGTATAGGGGTTTACTTTTAGCTAGGTACTTCTCCTGTAGTTGTCGTACAAAGAAAAGAGCATCTGTGGTACTTTTTCCTGACACAAACCCGAACTGCATTTCATCTAGATCAATTCGCTCTCTGATTAGTTGCGCTATTACTTTTTCCGTGACCTTCATGACCTGGTCGATTAATTTAATGCCTCTATAGTTACTCCTATCTAGGGCATCTCCTTTACCCTTATAACAGTTAACGATGATGCTGCTACGCCAGTCCTTCGGAACAACCCCATTCTGTATGACTTGGTTGACTATCCGGGTGACCATGGTGTGTCCCACCGTACCAGATGCCTTCAGCATCTCGGCAACTATTTCCGAAGGCCCAGCCGCCTTGCCCGTCTTCATATCTTTGATTGCCTTACTTATTATACTACCCTCGACTAACACTGCTGGTCCCTCTATTGGGTCGATGTGGGGGAGACTGTCTTTCTCCCATTTATTCTCCTCATTTAGTAGCCTTTCATAGTGACACTTCCAAGCTACCTTCTTATCGGCGTCGGTGATGGCAAGTACGCCGTCATCGTTAAGTACACACTTCTCCCCGACAATATCACTGTTTTCCTTGACACATTGCCTAGCAATCCTGAACACCTCACGTTTTTGGTCCTCACGTTGTAGAACATGCTTGAACTTTCTTTCCTCTGCTTCCCTTCTTGCGAAGTACACTTGTCTCCTAGCTTCCCTCCTGGCCACTTGATAGTCTTCTCTGCTTCCCCCATCCCGCCATACTTTCCAAGCCTGCTTTTTGGCCTTAATTGACCCCTCCACCTTACTGTTCCACCACCATGTTAGTCTCCTCCTGCCTACAGGCCTGCTCCAGCCACAGACTTCGTCTGCCACCGTCAAATATATTTGTTACTTCAAACTCTTAACAATATTTTAAATATATTTGTTATTATTTCAAACTCTTAATTCCCGCTCCTTAATATCTTCTCCCCCTCCACCACACTCTACAACATGCGGTCAAATCACCCCCCCCCCCCCTTCTCTCTCTCTACCCATATACATATATAAGACAAAGTAATTCGCTTTCGCCAAATCGGTGGCTGAATTTCATTCATGGTATAATGTAATGTACTCATTTTTCTACCTTTTCTAACATCCGCTTAATTCCATAGTCCTTCCAATAGCATTTTTTCTATCCTCTTTCCAATTCTTGTTTCACTAGCCATCCATCCTATTCCCTCCTGTATTTTCCAAAACAAATCTCTTGTATTTTTGTCATGCTTGTAAAATACGGAAGTTTTTGGCGTATTTTACTAAACAAATCTTGTATTTTTGTTTACGTTCGTTAAATAAGGGGATCTCACTTAAACCTATTCTTCTCGCTTTTAAATATATTTGTTACTTCAAACTCTTAACAATATTTTAAATATATTTGTTATTATTTCAAACTCTTAATTCCCGCTCCTTAATATCTTCTCCCCCTCCACCACACTCTACAACATGCGGTCAAATCACCCCCCCCTCTCTCTCTCTCTACCCATATACATATATATATAGCTATCTCCCTGTCAATACACCTACCCCTTCCTGGCACAGGTGAATACCACCCCCAACCCAGCACTAATGACTAAACCATCCATGCCACCCCCACCTTCATCACTTCAGTGTTCTCACCATCCATCCCTGTCTCCCACTCATCACCTTGTCAAATCACACTTGCCATAACTTCATACTTATCTCCCTCCTAAGGTTGTTTGGGTGACCGTGTCTCGCTCATATAGGACTATCTGGCAGGTTTTCTACGGCTGGATGCCCTTCCTAACACCAACCACATTTACAGTGTGGAACTGGGAACTTTTTACCGTGTTACCTACACGGCCACAATACAGCGTGGACTGTGTGTTTTTTTCTCGTGACACCTACACGATCTCATTATCTCATTTATTTGGACTGGATGTTGTGGTACCAACTTTATAGAGAGAGGGTGGTGTTGGTGGGAGGAGAGAGTAGGGGTAGTGGATTGGGGTGTATATTTGGTTAAGAGGTACCTACTGACTGTAGGTTTCACTTTGTACATAGGCAAGGCGGGTCTTCTGTATTACTGCGTAGCGCCAAAGATCTCGGTCCAGTGACATTGTCTTAGAGAGGTGCAAGTGTGTAAGGTCGGAATTTATCAGATCGTCCCAGGTTTTTATGGGTCTACCTACTCCGTAACTACCATCAATTTTGATCGCCCTGCACTTTTTTATACAGCTGTCGTCTTTCATGCGCATCACGTGGCCATACCAACGTAGTCTTCTCTCGAGTAAACAGCATCTGATCCCTCTTATTCCTAATTTCTCACTTAGTTCATTTATGCTTTGCCGTTCACGTATATTACTATTACACATCCAACGGAGCATGCATGCTTCGTTCCTTTCCAGTCTACGCATGTCCTCTGCACGCAATGCCCATGTCTCACTGCCATGTAGCATTGCTGTTCGTATACAAAAATCATACAATCTGCCTTTCATTTTTAGAGAGAAACCTTTTGAGGCCAACGGCGGTATAAGCTCTCTGAACTTTTTCCATCCCGTTCTGACTCTGGCTACTGTACTTTCAGAACACTCTCCACCACTGCTGATTTCGTCACCCAGGTAACGGAAAGTGTCTACTATTTCTATAGAACCATCTGGGCAATAGAGGGGGCTAGTATCCTGTGGACACTTGCTACCTATTGCACCTGAGCATCGGCCACATATATCTACGTTCTTAGATAGTTTACCTGTGATCCCACTACATCTTTTATGTACCCATACTTTGCATTTGGGACATAAAATTGAATTTCTGCCTACTCTTTCCTACACACTGAGCAAGGCCATTTTCCTGAGGGTATCTGTGCCTTATTTTCCTTTCTACAAACTAGGACTTTAGTCTTAGACAAGTTAACTTTAAGGCCTTTTGATTCTAGGCCATGCTTCAATGTTTGGAATTTCTTTTCTAGTTCATCCATTGATTCAGCTATGAGCGTTAGATCATCTGCATATATGAGTTCCCATGGGCAGCCGGTCTTGAACTCCTCTGTTATAGCCTGAAGGGCAATAATAAATAGGAGGGGGCTAAGGACAGTACATGCTGTAAAGTGGTTGGAGATAGGAAGGGCATCCTGCCATAGAAAGCTTGTCAAACAAAGGGTTGGGAGGACCCTTCAGTCATGTCAAGGACATGACAACCTCCCTAGTGTTGGTAATCTACACAATAAAGACACCCAGTGCATGCTGTAAAGTGGTTGGAGATAGGAAGGGCATCCTGCCATAGAAAGCTTGTCAAACAAAGGGTTGGGAGGACCCTTCAGTCATGTTAAGGACATGACAACCTCCCTAGTGTTGGTAATCTACACAATAAAGACACCCAGTGCATGCTGTAAAGTGGTTGGAGATAGGAAGGGCATCCTGCCATAGAAAGCTTGCTAAACAAGGGGTGGGAGGACCCTCCAGTTGTGTCAAAGACATGACGATCTCCTGTAGGTGAGATGTATAGTTCTTTGTTGGGGTCAAGATAGGAGCGTCCACCTCTTGGTCTGGGAGTATTGATAAGATACTGCTAATCCTATCACCACCAGAAGCAACAGTTATAAGTGTGGACACAATAAGAAGTTCTTTGTTTCCTCATAACTTTCTTAATAATGCATATTTTTTAATGAAAGATATGCTTTTGTCAGTGTAGAGTTCAATTAATTATTTTAAGGAATTAATTAATTTTTTTGTTTTAGACTTTCATTATTGTATACTTTTATTCATTAATGTTTTCATTTGCTGCATACTTCCATTTGTAGTAGGCTAAACATAATCTGTGAATTTTTTTTCATTATGCCTTCCAATTTCATGTTAATAATTAATAATATCAATCAAAATAATGTCATAGATTTTATACAAGAATGTAATGCCTTTCTACAACTAAGAGTTGTGAAAGAAAAATATTTATTTTTTCTTAATTTCAACTTATTCGTATTCCACAACTTCATAAATGTATCAGTAGCATTTCCTTAAAAATATACTTTATTAAGAAATCTATGAAAAAACTGTAGTGATTTCTATATAAATATAACATATGTATGTACCATTATCATCATCACCGTTTTACATCTGTTTTGCATGCTAGCATGGGTTGGACAGTTTGTCATATTCTGTGACTAAGACAGGTCAGATGACCATGTCATGCTCATACAATCCATTTTGGCATAGTTTCTACAGCTGGATCATCATCATCATTTTACGTCCGCTTTTCCCTGCTTGCAAGGGTGGGATGGGTCCTATTCAGCACAGCATCTCTCCACTTGTCACGGTCCTTCGGCATCTCCTCCGTGAGCTTCAGCGATCTGAGGTCCGCTCTAACCACCTCCATGTTTTTCCTGGTCTTCCTCTACTGCGTCTTCCTTCTGCTGGCATTTCTTGGCACTTCTTTACTCAGCGGTCATCCTCCATGCGCATGTGTTTCTTAATACCAACCACTTTACAGTGTGTACTGGGTGCATTGTATCGTAGTACCAGCACTACTATGGGAGTACTTAATGCATGAGGAGATGCAGAGCATGGATATAAAGATGTGTAAAATCCCAACCACAGTGCCAAGCAGTTTCAGCTTGTGTGTTTAGCAAGCCTTTTCAAGAGATTACTACATCCTTGAAAAGGCTTGCTGATACACAAGCCAAAACTGCTTGGCAGCACGGACGGGATTATACATATCTTTCTCTATATATATATATGTGTGAATATATATATATGTAGATCCCAAGTAAAATTGTGAGTAACCACAGTTAAAAAAGGTACTCAATACATTAGTAGAGTGTAACATCATTATTTATTTTATTTATATATATACCCTTGCAAGCAGGGAAAAGCGGATGTAAAATGATGATGATGATATATATATATCTTTGAGGTGTGGGGACAACTGGAAAGCTTCCATTACTCATACTTCTCGCCTTCTTCACTACCTCTTCTACGGCCTCGATATGAATACCCCCTCCGCCTCCGTGGTATTTTCTTCGTGGTTATAAGAGGCTTAGCTCTGTTTCTCGACCGTTATATCGCGTGACTATCTCCCCCTCCGCCTTTTGGGATTCTTTCTCACGTCGTGTAGACGCGTTCTTGGGACTAGTAAAATGAGGTATCCTCTTGATAAGTCGGCAGACCTCGCAAGGACTCTATATCTTTGATATATTGTTTTTGTTTATGCCACGAAACTACGTAGTCGAGGAATTTAGGAACAGTTTAGGTATGATACATTTTATTACTAATTATATCTAAATGTTTCTTCTCTCTTCATAATGTATTTTTAACTCTGATACTGGTTCAGTCTGGTTCAAACTGAATTGGTCTGTCCCAGTCATTCATTGAGCAACATCTGTGAAGTTGGCACCCTTAACTCACAGTTGGGTGCGGATGCATTCATGTATATATGTGTGTGTCCGCATGTATCTGTGTGTTTCTAAATATATATATATATATATATATATATATATATATATATATATATATATATATATATATATATATATATATATATATATACTATAGAAGCAAAAACTGGAATCAAAAGATTTCAAAGTAAACCTAAAGTTTTAGTAAGTAGGAAAGAGGATAAGACCCTGCTACAATAGGAAAATGGTTGTGCTCAATATCAAATGTTCAGTAAGTTCACTAGAAGGAGTTGGTGGCTTTTGCTATCTAAGTGATCTTATTAGCAATGGAGGTGGATGTGCCAAAAATGTTGTAGCCAGTATGAAAATGAGACAGAAAATGTTCAGACAGCTGTTATCTCTGGTGGCAACAAAGGGTTTCTCTCTCAGAGTGAAGGGCATGAACCTGATGCTTGTGTATGAACTGTGCTGCAACATGAGAGCTTGAATGCAGGTTCCACTGGATGTATAACATTAGCATGCATGAATGACAGACTTTGAGAGAATAGCAAGGTGAAAGAGGAATCAGATGTAGTGTGCCAATGGTAGGCTAAAAATGATCCCTTTCTTCATGCTATATGAATGGTGGAAGCAAAGTTCAGATACTGTCATGAATCTACTACACTTTATACAATTACTACATCCAAGAAGCCCAATTTATTGTCATTTTCCCTCAATGTGATGAATTATATTGAACGTTTTATTCAGTCCACATGGTTTAACAGTACCTGTATTTTTCCAAGTGAGGACAAAGTATGAGTATGTCATTTGTGTATCAGCCAGATTGTGGGCTTAAATATGGGCATTCTTCAAAGCATTTCCTCAATGTTTGCCATTACCAAGAATAGATTTAAAGCTTCTCATTTCCATCACCTAATTGTCCTATGGGCCGATGTGATAGTGAATGTGTCAGAAGTTAAGTGTTGTACTTTACCCGCAGGTTTGTTTTAAGGAAATTTTAAATCTGGACAAATTTTTGAGGCAGATGCTATGAACCAGTGTTTAATATTCTCTGAGTCTGAGAAGCATTTGAAATGACTACTTTTAACATTTTATGAGTGTTTTAAGTCTTTTAACCATCCTTTACTATGTAAGCGCATGTAATAACTGACATAAAATGTAAAGATACTGCAGAGAATAACTTAGAACTACACAAGAATGGATCAACTGCACGTTAAAACAAACACCTATTTACCTGGTTGGTGTGAGTTCAATCACTGGCCAGTCATTTATATATATATAATATAATATAGATATATATGTATATATATTATATATATATATATAATATAATATATATATGTATATACATATATATATTATACATATATAATATAATATATATATATACGTATATATATTATATATATATATGTATATATATTATATAATATATATATATACGTATATATATTATATATATATATGTATATATATTATATATATATAATATAATATACATATATGTATATATACTATATATAATATAATATATATATGTATATATATTATATATATATAATATAATATATATATTATATATAATATATCATCATCATCGTTTAATGTCTATCTTCCACCCTAGCATGGGTTTAGACGGGAATTGTCTCACTTGAGGCAAGATTGGTCGTCTCGTCTCGCAGGTTTTTTACGGCTGGATGCCCTTCCTAACACCAACCACGTTTACAGTGTGGACTGGGAAGTTTTTACCGTGTTACCTACACTGCCACATTACAGCGTGGACTGTGTGTTCTTTTGTCGTGACACCTACACGACCTCATTTATTTAGGACTGGATGTTGTGGTACCAACATAACTTTACAGAGAAAGGAGGGGTGTTGATGGGGTACTCCATTACCAAAGTTTTCTGGATCACAGACAATAATAATATAAGTCTGGAAACCTTTGGTAATGGAGTAGTTATATTTTGTGTTGTTCAATTTCTAATCAAATAGCTCTGTTCTATACACAGAGCACTCTTTTTTCCTTTGCTTTTCCTTCGGAATTACCTAACATATATATTATATATATATATATAATATATCTATCTATCTATCTAAGGCAGGTAAAATTCCCGAGATCCATGGACAAGTTCTCTCCAGCGGTCTCTGTCCCTCATTATCGTTGCCATGTCCTGCATCTCCAAGAGACCAGTGTCTGTCCTTAGGGCATCAAAATATGTTAACCTCAGTCTTCCTCTTCCAGTGTGTCCATGCAGGGGCTCCCACAGGAGCACTGAGTGCAGTGTCAACTATGGATGTCGGTGAGCATGTCCAGCTAACCTCAGTCTCCTCTGTGTCACTTTTGAGCTGACTTTTGGGAGGCTCCCATACAGCTCTGAGTTCTTCATCCTCAGTGTATACTGATTAATGTTCAGAGCCATTCTCAGCATTCTCATGTAGCAACCATCCACCATCTGAGTGAGTTTCTTGGTCACTTGGTCAGTGTCCAAGTCTCACCCGTACAGCAGCACAGACTCCACTACAGCAACGAAGAGACGGATCTTCAGGTCTTTACGAAGGTCCGACTTCCACACCGATCTCAAGCTGTGGCACGCTGCCCAGGCTTTGCTCTTCCTCTCGACCACATCATCTTCCGTATTCCCAATCTTTGCTCCCAAATACAGGAAGTCCTCAACCAATTTTAGCGGCTTCCCACCTACATTAGTAATCTTCTCTGGCTTCTTAATATTCTCTACCAGATATTTCATCTTAATCTCATTCATTCTCCGCCCCAGACTCATCGACACAGTCTCCACCTCCTGCATCAAATCCTCTGCCTCCTTCACTGTGTTTGTCACCAAAACTATGTCGTCGGTAAATTCTGCATCCAATATCTTTTTCGCCTTAACTCTCCTGCTCTGAGCCGGTGCTACAGTAAAGCCAGAGTTTCTCCAATATATATATAATATATATATAATATATATATATATATATATAATATATATATATATATATATTATATATAATATATATATATATATATATTATATATAATATATATATATATATATATATATATATATATATATTATATATAATATAATATATATACATATAATATAATACATATGTATATATATATATTATATATATATATGATATAATATATATATATGTATATATATTATATATATATCATATTATATATATATAATATAATATATATATATATATAGAGAGAGAGAGAGATTACAGTAATCAAAGTTCAGTTTAAGTCATTTATTTGCTTACAATTGTTTCCTCCAAACCGAGGTTTGGATTCTTCGGTTTGGAGGAAACAATTGTAAGCAAATAAATGACTTAAACTGAACTTTGATTACTGTAATCTCTACATAACTGCTCTGTATAACAACTGATGTTATTACATTGAGCTATTTATCTTACTGGTAATAGGATAGTAATTAAAGACTATCTCTCACTATTTAGGGTTTGTGTATATATAATATATTACCAATCAAAGGTTTTATTGCATACATAACCATAAATAGTACCCTTAATACTATATATATATATATGCATTTATATTATATATATAATATAATATATACTAAGCAAAAGAGGAATCAAATACTGTGTGCAAGAGAGGAGGTTGCGTTAGTATGGACATATGATGCGTATAAAGGATGACAGCTGCATAAAAAGGTGCAGAGCACTAGAAGTCGATGGAAGCCGTGGAGTGGGGAGACCCAAGAAGACCTGGGATGAGGTGATAAAAGCCGACCTTACCCAATTGCGATGACGCACGACCGTGACCTCTGGCGTCACGCCGTAATACAGAAGACCCGACTTCCCACAGGTACAAGCTGAAGCATATTGACAAAATGCCCCCACCCTCTCCCACTGCAAAGTGGTCGTGGAGGTGCCACGGCAAAAAAGCACCCAGTCTACACTGTAAAGTGGTCGTGTAGGCGCCACGGAAAAAAAGCACCCAGCACTCACTGTAAACGAGGTTGGTGTTAGGAAGGCCATCCAGCTGTAGAAATCGAGCCAAAATCCCGTATAGCAGGACAACCCGGCTAACCCATGCTAGCGTGGAAGAATGGACGTAAAACGGTGATGATGATGATATATGTATATATATATATATAATATTTACTCTGGTGATACTGAATTGAGCAGTTGGATAATAATTAATATGAGAATAACTATGATATAGAATATGGAATAAGGACATTTTTCCCTCGTGGTGTTGGTTCG
Source organism: Eledone cirrhosa (assembly GCA_964016885.1). Lineage (NCBI taxonomy): Eukaryota > Metazoa > Mollusca > Cephalopoda > Octopoda > Eledonidae > Eledone > Eledone cirrhosa. Next base: position 88,418,772 of record OZ024741.1, read on the forward strand.
AAATTTAGAGAACTTTAATAAAGACGATGTGCACGTGAAGAAGTCTAGACCGAATATATAAATCTAGACTAGGAATAGTTTTCGAAGTAACAACTACCATTTATTTATCAAAGTTGATCAACTATCTATAAATAAAAACTATTTACTTTATTTTTCAAGAAAAGACATAGTCAACTGTACTGTGTTAGATAAGTAAGTTCCTTCCCTATAACGGTAACAGTCTCTCTGATTAGTACTACTCCCAGTATGTTAACAAACATAAAAAATATATATAATTAATATTAGACAAAATTTGTGGACAATTACAGTAAACATGAGTCCAAATGAAAGAAAAGATAACAGGAAAACTTGGTGTAGCTTTCTAAAATGTTTGACGCAACTCAAAACACTCATGGCATTACAGCGGGTGATAGCAAAGCTGAGGCGTCAGAAAAGCCAAGCACATTTAAAAATATAAAAAACTGAATCCATAAGCAATTGTTTTATCCAGATAAAGTGAAGTAATGATTTAGATTTTGTTCATCGTCTCATATATTGATTGCTGACAACAAACTGCAGCTTATAGGATTCGGTTGTTGACTAATTTAGCTTACTTTGACTGCAATTCTATATTTAATGCATTAAAGTATATTAATTGTAATGAAATATATCAATTGTTTCTAAATTATAAAACATTTAATTTCTTGTTTTAAAGGAAGGTTACAATATTCGTATATTTTACATTAATGACCTTAAGTAAATTATTCTTAGGGGGAATTAAAAAATTTACCTTTACCGGTAAAACACTGCATAATAACAATAAGAATAATAAACAATTTGCAATGCTATTTATACAACTGTGAATAATAAAACATAAGTTTCTCCTAAAAAAAACACACAAAAAAAACAATACTTTCGAGTATTGTTGACAATAGATTTCTTTTGAAGAAAATGAAAACATCTCGTCCATCTCATCATATTCATTTCGTATGCTCCCGCTCATAATATACACACGAACAGTTGTAATGCACTTGAGCACTGTACACAATAATTTCATTATTATATATTATTATTATGATGGAACCCTAACCCTACTGCATATAATATTCGAAATGAATCTGATGAAAGGGACAAATATATTTTCATTTTCTTTAAAGATCTATTGTTAATGATACCCATACTTTGCCACCAGGACACATTTATGCATACGAAACGTGCTACAAAAAAGATTTACAGGTCGTGAGGGAATGTACAAATATGTAGTTATAAAACGAGGGGTGGGAGGCAAGGACGAAATACAGTTATAAATACAAGTCAAAACTTTTAAATAAGTAAATTTATAGAATAAATAAACAAATGCTTGTATATAACGTTTACTTGAGACAAAGGGTCCCTATACGAAGACGTAAAAAAAATTAAAGTTTATGTTTTGTTTTGTTTTTTCCTTAAAAGCGTAGCCGGTGCCTCACGCGAAATGGTTTCAACCACGGGTGACAACTGAATCGCATACTAGGCTTTACTCTACAAGTCTGATAGTAGGGATCCAGCATAAGTTCACAAATTGACAAGGTGGTAATAACATAGTGTGACATTCATGCTTTATTTATTTACTCAAGTGGTCACCAATAATCTTTTCTCGTGACGCATCATGACATTTTTTTGGCAGAAGGATTATAGTCATTTGTTATTTAGCCCCAGGCCAACCCTAATTGAGCAAACCAATGATCAAATGCGCTCCGGTTGTGACCATCGCATCAATTATTCGGATATATAGTACACGACGGTATGGTTTGAGGGATATTTAGTTACTATTTCTAGTTAAGCGGTTGCGTAGAGGCTCCCTCGTGGTTAATGCCAAACTGGTACCCATTTTTTAAACATTGGTACGTTTCAAACAATAAAGAATTTGATACAATAAAATCCACCAATGCAGCACAACTTACGCGAACCAACGGGACAGTATCTATGTGGTCAATCGACCTGCTAGACATAACAGCGAATTCTCTTTTTAACACACACACACACACACACACACACACACACACCACATTTCCTGTTGTCTTAGAAAAAGACACGTTAGATGATGTAATCATGAGTTCACGGATGGACCCAGCTAAAATGCATTTGATCATAGGTTTACTGGATCAGGGTGATAAAAAAAAAAATTTGCAGCCACTTTCATCTGTGATATTAAATATAAAACTGATAAAGTGAACTTAGTGTTATCTTTTGATATCCTGAATGGATGCATTGTGAAAGTGGATGTTGTTATTTATGTCAGTCATTATTGTTAAGCCTCAGGTCAATCTTGATCGGGCAGACGTGATTAAAAGCATTTTAACCGTGACCAGCCCGTCTTTTTAGGGATATCTTTTTCGAGGTAGTAGGGAGATTTGACTGCTATTTCTAGTGGGTTGAGTGACCATATAGGGTCCCTTTCGAATTCAGAGTGTCATTTAAGATAACAGTTGAGAAAAACCACCACACATGGCTATCTGTATATATTTATATCTATTCATCTCTCTTTCAAGTTATTTTGACAACTATATAAGCCTGTACTCTGCTCAATCCCTCTACATCCATGTCACTATAGGGAAGTGTCTGTGTCTGTCAATCAATCCATTTGTATGTTTGTCTTGTCACGTACTGGGATGGCTAACTGTCAGCTGCCATTCCAAACACACACATATATTCTTATTACTGAACGCTCAGCTAGTAAATATTCACACCATAAATCTTTCACGTTTTTCTATCGTTCTATGATCTATTTGTCTGTCCTGGCTTGGTCACAGATCACTGGCTGAAACTAGTAATAGAATGTCATGGTATTCACACCTTAATCTCTCACATTCTTTCTATCCATCTATGATGTATCTAACTAGCTATCCTAGCATGGCCACATGCCACTGGCTAAAACTAATAAAAGAATATCATCTGCACAGAGAGACAGCGAAAGATGGTGTAACACAGAAAAGATGTGACAGAAATTCAAGAGTGATGACGGAAAAATATACAATAAAAGTATAACACAAAAATGTGACAAAGAGAGAATTGTAACGGAACGAAACGAGTTAAAACAAACGTTACAAAACTACAGTGATTATATATATATATATATATATATATATGGAAAAAGAGATATGATGGTATGATGAGATGGTTAGTCGGTGTAAACATGATAACATAACTGATATAAAAGTTGTATTTGCTATTTCAGCACCATCGACGAGATCGTATTTTTCCTTCGGGATATTAGAATTAAATGTAAACTGGTTTAAGACATAAGAGTAACTTTCAAAATAAAAATAATACTTATGATAAATTTCAAGCAAAGGTGTTTACTTACGAGCATGCTTGTCTTAGTTTGTTTGTGTGAGGAACCAAGTCCTCCTCCTATAGCGACTTTCAACGTAAAGATAATCCAGATAAATATAAAATGATGATAGCAAATGAAATGAAGGTGTACAAGAAATATATGATCACCGCTTCAACCTCAATAAATAACGATCGAATGTACAATTGTATTGATGTTATGAATTTTCAATAAAATATACGTTTGGCGGTGTGATGTAGTGAGTGTGCGTATGTATGTGTGTGCGTGCGCGAGCGGTATATATATGTGTGTGTTTTCAAATAGAATTTAGCATGCTTTGATGGATCCTAAAGGGAGGTAAATATAAACACATACAAATATATGTATGTGTGACAAAACGATGGGGAATTGGTGTCTATGGAAGCAGCAACGCGTCGTATATTGGATTTACTTGTTGATTGGTGCTCACATCGAATATAAGAGTACCTACATTTGCAAAATTGCAAATAAAAAGTATGCAGAAGAAAAGAACAAATATTTTATTTCTAAATCATTGGGGAGATATATCATTTATTTCAAAGTAAATATCTCATTTTGATTTAATTTGAATGCAAGTTAAATCGCTAGACAAACGAGTCAGTGCGTGTACCTATATTTTTGTTGGTGCATACATATTGTGGAATATGTGTGTATTATTAAAGTGGCTGTTTTCTATAATTTGTGTGTATTGGGGGGGGGGATATTAAGGTATTATTGTGGGAAAACTAATCTAATATACAAACATTTTTCCCCCCGGAAAATGAGGTGGGGGGGGGGGGGGTTATGGTTAGGTTTACGGTTAGGATTAGAGTTAGGGCTAGGTTTCCCAGTGAAAAAGTCGATTGCGAGCATCTAAGAGGTAGGATTAGTTGATAACGCAAAAAAAACAAAAAAACTAAGAAAAATGATTATTTCGCACCAAACGCAAGAGATGTGTAGATCTGCGAAACTCCAATGGTCTTTTTGTCACCTTTCACCCTCCTTTTTCTACAAGTCTAGTTTCCGACTGGTTCGAAGGGCATATTCGTTGTAACAAGCGGGAAAAAATCGTAGAGAAAACTCCTGGAATTCGGGAGGGATCGATTGCGGGCAGCTAGGAGGTTAGATTATTTGATAGCACGCGGAAAAAAAACGGAAAACAATTTTTCCCCCCTGGAATTGAGAGAGGCGGGTGTTCTATAAATTTACCAATATTAATATAGTTTATATGCAAAGATTTATCAGCCATATGATATAAAACATAGATAGGCTTGGAATCAAGACCGAATTGAGACCTTTTGAGGCCCCAAGCACTGAAACGATTATGGTACATTGTATATGGAACAAACTCCAATATACCATACTGAAAATATACTTCATGGAGCCCTTCTTTAACTGAGGTTCTAAACACTGAAAAGATTATGGCCCAGATACTGAATATGGAACAAATTCCAATATACTGTACTGGAAAAATACTCTCTGGTATACTCTTTAATTGAAGCCTAAAGCAGGTGCTTATTTCGTCAAATGGTCAATTCAGGATTGTCTGGGCTAGTTTCAGCAAAATGATTTTGGAAATTAGGTATGTTAATCTCTAAAACAAATATTCCATTTTATAAAGTTTTGATAAAGTTCACGTCTGAGAAAACTAAATTATGTGTATATGTGTTTGGAGCTTGAACTACTGAAAGTCAGTGAGAAAGAGAGAGAGGGAGAAGAATCTACCCCAGTACTTTATTTACTGACCGTGAAAGAATGATAGGCTGGATTTGAACTCAGAGCTCAAAGAGCCAGAACGAATACTACAGGTCATTGTATCCGATGTAAGTAAGCATATATAATTTGCCAGATATATGAATGAGAATTAATGTAATATTAACAACATAACTTGAGTGACAATTCTAAATCAAATTACATCGCATTTTACTCACAAGACTTGGATAAACTCAGTGATGGATAGCCTCAAGTCCCTATGTTTTATAGGCCTCTTAAAAGTGTGTATAAGCAGGGCCAACACCTGGATATCTAGCACACTAGGTTAATCCAATTCTCCAAAATAAATAATTTCAATTTACAGTTTGTCAAACTGACAAACATGTGTTGGCATGTCTTGCATTTTCCACCACACAATCCACAGTAATGTTACAAGTCAAACCCTCTAAATTACTTTGGATATTTCCACAATACCGCTACCTGGAGAAAATGTTTAGTTATTTATTTATTGATCACAGAATATTATTATATAGTCCACACTGTAAATGTGGTTGGTGTTAGGAAGGGCATCCAGCTGTAGAAAACCTGCCCGATATGTTCTATACGAGCGAGACACGGTCACCCAACCAATCTTGCCTCAAGTGGGACAATTCCCATCTAACCCATGCTAGCGTGGAAGATAGACGTTAAACGATGATGATGATGATTAATTAAATTATACAAATTTGTTTAAAACTATGATTCTTTAAGATTCAATAAAGTGTATCTCTGACATCTATGCCCTAAGTTGTAACTCAGTTAACTTAATGGTAGTGTTGGCCCTGTGTGTAAGCAAGAAAAACAACAACAATCAAATAAAAGTATGTATTTCGGAAGACAAGATCCGTCAAAATTAAAATATACTTTTAACTACAACAGCGATTGCTGGTATTTCCCTCTTTAAAATTTTGAGACGGCTTTATCATAGCTGAAAAAGCCAAGGTACTGGAATAACCAATCACCTTCATGAGCATCACCTGATGCCTCGGTAAAATGAGATGCATAACAATGATAAAAGCCTTATTGTCAGTGGCCCAACTCCTCTGAACATCTCAAATGCTACAGGCTGAAAAATGTAGTTTACTGCCAAATCACAGTATTTTGGTAATTCAATCCATTTGGCCATGGATGCAGTAATTCCCATCCCCACTGCAGCATCTAGGGTGTGAAAACGAGTCAAATAGACACTGGCAGTGGTGTCCCATATGAGGCATCTACCTTTAACCTAAAAGCAAAGGGTATACCATCTGGCCTCTTCCCATCAACCCTGGACATTCTGGCTAGCTACAGAATTGTAGGGATACTAACTCTGGCTAAGGTTCATTTTATGATTATGTTCATCTCAGTGTGGTGAGCATATCAAGGGGCTTGCCACATCAACATTTCAATATCCCATAGACAATTGCCCCCACTCTTGAAAGCAATGGAGATACAGAATTCATTCAAACTGAGTAGGCCTAATCTGTAAATAAAATAAAATTAAAAAAGAAAACTGAAAGAATTTTGCTTTTTATCACATTAAAACTAAATAATTGTTTCTACTTTTGGCACAAGGCCAGCAATTACCCAGAGCATTACTGGTACTTTATTTTATCGACCCCGTAAGGATGAAAGGCAAAGTTAACCTCGGCAGGATTTGAACTCAGGATGGCAAGGGCCATAACTCTATACGTCAAAGCATGGCATCCGACCCTCTACCAAGACTGCCAATCCAAAACTAAATAATAATAATAACAATTGTTTCTACTTTAGGCACATGGCCAGCAATTTGAAGGGGGAGAAGAAAGTCGATTAAATCAACTCCAGTGTATTACTGGTTCTTTATTTGACCCTGTAAGGATGAAAGGCAAGCTAACCTCGGTGGGATTTGAACTCAGAACGTAAAGGGCCGTAACTCTATGCTGCAAAGCATAGTGTCCAATGCTCTACTGATACTGCCAATCTACCGCCCTTAATAATAATAATAATAATAATAATGCTTTCTTTACACAAAGTAGACATTAAGGACAGTACAGGACAATACAGGACGGTACAAATGAGCATTTCTGCGTGTAAAAAACAAAAAAAAACAGAGGATGTAATAATAGAACAATGAAAAATTCCCCAATAGGCGGGAGACTTCCGAGGGCCACCGTGGAGAAAGCCCATTAAAAAAAGCCACGGTGACCCTGACCACCACGGCAATTGTCCTCTCCCAGTTTTCCACCTTCAATTTACAGACATATACTCAGAGTAGGTCCACTCACTCGGGCCATTCTTGCCTCTCTCACCCATCTTTCAACAAAAAGCTGCGAAGAGAGCACCTCCCTCTCTACCCGGATTTTCCTTTTCAAATGAAATTGGAAAAAGTTAATCAGGGCATCACCGAAGAGGTAAGTGCTCGTCTTCAGCCCTTTCAGACACATCCACCATACTATCTCTTTCGCCATGGCCACCAGACAGATAAAAACTGCCTGCCCTTCCCGGCTAAAGGAAGAGGGCGGGGCAATCCTCACGATGGATTCAGCTGATAGTGGGATCCGTTCTACACGCGGCAGCAGGTGTTCGACATAAACCCACAAGTCAGCAATGCTCGGACACTGGACGAGTGCATGCAGGACGGTTTCGTCGCTTTGCGCGCATCTCGGACATGCCCGGCTGACGGCACCTCCATGCCTGTAGAGTTTATCCCGAACTGGCAAAGCTCCTCGGTAGCACTCCCAGACCAGGGATTTCTGGAAGTTGTCCATAGGCCCCGGCCCGAAAGTTCTTCCAAAGAGATCGGCGAGTTGATTTTCGTCAACGCCTAGAGTTTCCCCAAGTACGTTGTCGCTCTTCCCTTCCTCTAATCCTCTATAGAACGCCAAGGTGGAGTTTCCACTGATCACATTGCCCGATTGGTCGAGGGTTGTGAGCACCTGGAGACATTCCAGTCTCCAAGCGCTCCCTCTCAGTCTTCGCTTGACCCAGGACTGCAGCTCCGTCAAGGAGATGAGCTGGGCAAAGACGCGTCTAGCAAACGGCGACCACACCTGATCACCGTCGAAGAAGAGGTGGAGATGTCGTAGCCTGAGCGCGTGTCTGCGCATCATTAGCCACAGCATGCCCAGCCCTCCACGTAGCGGGTGTTGACAGCAGATTGACTGCCTGACCATCGGAGCGCATCCCTTCCACAAAAAGCGAAAGAACAAATGCTCCAGCGCAGTCAGGCAAGGCTTAGGACAAGGCATGACGGTCAGGTGGTAGTAGATGACGGACGCGATGTACGCGTTAGCCACCTCCGCTTGACCTTTCAGGGATAGCTTGCTCTCTGCTCATTTCTGGGGGAGAGAAACCACCCTGCTCGAAACCACTACGGTGACATCGTCCGCATATGCTGACATGGATATTCCGCATTCTAGTTCGCGCGAGACCCCCTCCCTTCCTCAACGTCTCCAGTTTGTGCAGTAATGGCTCGAGAGTCAATACGTACAAGAGGGACGAGAGGGGACATCCTTGGCGGACCGAGCGCATGATGTTGAACGGTTCCGAAAGGTGACCGTTCACTCTCACCACAGAGCAGATGTCGCTGTGCATGGCAGCGATCCAGCCTCTGAAGACGGGCCCAAAGCCAGCCGCCCTCAGGACTGGTGGTGGTGGTGGTGGTGGTGATGATGTAGGTAGTTGTGGGAGTGTGGCTGTTGATGGTGGTGGAGGAGGTGGGGTAGTTTTCATTTTTTTTTTTTTAAGGTTCTTTCTTCCTCTTTTTGGGGGGTGGGATGAGGGTAGGGAGTTCTTCCTTTTTTTTGTTGGAATAGTTCTCCACTCTTCGGCCTCATCACACTCCTTGTCCGATTTAGTTATATCAGGAAGGGCTATGCTTTCCATTGGTTCTGTGGGTGGTGGAAGAGATGGTGTTTTTGTTATTGGGGATGGTGATTTCTCTTCTGCCATTGTGTTCTTTGTTTGTTTGTCTGCTCCAGTTGCGGAGCACGGCGTGGGAAGAAGGGGTGGGCCATGCCTGTTTTGGTAATTTTGGGGCAGAATGCCTTAAGGTCCGTCTTGTCACCGCATCCATGACACCTTGGACGCCTACCTTCGACAGTCACAGGTAGATGGCTGCCGTCGTCCAGGTCTATTACATCGGGGATGGCCTCAACGCTTTCATGGTTTGCTTGGATGATTAGCCCCATCCTCGACCCTGTCAATTTTCCTGTCTTATTCGTTTGACGTTGAGTATGGTTGTTGAATCTTCAACGTCAGCGAGGACGGCTGCCGTCAACCACGCCATCCCCACTGAGGGTGGAACCTGGCCTACTCGAACCCTCACGACTCTCTGGCCGCAATATGTGGGCATCATTGTGATTTCGTCGCTGCGGGGTGGTGCAATGGAGTGTGCTCTGGCTTCCTCTGGTGTAGCGAAGAGCACATCCACAGTGCCATATCTCGATCCCCGGTCTATATATGTTTTCTGTGCCCAGACGGCACCCATAGCTCTTTGGATCTGTGACTCCGTTGCCCGTTCAACTCGCTGACCACCTGACGTTGGGTCATGTTCACTTAAAAATGATTTTTTTAATTAATGATTAAAATGCTGCAAAAATAATAATAGAAAAATAAAATATAAAATTATAATTTGGAATTTTGTTTTGTTTGTGAATTTATTAGTATTATCCTAACAAAAAAATTCCATCCTTCCCTCTAATCATTGTATGTGTGTTCTCTCTCTCTCTCTCTCTCTTTCTCTCTCTCTCTCATACTAACAGTCAATTCTATGCAACTGGTTTGACTCAAATGAAAATTAGTTCAACTTTTTAATTTTCATTATTGACTTTAAGTAATTCTTAATTTGTTTTAAAGCAGAACATTATTTCACTCCACTTCAGGTGAATACCATCAGCAAAGACACATTCAAAGGAAAATATATACATTGAGGAAAACTGAAAAATTGTTTGACACTATTTAAATATAGGAAGTTCAAAATGACAATCCAGTGACAATATCAACAGCATTTACATTAAGTTTGAGCCATATCCCTCGCCTTTGAATTTTGAGAAAAGCCTCCTCCTGCTGGCCGCCAAAACAATCTCATTCCGTGCAGTAAAATTTCTCTCAGAATCTATACTAACCAAACCCGATTTGTGATCTCCGTCGCTATTCCTCTCTATTGCTTTTTTGATATGTCTTAAGCATTTGCTGCCGAATTTGGATAACTGTATCCAGTTTAGAATAGTTACACCATGTGCCTGCATGTTGTAAAAACCAACTAAAAGGGTTGGTGTCAGGAAGGTAGTTGGTTGTAAACATTGTCCAAAATAGTCATCAGGGAAAAATTAATGTAAAGACAATGACGATGATACACTTTGCACTGAATCAATTTATCCCAATATTCTTAGGACAGCAAGAAATCAGATGATGTGCAGCCCATTGCAATTCTTCATTCTTCAATTGTAAAAGATTTATCAAGAGTCCATACTTCCATACTTTGTGTTCAGTTCTAAATAAACAGCCATCCATTTACTGAAGATGCTGCACAGTTGATTATTGACGGGCAACAATTAATACAGAATGATTGATGTACTGAGCCTCATATGTCAGTCTCTTGTGCTGGTTCATCGTAAAACTACTTACATTTCCTGATTATTTCTTGCTAGTAATTTAATGTGGGAGTCTTCAGAATGCCATTCCTTTTAAATTCCTCGAACATCTCTCTACAATGCAATAAATACTTTCAGTAAATGAATTTTTACTGCTGTATTCTGTGAAGTAAACTCCATCGATATGTAAAATCTCTGGGAAAATGTATAGCAATTTTGTATGAAGTGGAAGAAAAGGCAGATAAGTGGCTCTCAGTCAATAGCAAATTACCCAACCAGATTGAATGAGTGTGCACAGCATGCTACATAGTTGGCTAAAGTGCTTTTCTTGCATATTAATGCCTGAACACCATTATACCTTCCACCATACTACTTGCATTGTGGACACATGGCTTAATAGTTAAGAAGTTTGCTTTGCAATCATTTGGTCCAGTATTTGATCTTACTACATAGCATCTTGGGGGAGAGTTATTTACCATAGCCTCAAGTTGACTTGTGTCTTGTGAATAAAATTGGGTAGATGGAAACTGTTTGGAAGCCTGTCAAATGAAATGTACTTGTTATTCAAAGTTCCAGTCTTGTCCCACATCATATCATGCTGAATCTCCCTAAGAATTACAATAAGGGTACATGTTTCTGTGGAATGATCAGCCATTTATACATTAATTTCATGAGCAGGCTGTTCCTTTGATCAAGCAACTGGAACATTCGACTAAACTGATGAGGCCGTTTAAAGGGTTATGTGCACTGCCCATCTCTCCTTGACTGAACAGTAAAAACATTAAGAGAAAGGACCCAGTCCACTTTGTAAGGTGGTTGTACTGATGTCATGGGAAAAAGCACCCAGTCCACCCTGTGAGTGAGTCATACTAGTGCCATGACAGAGCACCTAGTCCACCCTGCGAGGTGGACATACTGGTGTCACAACAAAAAAAGTGACCAGTCAACCTTGTAAGGTGGTTGGTGTTAGGAAAGTTATCCAGCCATAGAAAACCTGACCTGTCTGGCCTCATAATGTGATAACTCATATAACTCATGCAAGCATGGAAAATAGACATTAAATGGTTATGGTGATAAAAGGCATGAATGTTACATAATCCCATATTTTCCTCTGCCTAAATAAAAAATCCACAGTATATTTTAGGGAGTTTATGCATAAAGCTTTTTTTTTTTAAAAAAGATAGCAGAAAAAATGTCTTCTTCACATTATCTTCTGAACAGTGGATTTTATTGTATGGATAATTAAATAATTAGTTTTATTTCAAGAGTGAGACACATAATTAAAGAATTACATTCATTATAGCTATCTGGAATGGACTTCCGTCAGTTTTGATGATGAATATTCCAGTTGTTTCAATCAATTAACATGGAAGTGGCTGAACATTCAACTAGAACATATACCCTTAATGTAATTCTCAGGCAGATGTCTCATGACATTGTGTGTGACTAGGCTGACAACTTTTGATTAAAGGTACATGCCATCTGATGGGTTTCCAAACAGTTTCCATCTACCCAATTTCACTCTCAAGATTCCATATAATAGAATAGAACCCAAGACTTAATGATTACAAAAAGAACTCCTTAAGCATTCAGTTATGCTGCATTCACAAAATTGAGAAGAAACATAGAGAAACCTGTGTATTTGGGGAGTATTCTGTGAAACTATTTCCTGTGGGAAAGTTAACATAGAAATGTATCTGTATGTGGTGGGAGTTGAATGCAGGTATGTGTGTGTGTAGAAGGTTTGTGTGTTTTTTGTATTGGTTGCGTGGGGGTATTGAATATCTGTGTGTGTGTAGAAGGTTTGTGTGTGCATAGAGGGTGTGTGTATGTGGAAGGTGTGTATGTGGAAAGTGTGTATGTGGTAGGTGTGTATGTGTGTGTGTGTGTGTGTGTGTGGAGAGTATGGCGGGAGTGAACATGTGTGTGCGTGTGTGTGTGTTAGTGTGTGTAGTTTTTGTGGGGCGTCATGGTGAATGTGTGCCTGTGTATATGTGGAGGTGTGTATGTGTGTGTGTGCGTAGTAATAATTGTTTCTACTTTTGGCACAAGGCCAGCAATTAACCAGTACATTACTGGTACTTTATTTTATTGACCCCGTAAAGATAAAGGCAAAGTTAACTTCGGCGGGATTTGAACACAGTCTGTAAAGGGACGTAACTATGCTAGAAAGCATGGCGTCCGACCCTCTACCGATACTGCCAATAATAATAATTGTTTCTACTTTTTGGCTCAAGGCCACAATAACCAGTGCATTACTGGTACTTTATTTTATCAACCCCATAATAATAATAATAGTTAAATGTAAGTCTGTATGAAATTGTTTCTACTTTTGGCACAAGGCCAACAATTACTGGTGCTTTATTTTATCGACCCCCATAAGGATGAGAGGCGAAGTCAACCTTGGCAGTATTTGAACTCAGAACGTAAAGGGCCATAACACTATGCTGCAAAGTATGGAATCTGATGCTCTACCGATACTGCCAATCCACTGCCCTGCATATAATGAGAGTTGAAAGTGTGTGTATAGTGTGTTTGTGGGATATAGAAATAAATGTGCATGTGCGTGTATGTGGTCGCAGTTAAATGTATGTGTATGTATATAGTATATTGATGGGGAGAGGTGAATATATATGTGGTGGGAATTAAATGCATGTGTGAGCATGTGTGTGTATATATGTGTGAGACTATGTATATAGTGTATTTATGAAGAGAGATGACTATGTGTGGTGGTAGGTGAATGATTGTATAGTGTGGTGAGAATTGAACGCATGTATGAGTGTGTGTGTGGGTGTGGGTGTATGTGTGTGTGTATGTGCATGTGTGTGTGCGTGAGTATGTATATTGTGTATTTATGAGGAGAGTTGAATCTATGTGTGATGGTAGGTGAATGTGTCTATAGTGTAGTGAGACTCAAACACATGTATGAGTATATGTATGTTGTTTAATCCCAAGTCTGTTCTGATCAAGCAGATCTATGATCAAAGACATTCCAGTCATAGCCATCACATCATTTTTCAGGCATAGTCTACCTTAAAGGTTCTCAACAGGGAACATATGCACCCCTAGGGGGCGTTTTTGAACTCCAGGGGGGGTGAGAACAAGGGGGCATCAGGAGGCCTTAGGGGGGCATCAGGAGGCCTTAGGGGGGCACTGGAAGGCTCTTTACTTTGGTAAGTTTTATAAGCCATATTTGTATGTCTCTGAGACAGCCAGTGTGAATGCATTTGAATGAACATGCAGACAGCATAACTATGGTCTGACCGCAGCTATAAGCAGGTGTGCTGGCGTGTCTAAACATTAACCGGTAATTGTGATCCTAAAAATGGAAAAAACCCACAGTCAACTGGGTCAAGGACACTTTGAGCGCAGCCAGTTTGAATCTTGTCTTTGCTTCACTGATAACAATGTATTTCATGTCTGAAATTATTGACTCAACCGTAACGAGTTAACACTATGTAGATCTATTTTATTCCCTATTGTATAAATAATATTACAAATAAAAAAAAGAAAAGAAAAAACACAAAAGCGGGTAGCACACACATCTAGGACCACATACAACACATAAGCAGGTAATACACACATCTAGGACCACATGCAACACATAAGCAGGTAATACACACATCTAGGACCACATGCAACACATAAGCAGGTAATACACACATCTAGGACCACATACAACACATAAGCAGGTAATACACACATCTAGGACCACATACAACACACAAGCAGGTAATACATACAGCTGGGACCACATGCAATACATAAGCAGGTAATACATACATCTAGGACTGCATACAACACACAGGGAGGTAATACATACATCTAAGACCACATACAACACACATTGTATCATGTGCTACGGATGACGCAAGAGCAATGGTCGGCCAACATAAGGGTTTCTTCACTCTTCTGAAGAGAGAAAATCTATCTGTATTTGCTGTTCATTGTGTCATTCATCAACAACACTTGGCTGCGAAGAAACTCAGTGAGCCACTGAGCAAGTCCTTGCAGGTGGCCATTGATGTCACCAATTTTATCAAACACCATTCCCTCAATGAACAAAATGTTCGGCAACTGTGTCAAGATAATGACAAAGAATTCGTCAAGTTGCTCTTTCATAATGAAGTGAGGTGGCTTTCAAAGGGCAAGTGCCTTACTCACTTCTTTGAACTGTTCAACTCTATCATTGAGTTTCTTCGAGGACGCAACACAGAACTGTACAAGAAAACCCTCGATGTGAGGCAAGACTGCGCCTACCTCGCTAACACCTTTGACAAATGCAATAGCGTCATTATATCTTTGCAGGGGAAGAAGATCACCTTGCTTAAAGCAAGGAATGCTGTGAAAACATTCCTGGCCAAATTGAATGTCATCGAAAGGAATCTTTGTTGACGGGAATTCTATAATTTTCCTAGTGTCGCCAATGTTCAAAACATTGTAAGCGATGACCAACTCCAAATTTATACCGCTCACTTCCGTGCACTACAAGACAACATGAGAGAACAGTTTGTTGACCTTTTGCCGATGGACATCCCAATGTGGATATCAGATCCTTTCATAGCTACTGTCGACGATTTGGACGTTAAATTTCAGGAAGAATTCATTGAACTTCAAGCAGATAACATGATCAAAATTAGATTTCCCAAAATAGGTGAACCCCTTTGTTGGATGCAAGAGGAAATTCAGCATCGATTTCCACACCTATATGCAGAGGCTAAGAGATTTGCTCTGCCTTTTCCATTATTAATCGAGAGGAGGTTTGGGGCAACCGCTACAATGTAATTACACGTGGAGATCGCTAGCTACATCTTACGAAAATTCAGCCTCATGTCAAAGAGTTAGCTAGACTCCATGAAGCTCAAGGATTCCATTGAAATGAGGTCAAAGTTAAAGTAAGTTGATTTATCCGAAAACTTGGATATGCTATTGTTACAAAGCAAACTAACAATTTTTTGTTTGTAGTTGCAGTCTGACTGCAATTCACTTACTCATTTGTTGTATATATTTTACTAATAAATACACCCTCTTATATAGTCATGAAAACCCCCTTCCACGGTCTCTAAGCACACAAAGAGGAGGGGACATCAAGTTAGATATCAACATTTATTCTGTCTGTTTCAATAAAAGGAAAATTGGAAAGCTTTGAAATGATATAATTGCCACTTTCTTCCAGATAAGACCACTCTTTGGATAGACAGAGTTGCTCTTGTATAAATGTTCAAAATAGCTGGTATCGCCTGGTGAGAATATAACAAATTCAACTGGTCCTTCAGCAGCACCGTTTTACATCCGTTCTTCCATGCTAGCATGGGTTAGACGGGTTGTCCTGTTGTAGGCAGTGTCCGGTTGGCTGACCTTGTCTTGCTCATACGGGAACTGATTCTGGCTTGATTTCTACAGCTGGATGCCCTTCCTAACACCAACCTCATTTACAGTGAGTGCTGGGTGCTTTTTTCCGTGGCGCCTACACGTCCACTTTTACAGTGTGGGCTGGGTGCTTTTTTTTTGCCGTGGCACCTCCACGACCACTTTGCAGTGGAATGATAGGGACCCCAGTCCTATCATCTCATTTCTACAGCTGAGTAAACTGGAGCAATGTGAAATAAAGTGTCTTGCTCAAGGAAACAACACATCACCCGGTCTGAGAATTGAACTCACAACCTTTCGATTGCAAGCCCAATGCTCTAACAACTAAGCTATGCGCCTTCCTTATTCATAAAAAAGAACATTTATGTTCCTTTTTTTGAAATTTATATATTTCCTTTCAAGGAATGTATTTATACTCTCAGCTGCTTGCAATGGTATCTTTGGAATATTGTTAATCAATTTTTTAGTAATCGACTGATATCAAAATCAGTAGTATATTGAAAAATGGAAAAATAGGGTAGAGGGCGTTTCGTGATTTTGAGGGACAAAAGGGGGCGTTTGGCCTAAATAGGTTGAGAACCTGTGGTCTACCTGAACTACATTATCCTATGTACTCCATTTTTAAGATGGTAGAGTATGATTTGAAGGACATTTGGCTGCTATTTCAGGCATGGCATGCAACTACATTAAGGCTTCCTTATTTAGGAATGGGAGGTAATTATGTGTATGAAGAGAAATGGATGTGTGTGTATGTATGCTAAATATAGAGAAACAGATAATCTTTTTGTATAAAAGACTCACAGTTTTGTTTGTTGGTTTTGTTACACATACATAGGAATATCATATGCACATACACAAATACATACATATACATATACATACATGCACACATACATACTTATATACATACATACACATATACATAGATAGATATACATATATATCTAAATATATATGTACATATACATATGAAAAAATTCAGGACCTCGACGGCTGAACTCCGGCCGTTTCAACAGCTAGATCCGAAGTGAGTTCAGATCTAGCTGTTGAAACAGCCAGAGCTCAGTCATCGGGGTCCTGAATTTTTTCATAATACCCATTCAACTAGCCCAAGTATCGAGTGTTCTGGTGAGTAATGATCTAATTGGTTTTTTCCGCTTCCAAACTGTATATATACATATACAGAGATATTTACATATATATATATATATATATATATACTTATATATAGATATATACTTATATATAGATCAGAGGAGACCTACCTTGAGGAGAAGAATATGGAAATTGAAGGACCCCATAGCCAGTGACAAATTTAAAAGCTTATTACTTGATGCCTTTGACAATAAGGAAGAGCATTTAGAGACGTGCGATATAGAGGAACAGTGGCAATTCTTGAAAGTGAACCTGCTGAAAGCAACGGATGAAATCTGTGGCTGGAGCAGACCAATTGGCAGGAGGAGAGTAACTTGGTGGTGGAACAGTAAGGTAGAAGAGACAATCAAGGCCAAAAGCAGGCTTGGAAAGTATGGCAGGATGGGGGAAGTAGCGAGCACTATCAAGTGGCCAGGAGAGAAGCTAGGAGACAAGTGTACCTTGCACAAATGGAAGCAGAGGAAAGAAAGTTCAAGCATGTTCTACAACATGAGGACCAAAAACGCGAGGTGTTCAGGATTGCTAGACAATGTGTCAAGGAAAACCGTGATATTGTCGGGGAGAAGTGTGTCCGTAATGATAAAGGTGTACTTGCCCTCACTGATGCTGATAAGAAGATAGCCTGGAAGTGTCACTACGAGAGACTATTAAATGAAGAGAATAAGTGGGAAAAAGATAGTCTGCCCCAAATCGATCCAATAGAAGGACCAGCGGTGCAAGTTAAAGATAGTATAATAAGTAAGGCAATCAAAGATATGAAGACAGGCAAGGCAGCTGGGCCTTCAGAGATAGTTGCTGAGATGTTGAAGGCATCTGGAATGGTGGGACATACTATGGTCACCCGTCTAGTTAACCAAGTAATACAGAATGGGGTCATACCAAAAGAATGGCGTAGCAGCATCATCATTAACTGCTACAAGGGTAAAGGAGATGCTCTAGATAGAGGAAACTATAGAGGCATTAAGTTAGTTGACCAGGTCATGAAGGTCACAGAAAGAGTTATAGCACAACTAATCAGAGAGCGAATTGATCTAGATGAAATGTAGTTGGGTTTGTGTCAGGTAAAAGTACCACAAACACTCTTTTCCTTGTACGACAACTACAAGAGAAGTACCTAGCTAAAAGTAAACCCCCTCTACTTAGCTTTTGTAGACCTGAAAAAAGCCTTTGACAGAGTCCCTCACTCCATTATCTGGTGGGCTCTTAGAAAACTAGGTGTAGATGAATGGCTTGTGAAAGCTATACAAGCTATGTATAATGAAACAGTCAGTAAGGTTAGAATTAACAATGAATATTGTGAAGAATTTAGTGTAAAAGTTGGTGTTCACCAAGGCTCTGTCCTTAACCCCCTCCTATTTATTATTGCCCTTCAGGCTATAACAGAGGAGTTCAAGACCAGCTGCTCATGGGAACTCCTATACGCAGATGCTGAACCAGAAAAGAAATTTCAAACATGGAAGCATGGCCTAGAATCAAAAGGCCTTAAAGTTAACTTGTCTAAGACTAAAGTCCTAGTTTGTAGAAAGGAAAATAAGGCACAGATACCCTCAGAGAAATGGCCTTGCTCAGTGTGTAGGAAAGGAGTAGGCAGAAATTTAATTTTATGTCCCAAATGCAAACTATGGTTACATAAAAGATGTAGTGGGATCACAGGTATACTATCTAAGAACGTAGACTTTATATGTGGCCGATGCTCAGGTGCAATAGGTAGCAAGTGTCCACAGGGTACTAGCCCCTTCTATTGCCCAGATGGTTCTATAGAAATAGTAGACACTTTCCGTTACCTGGGTGACGAAATCAGCAGTGGTGGAGGGTGTTCTGAAAGTACAGTAGCCAGAGTCAGAACTGGATGGAAAAAGTTCAGAGAGCTTATACCGCTGTTGGCCACAAAAAGTTTCTCTCTAAAAATGGAAGGCAGATTGTATGATGCTTGTATACGAACAGCAATGCTACATGGCAGTGAGACATGGGCATTATGTGCAGAGGACCTGCATAGACTGGAAAGGAACGAAGCATGCATGCTCCGTTGGATGTGTAATAGTAATATACGTGAACGGCAAAGCATAAATGAACTAAGTGAGAAATTAGGAATAAGAGGGATCAGATGCTGTTTACTCGAGAGAAGACTACATTGGTATGGCCACGTGATGTGCATGAAAGACGACAGCTGTATAAAAAAGTGCAGGGCGATCAAAATTGATGGTAGTTACGGAGTAGGTAGACCCATAAAAACCTGGGACGATCTGATAAATTCCGACCTTACACACTTGCACCTCTCTAAGACAATGTCACTGGACCGAGATCTTCGGCGCTACGCAGTAATACAGAAGACCCACCTTGCTTATGTACAAAGCGAAACCTAGTCAGTAGGCACCTCTTAACCAAATATACACCCCAATCCACTACCCCTACCCTATCCTCCCACTCCCACAAACACCACCCTCTCTCTATAAAGTTGGTACCACAACATCCAGTCCAAATAAATGAGATAATGAGATCGAGATCGTATAGGTGTCACGAGAAAAAAACACACAGTCCACACTGTAATGTGGCCGTGTAGGTAACACGGTAAAAAGTTCCCAGTTTCACACTGTAAATGTGGTTGGTGTTAGGAAGGGCATCCAGCCGTAGAAACCAAGCTAGAATCAGTTCTGTATAAGCAAGACGTGGTTATCTGATCTGGCTAGTCTCACTATGTAATAACAGAAGAAGAAGAAGAAGAAGAAGAATGAATGAATGAATGAATGAATGAATGGAATAAACATTTGGTTTCGTTATCAAAGGTAAGCAACATTGGTGCTAAAGATTAGCACTCAATGAGCCATGCCTATGACACTGATTTGATTCCCTGTTGTTATGATTTCACATCACTTAGATTGTTAATGTACTAAAAAAAGGCAATAAACATCATAATTTCACATTTGTCTCCCTCAAAAGATTGATGCATCACAGTAAAGAGAAATTGGTCAATTTCTTTTTTTTATTAGATGAACACAGTGTAGTCAAAAAGTACACTTTGCAACTATGTGGTTTTAAGTTGATTCTATTGGGCTTAATGTCTTCTAACATAATCTCTAGGGGACTAAAAAATTGTAAGTGAAATTTGGTGGATGGAAACTGTGTAGAAAACTGTTACATGCCACCCACCCCCTCCTCACCTAACCCTGTTTTTTGTGTTGTAAATTTAATGTTATCTGGTTTAACATCATCACCAAGCCCTTAGTTCACTCTGTTATAATCATTCATGCTAGTCTAAGGATAAATTATACCCTTTCTCATCTCAGTTACAGAAACTCTAAAATAAATCATGGGCACTGTCCCTCCTCTTCTGACAAAACCATTAAAACAAAAAAAGATATAAGTTGCCAGAGAACTGATTATGGCAGTGGACTGGTGTTCCAGACAAAATTCCTTGCAGTATTTAGTTATTGCCCTATGACATCAAGTAACCTATAATATCTTTATATGCGATCTAATGATCTATACCAAAAATATTCACAATGTTGAGAAATGGCTAGATTTAGTAACATTTTCAATTGATACAGTGATGGAATTTGGCCAAAAGAAATGTTCATATTTGATAGTTGAATACTGAAAAACTGCTTCCCACACCCAATGAATGGCCTCTCGATGATGAGGATTGGCAGAATCATTAGAGAGTTGGATAAAGTGCTCGGTGGTATTTGTTCAGGCTCTATACATTCTGAATTCAAATCCCTTCAAGGTCAACTTTACCTTTCATCATTCTCAGGTCGATAAAAAAAATATCAGTTGTGTCGTGATTTGAGGGTTCTCTCAACCCTGTTTGGCATTGATATTCATCATGTCCATAAACCCATCAATACATCCATATTCAATAGCGTCATCCTACACTGTTAACCATTCATTCTCTCTCCTTCATGAAACCCAACTGTCCACTAATAATCTCATGATTAATTTTTTGTAATAGAGATATACGCTTAAAAAAAGTTATCATATTACATCTATTGTCCATGGTCACATGGGTTGGACAGGTTTTCACAGTTCACGACTAGAGCAGTTGAAGAATCACCTCATGCTCAGACATTCCATAAATTTAAAAAATAGTACCATTAGTTTTCTTGTAACAAATGATAGTTATTGTAAAGAAGCTACTTTAGAATTGGTAACTTGAGCTCTTTCATTTTCTACAGCAAAAAAATATACAAACCTCCCCTTTTATATATATAGATAAACACACACATGCACACTGCAAGAGATGTCAACATGAATGAACCTGTTATTTTTATTTAAAGACATTTTTTCCAATTCCATCCTGCCTGTCCCCTCAATCTATCTTATTTCTCATTCTTTCTTCTGATGAAGGACTAGTGTCCGAAACGTTAAGAACCTCTTCTTGCTATATCAAGCATTAACCTAATATACCCCTTCCATATACTGTACCGATTGTGTTGTTATTTCTGTTTACCTTTTACATACATAAATATATATATATATATATATTCCTGGATACCCGCAAAAGAGCACAGGAATTCTGGCTTTCACTTAATAATTCTTGCGAAACAGATTTAGGTCTGTCTGGGTATCAAAGGCAGTTGCCCGATATAGGTTTGTTGTTTTTATTGATTTATTACTTTAAATCGAGTCAGGCAAACCATATTGTTTTAAATTAGTATTTTTTCAACCTAGCTAACTTGGTCATTTGCAATTGGAACACATGTATACTTATATTTCTGTTCATCCCTCTCATATATTCAATTGTATAACACGGCTCGGAAAGATTCCCTTCTTTGAGCTATTTAATTGTAAAAGACTATTTTGAGTTTCTAACTCAATCTATTATATATATATATATATATATATATATATATATATATATATATATATATATATGTGTGTGTGTGTGTGTGTGTGTGTGTGTATATATGTATAATTGTAAACAATGAGATTGAAATCACTGGATATCGATCTAAACCCTTATTATATATATATATATATGTATATATGTCAAATGCCCCCCACCGACTAACCCTTGTATATATATATATATACTGGGTGTACCAGCAAAATTGTCCAAATTTTAGATTCATCTTTGAACCTTTGTATCTCAGGAATGCTTAAAGATAACTTAATGGAATTGTCAGGGGGCTTTCTAACACCATTGGACTCTACTTTGAGTAAGAAAAATACTGATTACCCTCCAAGCTAACCAGAAGAATTTGTGATGAAGTTGATCACGGACGAAAATGACATTTTCATAAATAATTAACCACACCTCGGGATTGCGAGCTCATAAATGATTGGAATAAAGTTTGAATGGAAACTTAAAGTTTTATTCCAAAGTGCCAGATACAATCCTGGCCGAAATTCTACCTGTTAGGCATCAATAGTTGCTCCTCTTTTGGCAATGTCTTCCTCAACCCTCTTTCTGACTGCACCACAAGCTATCTTAATGAATTCCTCATCAATGTCCTCCTCCTATGTCTTACAGATGGAGATTAGATTTGAGGGCTTGCAGTTTAATTTGGGGCTTCTCACAAGCTTTTCCGACCAGTTCATTCTAAATGCTGAAGTTTAATGGGATCAAATCAGGTGATGAAGGGGGCCAATTGTCCTTATCCCAAACTCACCCCTGAGAAATTCTTGAGCCACTGCACTTGTGTGACAAGGAGCTCCATCTTGCTGGAATCTAAACTTGAATTCCTTAGCGATCTTTTTGGGGTTTCCCTTGTCTCTTGCCTCAAGATATTCAGAAAGCATCCAGGTCTCTACACCTTTCAGTCTCTCAGCCTTCTCAAGTATGATCAATGGCATCTTCTTGCCACGCATGCAAAAATTATCAGTTTGGCAGGGTTTTTGCACCTGAAAATGACAGTTTTGTCTCTCTTGTGAGAATCTGAAGCCTGAACATGGCGGTTGTGTCTGTTTGTGTGCGTTTCTTGGGTGAAATTCTTGTGTCATCTGTGTAAAAGATCACTCCAGGATTATGTTTCACTTTATTCAAGATGATCTTCGCCCTCTCCAACGTTCTAACCCTTTGTCCTGGAGTAACACAGTGCCTCATAGGTCTCACGTACAATTTTATTTTCAAGTCTTCTGTCACTGCTCTTTGAACTGTCATAGCTGAAACTACTCCCTCATGAACCAAGCGACTTATGGATTGAGTAGTATCTCTTCTTATTGATCTCTCTTATTGAGCTCCAGATTGAAATGATGATCCCTCTTGCGGTTATGACGTCCTGATCCAGTTTTCTTCTCCACTATCTTTCTCAAACTTATTCACAATTCTCTTGATGGTTCTTCATTGCTCAGTTCCTCAGCTGCTCAACAGTTGGGAAGACATTGTGAGGCTGACACAAAATGATTTCAGCCTGTTCCCTTTCTAGCTAAATATTTCAATAGGTATTTCACTGATACTTGCAAAATCTGGTGTCAGTATGACAAAATGTGTTATGTGGAAACATGGAAAATTATAAATCAATTAGTTTATTGGTTTAAAAATTTGTGAGTGTGACAATTTTGCTGTTACACCTGGTATATATATATATATATATATATATGCAAAAGTTTTATTTAAAATGTTGGGTTACAACGAGTAAATATTTTATAACTGATATAAAAGCACTCAACAGGTTTTGGAGTATTTTTATTTAATTTCCATTTGTTTAATATCGTATATATATATATATATATATATACAGAGAGAGAGAGAGAGAGAGAGAGAGAGAAGTTAGTTCTACAACAAATTAATAAACCTTACTTGAGGACACATGTTTCACCCAAAGGATTCGTCAACTTATGTATAGTTACAGCTAGATTGGAAGTATTTTTTTAAGCTAGCCGGATTAAGTATGGACGTGAGTTGTTGATTCTGTGACAAGGGAGGTAACTTGAGTATGATTATTGTAGAGGGACAACTTTAGAAGAATGATCACTTGTGATAGTTCAGCCTGGGTTAATCTTCTGGTTATCCTGGGTCCATCCAGTTACACAATAGATATTTTGCTAACAATGAATATAGTGAAGAATTTAGCATTAACGTAGGTGTTCATCAAGGCTCCGTCCTTACGACAGCTGTATAAAAAAGTGCAGGGCGATCAAAATTGATGGAAGTTACAGAGTAGGTAGACCCAGAAAAACCTGGGACAACATGATAAAATCCGACCTTGCACACTTACACCTCTCTAAGACAATGTCACTGGATCGAGATCTTTGGCGCCGCACAGTAATACAGAAGGCCCGCCTTCCCTACCTGCAAAGTTAACCTACAGTCAGTAGGCCCCTCCTAACCAAATATACACCCCAACCCACTACCCCATCTTCCCACTCCCACCAACACCACCCTTTCTTTCTAAAGTTGGTACCACAACATCCAGTCCAAACTAAATAGGTTGTGTAGGTGTCATGACAAAAAAAAAACACAGTCCAACCATAGAAAACCTGACAGATACAATTCTATACGAGTGAAACATGGTCACCCAATCAATCTTGCCTCAAGTGGGACAATTCCCATCTAACCCATGCTAGCGTGGAAGATAGACGTTAAACGATGATGATGATGATGAGGGCAGTGATTTTTAAAAATCAGCTCTCGTGTTAAGGCAAGCGCTGTTACATAACCTCAATAAGATATCTGTTCCTTCATCATGTATGTATGGTTTTCATTTTCTGAGGATTTTCCATTGGATGGAGAAATTCATGCCCACATCCCTGATATATATATATGGAGGCACATGGCTTTGTGGTTAAAGCACATCGAAAGGTTGTGAGTTCAATTCTCAGACTGGGTGATGTGTTTTTCCTTGAGTAAGACATTTTATTTCACATTGCTCCAGTTTACTCAGCTGTAGAAATGAAATGATAGGGACTAGGGTCCCTATCATTCCACTGCAAAGTGGTCGTGTAGGCACCACAGAAAAAAAGCACCCAGCACTCACTGTAAATGAGGTTGGTGTTAGGAAGGGCATCCAGCTGTAGAAATCAAGCGAGAATCAGTTCCCGTCCCACCCTTGCAAGCAGGGAAAAGCGGACGTAAAATGATGATGATATATTAAATATATAAAATAGATATATTTGTTCAAGAATATTGTTTTCTCTAACATTTAATTTATATATATACATATATATATGGAATAGAATGAAACGAAATTTCATTTTTCACTCTTCGATATATGTATGTACGTATACATACATACATACTTACATTTAAGTAACTGCCGTACTAAGAGTGAGAAATGAAATTTCGTTTCATTCTATTCCATTTATCGTTTTCGGTGCGCCCAACCGACTAAACTCACCCGATATGCAAATTAGGCTGCTCAGCCGTTAATATGCATAAGGAAAGTATATACTTTCAGACTTCCATCTGGCAGGAAGGGATACGATGCTGACGATAGCTAATAAGCTTGAAACTAGTACATCGCTCCTGTGTCAGTGTTGAACAAAAAGGTGACGTGGTTGCCTAAACACTGTACGGCGTAATTCGGGCTGTTTATTTGTTTACAAACAAACCGAGCATTATAATAAATGTTCGGTAAACCGATACGTGCATATATATATGTGTGCATGTATGTATATATATACATACTACTGTACGTCTGTATACATATATGTATGTACGTATACATACTTACATCATCATTCATCATTTCATTTTACGTCCGCTTTTCCCTGCTTGCAAGGGTGGGACGGGAACTGATACTGGCTTGATTTCTACAGCTGGATGCCCTTCCTAACACCAACCTCATTTACAGTGAGTGCTGGGTGCTTTTTTGCCGTGGCACCTACACGACCACTTTGCAGTGGAATGATAAGGACCTCAGTCCCTATCATCTCATTTCTACAGCTGAGTAAACTGGAGCAATGTGAAATAAAGTGTCTTGCTCAAGGAAACAACACACCACCCGGTCTGAGAATTGAACTCACAACCTTTCGATTGCAAGGCCAATGCTCTAACCACTAAGCCATGTGTATATATATATTTGGTACCCACACACACATGAATACAGACAGTCATACAAGCTTATGCGTGCACACATGCATAAACACACACACAAACTAATACCTGCATAAACTCACACATACTAATAACATTCACAAACACACATAAATACATAAAAAGATTGACAAACACACACATGGATACACACACATGCACACTTTCATCAACAATATTCCAAATATGCACACACGTAACAGTACCTATGAGACACCTGGACTCTCCACTTAGCCCCCACCCTACACACCAGACTTATCACCTACCCTACCCCTCACCCATTTTAAATAAGTTTTTTTAATTTTTCTTTCTCAAACCTTCCAACCTCCGTATTCCTAACATCCTCTGTCTCTCTAAACTTTGCTCTTTCCTGATAAAAGACATATCTGATACGTTCAGACATTATTTTATTTCTTTTTTCTTTATCTTCAATCCTAAGAAGACTTTGTGTTTTTGCATCTCTGTGTTTGTCTCATTCATTCTTGAATTCTTCCTCTCTCTCTCTCTATATATATATATATACATATATATATATATATATATATATATATATAACTGATTTTCTTATACAATGCCAGAATCAACAGTTTTAAGAGATGGCAACTTGAATAGACCTGTTTTTTTCTCAAAGAAACTTTTTTCATTTCTGCCACTGCCTAATCTCCTCTATCTTACTATTTTTTCTTTAATTTCTCATTCTATTTTCTGATGAAGGACTAGCATCCAAAATATTAAGACCCTTTTCCTACTCTATCAAGCGTAAAACTAATAATATTTCTTCAATGTACTGTGACGTTTGCTTTGTTATTTCTGTTTGCCTTTTGCATTAATATATATATGTAAGTATATATACGTGGGTAGGCTGAAAAGTTCATCGGCTGACTATGAAGGAGTGATGCTAGAGCTGTGAAATCTTGCTTGCATTAATTTTAACACTTGTTATTAATAACTGCATTGATTCTTTCCAGGAACTATGTTGAAAAATAAACCTCATTTGGGCATTCCATGAGAGTATCATTAGCCTATGAACTTTTCATCCAACCCTCGACATCCTGCAGGCTATAACAGAGGAGTTTAAGACTGGCTGTCCATGAGAACTCTTGCGGGCAGATGACCTAACCCTTATAGCTACCTCTATGGCTGAATTAGAGAAGAAATTGCAAACCTGGAAGCATGGCCTAAAGTGAAAAGGTCTTAAAGTTAACTTGTCAAAGTCCATAGTCCTAGTATACAGAAAGAAAAACAGGGCCCAGATTCTCCCAGGGAAATGGCCTTGCTCAGTGTGAAAAAAAGGAGAAGGTAGAAAGTCCATCCTGTATGCCAAATGCAAACTATGGATACACAAGAGATGTAGTCAGATTTCAGGCAGGCTAACAAAGAACATAGGTTTTACATGTTACCGATGCACAGGAACAGTAAGTAGCAAGAGCTCACAGGATACAAACTCCTTCAAATGCCCAGAGGGTTCAGTAGTAGATAGTTTCTCTTACCTAGGTGACCAAATTAGCAGTGGAGAAGGGTGTTCTGAAAGCACAGTAGCCAGAGTGAGAACAGGTTGGAGAAAGTTCAGGGAGTTACTACCGCTGCTAACTACAAAAGGTTTTTCCCTCAAAATGAAGGGCAGATTGTATGATGCATGTATACGAACTGCACTGTGTGCAGAGGACCTGTGAAGATTGGAAAGAAATTAAGCTTCCATATGCAGGGGTTGTGACATACATCTAGTATATGGCACCTTCCCTCCCATCACTCCTCCCACGTTGTAATCATCCCACCCACGTCCTAACTCTACCTCCCCAATCCCCACATATCTCACCCACCCAAGTCCCAATTCCACACTATAAAGTCGTTACTTAGTGCCATGACAAAATACGCCCAGTCCACAATGTGAAGTGAAGTGGTCATGTAGGTATCATGACAAAAAACACCCAGTCCACACAGTAAAGTGGCTCGCGTTAGAAAGCCAAAATCAGTTCTGTGTGAGCAAAACACGACCCACCGACTTGGCTTCTCTCACATTGGGACAGCTTGTCTAACCCATGCTAACGTGGAAAATGAATGTTAGATGATGATGAAACACACATATATATATATATACATATCTATATATCTAAACAGAGAATGTTTGTCTGTGTGTCTGTCCCCCTAAAACTCGAGAACCACCCAACCAATTTACACATCTAATACTTATAGTCGTGTGAGTATTTTGAGCAAAAAATATTTCAAATTTTCAATGCCCTAGGGACCGCATTAAGCGTAAAACCGCATATTTTAGGCTTTAAAGGCTTTTTTGAGTCATAACGGAACAATAATCCAGGCGATTTCTTCAAAATTTGCATTACTTATGTCGTTTAAAGTATTTTGATCAAAAAAGATTTTCTCGTTTTTTGACCCACAGACCGCATTAGACGAAAAACCGATTTTTTAAAGCATTTTGGTTGCATTAAGGCCTGTAACTCGAGAAGTACCCAACCAATTTTTTTTTAACTTTGCATATGCATTACTTATGTTTCACAAATTTTCTTGACTGAAAAAGATTTCAAATTTTTGCCCAGGGACCACATTGTTTAGCATTTTGGTTGCGTTAGGGCTTGTAACCTTAAAAGTATCCAACTAAATTCCTTCATGCTCTCCACCACTGCAGTCCCGCATGCTTACTGCTCTGTACCATAGCATAACAAATACATGTTCGGTTTGTTGAATGCCTTTTTACTTAACCCTATCGTCTTGGCTTTCGTGGGTTGAACATTTTACTCTCAGGCACCCAATTAAGTTAAACCCCTGGTAATCTACGACAAAGTTTTTTTATAAGCACAAAATGTAGACACCATCCCCAGGCTGAGGTATTCCATACTTCTCTGTACTGTTTCAGAAAGGAGTGATAAACATGCCAATCTATGTTTAGAATCCCGAGCAACACTGGGTCATTCTGCTAGTATATATGCAGTTGTTGAAAATAATGGTGATTATATTCTTGATTAAAATGATTCAGATGAACTTAGTTTATATTCGTTTTTATATCCTTTCTGGAAAAACACAATTACTTTCCAAACACTCTAATATATATATGTGCCCAGTCCACGCTGTAAAGTGATCGTGTAGGTGTCACGACAAAAAGCACCCGGTCCACACTGTAAAGTGGTTGGCGTTAGGAGACACAGCAAAAAGCACCCAGCACACACTGTAAATGTGGTTGGCATTAGGAAGGGCATCCAGCCATAGAAAACCAGCTGGAAACAGTCCTATACGAGCAAGATACGGTCACCCAACCCAACTTGCCTCAAATGGAACAAACCTGTCTAATCCATGCTAGCAGGGCAGATAGACATTAAACGATGATGATGATATATATGTGTATATATATTTATTTATTTACAGAATTTATCGATGTTGCATTTGCATGAGAGCAATACAAGTCAATTTATCTGATTTAGCAATATCATCATCATCACCATTTTACATCTGTTTTAGATGCTGGTATGACTTGGATGGGGCAGTAAATTGACAAAAGTCATTAGAACACTGTATAGAATGTTTTGTGGTATTTATTTTGGCTCTCTGCAGACTGAGTTCAAATCCCACCAATGTCAACTTTCATAGTCAATTCTTCCTCTCTATCTCTTTCCCACTCTCTCTCTCTTTCAGTGCTGGGGATAGAAGCTTCAACAAGTTTTAAATGCACAAAAAACACTATATGTCATTGTGACGTGCCAACAACTCCACCAGTAATTACGTGTCTGTACATACATACATAGGTGGATGGGTTGTCACAGTTTGAGGCTATATAGGTCACAGAACAACAATAGATGTACATTCATGCATACATCTTTATATACTCTTGCTTCGGTCATTAATCTGCAGCCATGCTGGAGCACTGCTGTGATTTTGTCGACAGTCATATGTATACATATATGTGTGTGTGTGGGGGTGGAGGCATGTGGCTTAATGGTTGGAGAGTTGGATTCACAATTGCAAGGTGGTGAGTTCAATTCCCTGACTAGGTAATGCATTGTGTCCTTGAGCAAGACAATTTATTTCATGTCACTTGAGTTCAGTGACCTGTAGAAATAATTTGCGACGTCACTGGTGCCAAGCTACATCGGCCTTTGCCTTTTCCTTGAACAACATTTGATGGTATGGAGAGTGGCGGGGGACTGGTATGCATGGGCAACTGCTGGCCTTCTACAAAAACATCTTGCTCGAGCTTGTGCTTCAGAGAGGAATTTTCTAAGTGTAAAACCCATGACCATTCATGACCGAAGCGGGGGTCTTTACCCTTATATATATAAATATATAGATATGTGTGTATATATATATATCATTATCATCATTTAATGTCCATTCTCTCTGTTAGAAAAGGTTGGACAGGTCTTCACAGACCAAGTAAATATTCAAGCAAGGTTATATATATGTATATATGACGCACTTTGCCAGTTTCCGTCTACCAACTTCCACTCACAAGGTATTTGCCCAAGATGCCATGCAGCAGGTCTAAAGACAGAATCACATGGCTGCAAAGTGAATTCTTTAACTACAAACCCATGCCACTTTTTTTTTCTTTGCAACGTTACTTCTGAATATGTGGGGGAGGGGGTTATCAAATTAAACCTTTAAACTCCAATCAGGTGAAGAAAACATGAATGCACCACGTGTGTATACATACATACACACACACATACATACATACATACACATACATACAGACACACACGCATACATACATACACATACATACAGACACACACGCATACATACATACATACAAACATACATACATAGAAACATACATAGAAACCTGATATTGAGGGAGATTTTGTTGTACTTGGTAAAGTGGGTGGGTTTTAATTAAGATTTTATTTAATTGGATCTTTGTGGGTATTTTCGGTTTGTTGTAATCTAGTTGTTGGGTGGGGTTGTATATATACATACATACACACTCATACAAACATACATACACTCATACATACACACACACATATACATACTCATAGATACAAACATACGTACATACATACATACAAACATACATACAAACATACATAGTGCTGAATTGTTCTGTACCGACATGGTAACAAACATCAAGTTTCTTTGCCCATCCAAATTCCAAAGTTTTCTCGACAATCTATTGATGTTTTTATATATATATATATATATATATATATATATATATATACATACATATATATATGTATATATATGTATATATATATATATACATATACATACATACTTATATATATATATCAATGATATTAATAAATGGAAACTATATTTATAAAACCATATTTATTCTATTATATATATTTCAAAGGTACCAAAACTTTGGTACGTTCTCATCAGATAAAATACAAAATTTGGTTTATAAATAGTGACATATCCAGGAATCAAACCATAACAGTTCAGGTTCCGTTTGGATAGTCTATCCAAACGCAACCTGAACTGTTATGGTTTGATTCGTGGGTATGTCACTATTTATAAACCAAATTTTGTATTTTATCTGATGAGAACGTACCAAAGTTTTGGTACCTTTGAAATATATATAATAGAATAAATATGGTTTTATAAATATAGTTTCTATTTATTAATATCATTGATATTATACTCCAGAAAACTTGTCGAGTGCTTCGAATCTGTTATAAATATATTTGTGGAATTACCAACAAATTAAATATCTCTTTGCTTATATATATATATATATATATATATATATATATATATATATATATATATATATAAGTATATATAAGAAAGAGGAAGTATGCTCCAGAGATAGTTAGATAGGTAAATAGTGTGTGGAGG
Organism: Eledone cirrhosa; assembly: GCA_964016885.1. Lineage (NCBI taxonomy): Eukaryota > Metazoa > Mollusca > Cephalopoda > Octopoda > Eledonidae > Eledone > Eledone cirrhosa. The sequence continues at coordinate 88,450,687 of OZ024741.1, forward strand.
AAGGGGATTACATACGACAGTATGTACGAAGAAAATTTTCGAAATCTCAGAAATCTTTATGACCTTCTGGCTTTTCACCCCCACCGTCCTTTTAAAAAAAAACGTTCCCTCGTTTTTTTTTTTGTTAAATAATAGAATCTGTAAACGCCATTTACCTTGAGGGACATTCTGTAGAATCTTCCTTTTTCTTTGTATTATAATTCCATTCACATCTAGGATGTCTGACAAGAGGTATAAGACGTGTGCCAAGACATGTAAGATCGTTCAGGTACCCCCTACGTCCGACAGATCTCCAACTCAACACGACCGATTGTCCGTCCTTCAGCTAATGGACTAAAGCAAGCTATTACTATAATAACGACCAGTTAACAACCACACAAGTTTAAAACGGCAGCTTTTACAATTTCAACGTTACTGCTATTGCTGTTGTTATTGTTTTTTGCTGCTGTTGTTGTATGTCTGCTAATCTTATTATTCAGCCGATACGCGGGTGCCTTAAAATCTTAATAACATCACACCTTTTACTTTTTTTTTCTTATTTTTCATTTTATATATTTTTTTCTTTAAATTTTTATATGTCGTTGTTATTATCGTCGTCGTCTTTTTGTTTTCTTAGATCGGATTATCCTGGTTCCGTCTCTGTTTCTCCTTCGTATGTTGTTATTAGGTCTATTTGATATGAAAACATCCAAGCACCGCCCACCTTTCCTCATACCGTTTCAACGTAAGATCCGCCACTGCCATGTAGCATCATATAATCAGTCGTTCAGGACTACGACTTTCAAGCAGCACACACATACATGTATGTATAATTATGTAAGAACTACAACTATACACATACATCCATACATATATACACGTGTATCTGTGTAAGAACGACTCTAGATAGATGCATACATGTGTGTGTGTGTATGACTGCCACTTCATCTTACCATCTCTCTTTGCTGTGAAACTCTTCCATCTCTCTCTCACTCTCTCTCTCTCTCTCTCTCTCTATATATATATATATATATATATATATATATATATATATAAACAAACAGAAATAAATAACAACGCAAACAAATACAATACAATGAAGAAATATATTATTAGTTTTATGCTTGATCTAGTAGGAAAAGAGTCTTAACGTTTAGGACGCTAGTCCTTCATCAGAAGATAGAATGAGAAATTAAAGAAGAAATAGATAGATTGAGGAGACGGGCAGTGTGGAAACGGGAAAAAAATTAGGGAAAATTATTAGGTCCATTTATGTTGCCATTTCTTGGAAAACTGTTGATGCTGGCGTTTTGTGTATCATACACTTTTTTTTTGGAATGCATCTATCTGAAAAGTAATAAAAACGTTTTGTATATAGAGCTGTATACGTCCGTACGAAGCTAAGAGGATATGTGGGAGTGTATAAGTAAAAGAGCGTGTGTGTGTGTGCTTGTAAGTATGAAGCTGTGAGCAAAAGTATGTGTATATAAGGGTGTGTATGTGTGTACAGAGCTGTGAAGGTAAATGTAGGGTATGTGTGCATTTCATGTTGGTCTGTATAAGCTGTAGAAGCGTATGTTTCTGACTATAACAGAGACATAGGAACTTAAAGGGTGATAGAACACGGCCGGGTGTGACAACAAATGGGGTAAACATAGCGGAGGCAAGGGGTAGAGAAGTAAGCACTAGTGTATGTGTGTAAGATTTAAAAAATTGGGGATGGAAGTTGAATCCATTGGGGAAACTGGACCCAAGGCGGAAAATCAGACTCTGCTCTATCCTGGTGCGTGAGGCCTGTCATCAAGGATTGAGACATGTAGGGAAAACTGACAGGAGTATCTATACCGAGTCGTATGTCTCTCAAATGTTCAGCAAAATGATCCGTCAAACGACGTCTTGTTTGTCCGATGTATAAGGACCCAGAAAGGGAACACCAGATGGCATAGACTACAAGGGTGGTGGTGCAGGTGAAGAAGTAGCATATATGAAATGAATAATTGGTGCCAGTGAGAGTGGTAACATTAGAAATGAAGGGATAGGTGTTACAGTGGAGACGAAAATAAAAATGAGAGCCAGGTGGAGTCCTAGGCGAGGAAGGGAAGAGAAAGGGATCTGAAGAAAGGGTGTGCAATCAAAATTTTCATTGTCTGTAACTTGGTAACTGACATAATTCCACTGTAACTAGTGTCAGTGAAACTGTGTCATTGACTAAGTGATAGACAGTGTGAGAAATATGTTTGACTCCATGAAATATATGGTAAATATTTAACAGTTTTTATGGCATAATCTTTTTTGCAATATATATATATATATATTTATTAAAATAACAGATTAAAGTTTAAGCAAAGAATCGCTGCTTTCACCCTTAACGGGATCTTCTGAAACTAAAAAAATCAATCTGTGAACGCAGAAGTAAATATTTTGAAAAACGTTGCAACCAAAGGAAAACAGGAAGACGATACTTTGGTTCGTGAAGACATTCCCTCGCAATGAACGGAAAAAAGCGAAGATAATACGTCGTTATGTGGAGCGATGAGAACAATTACATGCAAAGACAAAACCACGTTTAAGGTATAAATGGAGTCGTAGATTAATATTCTATTTAGGAAACCATGTATGTATATGCATGCATGGTGGGTGTTTTCGCGTATGCACGTGTATGTACGTATACAGATGCGTATATATGTATATTTAATTATTATTACTTTTATGATTTTAATAACCTCTATCATTTTCGTTCCACTAATTTATCTACATTATTCTTAACTCTGAAGCCGAGAATCATTCGGTTTCCTAAATAGAATATTAGTTGCTCTAGGGTTCTTATATATTTGATATATATTTATCCTTATCGAGCCCTCTTTGGATTTTAGTCTTCACATTATTATTACTATATATATATATATATATATATATATACATATACATATATATATATATATAATACACTTTGTGAAGTGATTAATGATAGAAAAGGCATCCAGCCATAGAAAACCCGCAAAAGGATTAGGAAGACTCTTCAGCTATGCCAAGGACATGACAACTTTACTAGTGTTTGTACCACAATAAAATGCACTCACTAGAGCACATAATTGTATGTCAGAGCTCTTACCCATCTAGAGATCAATAAAATAAGTAATAAACTAACTACTGATTCAATATAATTGACTAACTCTCTTTAACCATTTGATACCAACCTAGTCAAAACCTGGCTCTAGTTCTATGAAGCAAAACCACCCATTTTAAAAGGGTTCCTATTTAAATTAAAATCTTCCATAATTTTATATAAAAATCCTGTTAACCCATTAGCATTTACATTACTCTATATTTACTATTGTATTTACATGGTAAACACTTTATTTCACATAATATCTCACACAAAATGGAATCTATGAGATTTTGTTATATATTTTGAGAACAATACCTTAATATAAGTAAAAAGGGTTAAGTTACTATTGTAGTAATGAAATAATTAATAATTTTAGCAAATCCCCTCAAAATTCTTCATTAACTACTTGAAATATAGTGTATTTAATGGGCAATATGAGCACAAAAGGGTTAAGGTGGGGTCCCAACATTGCTGTAGTTTTATGACTGAAACCAATAAAAGAATAAATGAATAATACCCTGAGTCACTGAATCACTTGCCTGTCATATTGGGTCATATAAAGGATTTGTATACATATGTGTCAAGGACACCTCAGTTTGGTGCACTCCCTTTCTTTGTCTGTATATCTCTGTCTCTCTCTCTCTCTTTGTTGTTAATTTCACTGGAAACTACACAAGTATGAGGAGGAAGGAAAGTGGCATAACTGGAAGTGTATTACCACTCTATAATATCTATGTGGACATGCACACACATACACCACCATCACCTTTACTGATGGTTTTTTTTCCATGCTGGCATGAGTTAGACAGGACTCTCTGGAGCAATGTTTTTATAGCCAGATATCCTTTCTAATACTAACCCTTTTAGCCACCTTGCACAATATGTAGGTGTTATGGTACACCTATTCTAAAAGCCCAAGTCAATTCTTTTTCATAGTTACAGCTCTCATCTAATTTGTACATTATATTTTTTGGCAAGGTTTCTATGGTTGGATACCCTTCCTAACTCCAACAACTTTACAATGTGTACTGGGGACATTTTATCATAGTACTAACAATAGAAATTTTGTCTTGTCTCCAACAAGAACAACAACAAAACTAATTAATTAATTAGTGAAAGAAAGAGTTTCATTTATAAGCTCTTTATTTACAAGACGCAATTAAACTTGGTTAACCTGTCTTATAAAATAACGAACCTCTATATAAATAGAATGTAGAGTCAAATAAGTTAGGCAGTAAATCATTAGATATACATAACTTATCTCAGCTGAAGATATTTTAATTGAAGAGAACAGCCATATAATTTGGCTCAAAACTATTTCTACTCTATTTAAACATTTCAAGGTTTCACTTAAAATGAGTTGTCGTCCATCTCCCATTTTGTTTTCTAGATATTTTATATCTGGTATGATTCTAGATTCAAGTGCAAGAAGTCCAGGATTTGATTGTGAACTCACAATCAAAAAAGAGATAGTCTGATGTCTTTTATCCAACCAACCAGCCAACCAATAAATAATTGTTATTTAACCCCAGGTTAACCTTTGTTGAGCAAACCTATTACATATAGGTAGTTTATCAAATAAATAGGTGCAATTCACAGGTCTAGTGTTCTATATGATGGAAGGCCATCATTCAAACATGCAACAGGGAGGGTATATACACTAATTGACAGATAAGATAAACAAATATATTGCTACTGCTTTTGTCACTCCACTGCTCTGTATTCCTATAACAGCAACTGGAATGGGGGTTCCTCCAAAGGGTCTTTGAAGTAATGTTACTCGATAAAGAGCATAGATTGGAGATCAGGGAATCACTACTTCTTTGAATTGCGAGATCACAGCTCCAATACTACAGACATGTGGTTAGAATGTCTCAGGAAAGAATCATTGGACAGATTTTATGGGCAAATCACAACAGCACAAGACCCCGGGGTAGACACTGAGCAAGATAGTTGGTCTCGCTTGGGGATCCAACTGGATCAATAGGAGACAGTTACTTCTGACAGGACCTACTTGAAGGTGTGCTTGAGGACTCTGCCTCTCCCCTACAACCATTTCAAGAATAAGTGGGCAAAGAAGAAAAAGAAGAAGCAACATGTGATGATATTCATGCCTTTCCCAGGATATCCCAAACTGTATCCTGTACACAGTCCTGTAATACTTAACATCACAACACAGTGTCTGCTATGCATGTCCCCATATAAATAGGTCATCATCCTCATCATTATCATCTCATCATGGTTAAATGATTGTTTGGAAAGTTATCTAAGTGTAAAAAACATCTGTTCAGACGATTCACAGGAATATTCAGATGTTCTGAACTTAATCAACATTTGATAGCAGAGATCAATATATATGAAACAGAGCAAAAATAAGTGGTGAGAGAGGTTGTGGTAATGGACGAGGAGGTGGTAGTGGTGTTTTTTTTTGTCTTTTGTTCTGGGGTTTTTTGTTCAGTTTCTTTGGATTTTTTTTTTGTTTTTATTATTTTAGTCCCAAGTTAAGGGCGGTGGATTGGCAGTATCGGTAGAGAATCGGACACCATGCTTTGCAGCATAGAGTTACGGCCCTTTATGATTCGAGTTCAAATCCCGCCGAGGTTAACTTTGCCTTTCATCCTTACGGGGTCGATAAAATAAAGTACCAGTCACACACTGGAGTCGATTTAATCGACTTTCCCCTCCCCCTAAATTGATGGCCTTGTGCCTATATTAGAAACCATTATTTTAGTCCAAAGTTGTCTCTGACTGAGCAGACTTTTGACAAAAGATATTCCAGCTGTAACCATTCCATCTTTTGTAGATGTAGACCTGCATAATGCAGTGTGTCCTTCCTATATTCTATATGGAAGTGTATGATTTGAAGACATTTAGTTACTATTTCTAGCAACTGAAATACTGCAGTTGATTAAATTATTAACACCCTGCCACATTCTAATTCATATTCTAAGTACCAGTCTAGGGTAGTGGACTGCTGGAATTGTTAGAGTATTGGATGAGGGATGTCTTACAGTATTTATTCTTGTTCTACGAGTTCTAAGTTCAAATTCCACTGTAGCTCAGTTTAACACTGTCACCTAGTCCTTGGATGCTTTTAGCAAAGTCCACCCTGTTGCAAATATTTGGACCAGATCTTTGGTTTGTGGGTATTCTTCTCTCTACCCCCATCTTTTATCAAACACTTTATCAATTCTGCCAGTCCACTGCCTTACTTACTTGATCATGGTTTCTAATTTGGGCACAAGGCCAGCAATTTGATACAGGCGGAGTTGATTATATCAACCTCAGAAGGATGAAAAGCAAAGTTGACCTCATTGGGATTTGAACTCAGAATGTACAGAGCTAAAACAAATATTGTTAAGCATTTTTGTCCAACGCTCTTATGACTCTGCCAGTTTGCCATCCTCTTACTCATTTAATAATGGTTTCTGATTTAGGTACAAGGCCAATAATTTGGGGGGAGGGGAAAGTCGATTAAGTCAACCTCAGTGCGTTACTGGTACTTTATTTTATCAACCCCGTAAGGATGAACGGCAAAGCTAACCTTGGCGGGATTTGAAATCAAAACGTAAAGAGCCATAACTCTATGCCGCAAAGCATGATTAAATTTAATTCCAAAGAAAAGAAACCAGAACATTTTTCTCTGAGAGTTCCTTATACTCTGAAGAAGGGAATTTTACGTCCTGAAATATTAGGGTGAAAAAACAACAACAAGCAACAAAAAAAAAACAAAGATTACCAGGTAACTTACTTTTCCGTTACCTTCATCTTACCATCCATTTTGCATTGTTTAGCCTTATATCACTTTCCACATTATATATTATATACAATACTTCAAGCAAACTACATTTTATCTTACTTTCTCATTACTGAATTGATGTAGGATGGTGAATTGGCAGAATCATTAAAGCATCGGATAAAATGCTTTGTAGCAATTGTTCCTGCTCTTTTCATTCTGAGTTCAAATCCAGCACAGGTCAACTTTGCCTTTCATCCTTCCAAGGTTGATAAAATAAAGTATCAGTCAAGTATTGACTTTCCCTTTCCCTCCAAATTGCTGGCCTTGAGCTAAGTTTAAAAAAACATTATTAAGCTGGTCTCTGGAACATATCTTAACAAAGGTTCTTATAGAGAATTATGATGGAAGGTTTTTAGATATATATAAACAGGTTTTTAAACATAGAACCAGGTGCAGTTTCAGGCAGTTTGGTATCAAAGGGGTCAAATCCCACATAATAAGATAAAGACCTTCACAACATAAAGATGTATATCTAAACTGATTTGACCTGCACCACTGTGGGGATAACATATGTCACATGATCAAGTAGATAACCCTCCCTTTTCCCTTCCCCCTCTCTCTCTCTCTTTTGGTGTATTTGACTTACTTCAGATAAGGACACACTACTTCTGAATTCAAGCATTAATACTTAATCTAGAGTCAAAGATTAACATTGGGAAAGACTATTCACATGTGAATGTGTTTTATATATGCATCTATGTTAGTGTGTATGTATGCACATATGTTCTTGTTTGTGTGTGTTTCTCTGTTCTCTTTTATGTATGGATATGCATTCGTATTTGTGTGTGTTCTCATTTGTGTATGTGTGTTTTTGTTTCTGTGTGCATGTGTATGTGTGTACATGTATGAACATGACAGCATACCTATATCCCCATATACATATCACTTGTCATATATGCTAAACATTTACATACACATTAAGGAATTTGTTTGCTTTCCCCAACTAAGGTTAACTTATATTCTAAGATTTGTTTTCATACATCATTCAGTACATCACTATCTACCTCAATTATATAAATCCATACCATTGGCTCACTTTAGTTATTTCTCTTAATTCACTTTTTGTAATCATGCAATTTATACAGACCAAAATTTTTCATAACTTTTTTCTTACTTGTGTGTGGGTGTGTGGTGTATATATATATATATATACATATATATATATATATATATATATATATATATATATATATGTGTGTGTGTATATATATGGGAGCTACTACTGCTGCTGCTGCTAGCTACAAAAGGTTTTTCCCTAAAAATGGAGGGCAGATGCATGTATACAAACAGCAATGTTGTATGGTGATAATACCTAGGTGCTGGGTGCAGAGGACCTACGAAGATTGGAGAGAAATGAAGCTTGCATACTCCAATGATTGTGTAATAGTAATATACATGAATGGCAAAGTGTAAATGAACTGGAGAGAAACTGAGCATAAGAGGGATCCGATGCAGTGTACATGCGTTGGCATGGACATGTGATGTGTATGAAGGATGACAGCTGTATAAAAAGGTGCTGGGTGCTCAAAGTTGATGGAAGCTATGGAGTAGGGAGACCTAGGAAGGCTTGGGATGAGGTGATAAAAGCTGACCTTGTACAATTGCATCTCTCAAAGGTGATGACACAGTATCGAGATTTCTGACTTTATGCAGACTCGTATTCCCATGTACACAGGTTGACACATACATCTAGTACGCACCACTTTCCCATTCCCTCACCTTACACCCCACCCTTCACCCACACCCTTTCACTCCACACTTCACCAGTTAAGTGCCCCATATTGAGAGAGAGAGAGTGAAAGAGGTATGGAGGTATATATATATGCATTCATACATACGTATACAGTGTGTTCGCTTTTTACGTGAAGATGCATTCATGAACATGGTGCGTAAAGCAAATTTGTGTAATTCAAGTCTAATTTCCCCATTAATAAAAGAAAGATTAAAAACCACACGTTATAGTGTGTTATTCACACAAAGTGAATATTTAATGATTTTTTTCAAGAGGCGTTAAAGCAAATTCACGTTCTTCAAGTTCGCGTAAAAAGTGAACAGACTGTATGTGTATATATATATATATATACATTTATATATATATATATATATATATGTCCAAAAAGCAGGCTTGGAAAGTATGGCGGGATGGGGGAAGTAGAGTAGACTATCAAGTGGCCAGGAGGGAAGCTAGGAGAGAAGTGTACTTAGCAAGAAGGGAAGCGGAGGAAAGAAAGTTCAAGCATGTTCTACAACGCGATGACCAAAAACGTGAGGTGTTCAGGATTGCCAGGCAATGCGTCAAGGAAAACCGTGATATTGTCGGGGAGAAGTGTGTACTTAACGATGATGGCATACTTGCCATCACCGACACTGATAAGAAGGTAGCTTGGAAGTGTCACTATGAAAGGCTACTAAATGAGGAGAATAAATGGGAGAAAGACAGTCTCCCCCATATCGACCCGATAGAGGGACCAGCAGTGTTAGTCGAGGGGAGTATAATAAGTAAGGCAATCAAGGATATGAAGACTGGTAAGGCGGCTGGGCCTTCGGAAATAGTTGCTGAGATGCTGAAGGCATCTGGCACGGTGGGACACACCATGGTCACCCGCATAGTTAACCAAGTCGTACAGAATGGGGTTGTTCCGAAGGACTGGCATAGCAGCATCATCGTTAACTGTTATAAGGGTAAAGGAGACGCCCTAGATAGGAGTAACTATAGAGGCATTAAATTAATCGACCAGGTCATGAAGGTCACGGAAAAAGTAATAGCGCAACTAATCAGAGAGAGAATTGATCTAGATGAAATGCAGTTCGGGTTTGTGTCAGGCAAAAGCACCACAGACGCTCTTTTCATAGTACGACAACTACAGGAGAAGTACCTAGCTAAAGGTAAACCCCTCTACTTAGCTTTTGTCGACCTGGAGAAAGCCTTCGACAGAGTCCCCCGCTCCATTATCTGGTGGGCTCTTAGAAAACTAGGCGTTGACGAATGGCTTGTGAGGGCTATACAAGCCATGTATAAAGAAACAGTCAGCAAGGTTAGAATTAACAACGAATATAGTGAAGAGTTTAGCGTAAAAGTTGGCGTCCATCAGGGCTCTGTTCTCAGCCCCCTACTATTTATTATTGCCCTTCAGGCTATAACAGAGGAGTTCAAGACAGGCTGCCCATGGGAACTCCTATACGCAGACGACCTGACACTCATAGCGGAATCAATGGCCGAGCTAGAGAAGAAATTCCAAACATGGAAGCACGGCCTAGAGTCAAAAGGACTTAAAATTAACCTGGCTAAGACCAAAGTTCTAGTTTGTAGGAAAGAAAACAAGGCGGCGGTCCCTTCTGGGAAATGGTCGTGCTCGGTATGTAGGAAAGGCGTAGGTAGAAACTCCATCTTATGTCCTAAATGCAAAGTATGGGTGCATAAAAGATGTAGTGGGATCACAGGTAAGCTAACTAAGAACATAGACTTTACATGTGGCCGATGTTCTGGTGCAATAAGTAGCAGCAAGTGCCCACAAAATACTAGCTCTTTCAATTGCGCAGAGGGTTCTATAGAAATAGTGGACAGCTTCCGTTACCTGGGCGATAAAATCAGCAGTGGGGGAGGGTGCTCTGAAAGTACTGTAGCTAGAGTCAGAACTGGTTGGAAAAAGTTCAGAGAGCTTATACCACTATTAGCTGCTAAAGGGTTCTCCCTAAAAATGAAAGGCAGGTTGTACGATGCCTGCATACGAACAGCAATGTTGCATGGTAGTGAGACCTGGGCATTGTGTGCAGAGGATATACGCAGACTAGAGAGGAACGAAGCTTGCATGCTCCGCTGGATGTGTAACAGTAATATACGTGAACGGCAAAGCATAAACGAACTAAGGAAAAAATTAGAGATAAGAGGGATCAGATGTTGTTTACTCGAGAGAAGGCTGCGTTGGTATGGACACGTGATGCGCATGAAAGTCGATAGCTGTATTACAAAGTGCAGGGCAATAAAGATAGACGGTAGCCACGGAATAGGCAGACCTAGAAAAACATGGGATGAGCTGATAAACTCCAACCTCATACACTTACACCTCTCCAAGACAATGTCACTGGACCGTGACCTTTGGCGGTACTCAGTAACAGAGAAAACCCGCCTTGCCAGTAGGCATCTCTAACAAACTACACCCCGTCCCGCCACCACCCCCACCCCATCCACACCACCCCGTTCCATGTAAAGTTATGTTGGTGCCGCGCCATCCAGGCCGAAACAAACGAGATCGTGTAGGTGTCACGACAAAAAAACACAGTCCACGCTGTAATGTGGCCGTGTAGGCAACACGGTAAAAACCTCCCAGACCCACACTGTAAATGTGGTTGGTGTTAGGAAGGGCATCCAACTGTAGAAAACCTGCCAGACAGTCCTATGCGAGCAAGACAATCACTCTTGCCTCAAGTGGGACTACCCCCGTCCAAACCCATGCAAGCGTGGAACACGGACGTTAAACGTTGATGATGATGATGATGATGATGATGTGTGTGTGTATGTATGTAAAAGGTAAACAGAAATAACAACACAATCGGTACAGTATATGGAAGGAATATATTAGGTTAACGCTTGAAATAGCTGGATGAGGGTCTTAACGTTTTGGACGCTAGTCCTTCATCAGAAGAAAGAATGAGAAATAAGACAGATTGAAGGGACAGGCAGGGTGCAATTGGAAAACATGTCCTTACATTAAAATAACAGGTCCATTCATGTTGACATCTCATATATATGTGTATGTATGTGTATATATATATATTTATATAATATATGTATATCATCATCAACGTTTAACATCCGTGTTCCACGCTTGCATGGGTTTGGACGGGGGTTTTCCCACTTGAGGCAAGAGTGTTTGTCTTGCTCGCATAGGACTGTCTGGCAGGTTTTCTACAGCTGGATGCCCTTCCTAACACCAACCACATTTACAGTGTGGGGCTGGGAGGTTTTTACCGTGTTGCCTACACGACTACATTACAGCGTGGACTGTGTCTACACGATCTCATTTGTTTCGGCCTGGATGTTGTGGCACCAACATAACTTTACATTGAAGGGGCGGTGTGGATAGGGTGAGGGGGTGGGGGGATTTTGTTAGAGATGCCTACTGGCTGTAGTAGGTTTTACTTTGTATTTAGGTAAGGCGGGTCTTCTCTATTACTGAGTACCGCCAAAGGTCTCGGTCCAGTGACATTGTCTTGGAGAGGTGTAAGTGTGTTAGGTCAGAATTTATCAGCTCGTCCCAGGTTTTTCTGGGTCTGCCTACTCCGTAGCTACCGTCTATCTTTATTGCCCTGCACTTTGTTATACAGCTGTCGTCTTTCATGCGCATCACGTGACCATACCAACGTAGCCTTCTCTCGAGTAAACAACATCTGATCCCTCTTATTTCTAATTTTTTCCATAGTTCGCTTATGCTTTGCCGTTCACGTATGTTTCTATTACACATCCAGCGGAGCATGCAAGCTTCGTTCCTCTCTAGTCTGCGTATATCTTCTGCACACAATGCCCAGGTCTCACTGCCATGCAACATTGCTGTTCGTATGCAGGCATCATACAACCTGCCTTTCATTCTTAGGGAGATCCCTTTAGCGACTAATAGTGGTATAAGCTCTCTGAACTTTTTCCAACCAGTTCTGACTCTAGCTACTGTACTTTCAGAGCACCCTCCCCCACTGCTGATTTTGTCGCCCAGGTAACGGAAGCTGTCCACTATTTCTATAGGACCCTCTGCGCAATTGAAAGAGCTAGTATTTTGTGGGCACTTGCTGCTACTTATTGCACCAGAGCACCGGCCACATGTAAAATCTATGTTCTTAGTTAGCTTACCTGTGATCCCACTACATCTTTTATGCACCCATACTTTGCATTTGGGACATAAAATGGAGTTTCTACCTACGCCTTTCCTACACACTAAGCATGGCCATTTCCCGGAGGGGACCGGCGCCTTATTTTCTTTCCTACAAACTAGATATAAATATATATAAGGAAAAAAATCGAAAATGCAACTGAAGTCTTTTTAAGAATATTTATTAATTTCCTTTACATGTTGCACAGTTTTTACGCTTTTCAAAAGTAAAATTGAGATGGCGGGTTTGTGGTTTATATATATATATATAAGTATATAAGTCACTGAAGTTCATTCTACATACCTTACTGTGAGGAGAATATAGGGCAGATCTATGACAGAACTGTTAAAATGTTACATGTGACATTCGAATTTCCTGTCTTCATCTCTTATCTATTTAGGGTTACAGAAGTTAGAGTTTAACAGCAAACAGCATTGTGTGTCAGTCCCCAGCATCACATTTTATTCTACAGATACACACACACACACACACACAAATATACATTTATATATATATATATATATATATATATATATATATACATGTATCCAAATATACACAGAAAAAATATATACATATATATCATCATCATCATGTATGTGTGTATTTATGTGTCATTGCCTGTACACATATTATATTACAGCTATTGTCTTAGATCTATTTATTTATTTTCTTTCTTTCTGCACTAATTAAAACAACATTATACCGATCAATTTTATTTTAAATATCATAGTAACTAATAACCAATTTATTTATCTGTATAAAACATTGTTGAGCAAAAATAATCTAATCTGTGAGAATCAAGTTCTCGACCTACTTTTGATATTTTACTTCAAGCCAATTTCTTTTACTTATGTTGCTGTTAATGCATCATGTACAATGTTACAACTCCATATTTTCCCTCCCCCTTAGAATATGTTTCAGTCCAGATAATGTAAAATTGTTCTTCTACCCAATCTAGAAACATCACAACTTCTTCAGGACAGTCTATTGGCAGATTAGATAGAACTTCTAATAAAATTTGTGTCAGTATTATTTGTTCCAGCTCTCTGATCTCTGCGTTCAAATCCCATTGAGGTAAACTTTGCCTTTCATACCTTTGGGCTCCTGAGATCAAATCAAAAATATTATTATCTATCAACTAGACATTCAGCTTAGAGCATTCTCTACAGACAAACTAGAGACAACTATGAAATCAGTGAAGAATAGAAAGGCAGTCGGACTAGATGAAATTCTTCCTGAGGTGTGGAAGACAAGAAAGTTTGGTGACATCCTTCTGCAACTCTGCAAATCCATTTACCATCAAAGCTGTATTAAGAAATCATCAAAACGATGTATCCTTACCACCAAGATATATAATGCAATAATACAAATTTAATTATAAATGGGTAATAACTACATAGTTAATTAATAAAAGTGTTGGTTTATTTGCAATGTTTTTGAAGAACCACAGTAGGATTAAACAAGGGATTAGGTTATTTTGGGGAAAACTGTAAATAACTAAACTCACCTTTTCATTACTTAAATATAGGTCTAACTGAGGAGGAAGGATGAGGTATTGTCTATTAAACTGACTCAGTATATTAATAGTATTTATCTTATTGACTCTGGGATGACAATGAAAGTCAACTATGAAAGGATTTGAACTCAGAATGTTGAAAAAGGAGATAAATCAGAAAGAAATGTAATCCACTGTTGTTGCTGCTCTACCATTTCTACTAATTCCACTCAAATAAATCAATCAATAACATTGTCTACATGAGTCATCAATATTTATTTCTTGGCACACAGTCTTAGATTTATATGGAAGTGTGGGGAAGTGAGATTTCCACATGTTGACTAAGTCTCTCTCAGAGCCTTAAATCTTTTTCCAGGCTTTAAGTAAGATCAAGCCTCTCTTAAAGCTCTAACTGATGATCAAAATTTACTCAGGTCCCTTAGTGAAATCAAGACTTTCTTAAGGGCCTAACTGAAGTGAAGCCTTTCTCAGGGCTTTAAGTAAGATCAAGCCTCTCTCAGAGCTCTATCAGATCAAACCTTTCTCTGGTCCCCAAGGGAAAACAAGCCTCTCGGAGAACCTTAGCTAAAAGGAAGTCTTTCTCAGGGCCTTAAATGAAATCAAACTTTCCTCAGAACCCTAACTAATGATGAAGCCTCTCCCATAGCTCTTTTCAGGGCTATAACTGAGACAAAGCCTTTCTCGGGGCACTAAATAAAATCAATCCTTTCTTGGGTCCCAAAGTAAAATCAATCTTCCCTTGGGTCCCTAAGTGAAATTAATCATCTCTCAGGTCCTCATCTGAAAGCAAGCCTTTCTCAGGACTTTAAGTGATATCAAAATTTCCTCAGGTCCCTAAGTGAAATCAAGACTTTCTCAGGGGCCCTAACTGATGGTATAGATGTGATATGACTACAATTGGAAAATGAAAATAAGTCATAGAAACATTGTACCAACAATTTACTTCTACAGTGTTCCTCACTATATCAGTTATGTTGTCATCATCATCATCCTTTTTATGCCCACTTGTCAATGCTAGCACGGATAGGAGTCTATTTTGAGGCAGCATTCGATGATCAAATACTCTTCCAGATACTACCATAGCTTTTTTTTTAATGTTGTAAGTATGATACTTATTCCATTGACCTTTGCTGAACTCTTAAGCTGCAGGACATATACAAATGGTGGCACTTGCTTAAATGGTGTCATGAAGACACATCGAGATAGACACACATGCACACATACACACACACATATATATATATAAAACACACATATATGTGTACATACACACACATACATACGTATGTACATACATATGATGAACTTCTGCATAGCCTCTGTTTACCAGATTCACTCACAAAGCATTGTTCTGGCCGAGGCTATAATAAAAGACACTTACCAAAGGTGCTGCATGGTGGGTTTGAACCCAAAATCATGTGTCAAAGCAAGCTTCTTAACCAAACAACCATATGGTTGCCTCAACAGAAGCTAAAGTGTTAGGATGGCTTTAATCCTTTTGATACCAAAAAACCTGGTTCTATGATAAAAAACCGGTTTATTTTAAAGATTTTATCATCATCATCATTTTACATCTATTTTCCAAACTTGCATGGGTTTATCATCATCATCATTTTACATCTATTTTCCAAACTTGCATGGGTTTATCATCATCATCATTTTACATCTATTTTCCAAACTTGCATGGGTTAGATGAGTTGGTTAGACAGGCAGACTAGAGGACTGTGTCATGCCCGTACACTTCTTTTTGGTATGATATCTATAGTTGGATGCTCCTTTCCATACTAACTACTTTGTGGCATGTATTAGGTTTGTTTTCTCATTCCATCACCACTTCCAATTGATTGGGTGGACTAGGTGCTTTTTTCTGACATCAACACTACAACTTTATAATGTGGGCTGAGTGCATTTTATCATGGCACCAACACTACCACTTTATAGAATGGGCTTGATGAATTTTATCATGACATCACTTCCACTATCCAATATTGGTGAATGCTGACAGAAAGGGTAAAGAACCCCTTCGGTCAAGAATAACCATGGGGTTTGCACTTAGAAAGTTCCCCTCCAAGGCACAAGTCCAGGCAAGGTTGTTTGTGGAAAACCAGTAGTCGACAATGCATACCAGTCTCCCCTCTCCACTCCAACGATGTTGTCCAAGGGAAAGGCAATGACAGATACAACTTGGCACCAGTGATGTCGCAACTCATTTTACAGCTGAGTAAACTGAAACAACATGAAAATAAAGTGTTTTGCTCAAGGAAACAATGCATCCCAGTCCGAGAATCAAACTCACAACCTCATGACTACAAGCTCAATGCTTTAACCACTAAGCCATGCACCTTCACATGCTGACAGTAATTTATTGCAAAACCAGAAAGATCACATTTCAACACTAAAACTCTTGTATTCTCAGCTAGGCTGCATCATAATTTAATGTAAAAACCATTACAAACACCAGCTTCGAATAAGAATCTGACTATGAAGACTGATGCTTCAGGCAATTTTGGGAGAGCAATTTACCTTTCCATTTGGAATCCAGTTACATGTTGAAATTGCTGCTGCATTGGAAGCACGATCATCCTCATTTACATCATTACCACTACCACCACCACCACCACCATCACCACAACCAGTGCCACTACCACAATCACTCCAACAACCAACATCACTACCACAACCACCATTGTAACCACCACCACCATCACCACGGTTTCCATGTTGGCATGGGTTGGAAGGGTTGTTACAGACCAAGCCAGTACTTAATTGGAGCTACTATGAGTCATTAATATCAATATTGATTCTGACTCACAGTTGACAAATAATGACATTCTTGGATTACTGTCTACAGAAGGAACTAACCATTTATTGTATAGTGGTGGGGAAGGTGCATACATTACACTATACAGTACCAGATGACATTGTTATATGATACATTGTTTATGTCTTCACTTTAAATTCCAAATTCTAATGGCTATCACATCTCAAGGGTTGATTAACCAAATACTGATTGAATTGTGGGAGGAATCAGTTAAAACAATTGTTATAAATATATATATAATCATCATCATCATCACTTAACATCTGCTTTCCCTGCTAGAAAGCGCTTGACAGTTTATCATGGGCTGAATCAATATTGAAGCAAAGCTACTGACTTCTCAGATAGGCCCGAGGCTTAGGCTGGCTGAGGACCCACTTCTTGCTTACAAACATTTCTACACTCTACTGAGTGCATTTTATTGTGACACAAACACTAGGGAAAATGTCAAGCCTTTGACACAGCTGATGAGTCCTCCTAAATTCTCACATTATGATGCTATACAGGTCAAGCAATCATGTCTTGCTCATATGTTCCATTTTTTACTTACCTTCCTACAACTTTATGCCCTTCCTAATGCCAACCACTTTACATCATTGTGTACTGGGAGCATTTTTGTGGCACCAATACTACCACCTTATAGAGTTGAGTGGATGATTTTGGGAGGCACCAGAATTATCACTTTACAGGGTGGGCTGGTTGCTATTTATCATAGCACCAATATTATCACCTCAAAGAGTGGACTGGGTGCATTTTATCATAACACCAGTAGAACCTCATTATGACATTAGGGTGTTCACTGTGTCCTTGGCTCAGCTGGGAAAGCAGTGTTCAGGGTCGGGGTTTAAGATGAGAGGTTCTGGGGGCTATATGTGCTTGCTGAAGGAGGTAGTCAGTGGAAAAATGTGCATCGTGTCATGGGAGTAAGCTGCACATGGCAGCATATGGTGGGGCTGGCCCATCTTTCCATGCACACATGGGTTGAACAGGGAAGGTGAATTGGGGATGTGGGTGGTAGAGATCTAAGGTGGGGGACTTGGATAAGGAAGGAGGTGGGATGGGTGAGTATTAAAAAAGGGGAAAGTGTACTATGGAGAGTAGTGTATACTGGCAGATGGGACATAAATGTTACCACACTTCTCTGCTTCTTCACTACAACCATCTCCATACTTATTTCATCCTGTATGGATAAGGAGTATAACATGTTGCCAGTGAACTCAATTCTGTGTCATCTTTTTCATGAGGTTAGCCTTCATCATATTGTCCCAAGTTTTCTTAGATCTTCCTCTTGCATAGTATTCAACTTTGAGTGCCCTGCACATTTTTATACAGTTATCACCCTCCATATGCATCACATGTCCATACAAATGCAGTCTCTTCTCCAGCACACTGGATCTGTCCCCCTCTTACATCCAGTTTCTCTCTCAGTTTATTGATGCTTTGTTTCTTATGGATAGTACTATTACTTCAATGCAGTATTGCTGTTCATACACAAGCATCATACAGACTGCTTTTCATGCGGAGGGAGAAACCTTTTGTAACCATCAACAGTAGTAGTTCACTGAACTCTTTCTACCCAATCCTCACTCTGTCTACTGCTAATTAAGTCAGCCACGTATCAGAAGCTGTCAAGTACTTCTTGGGAACTATCTGAGCATTTGATAGAGCTTGTTTCGTGTAAGCCGTTGATGTTTACTGCTCCTATGCATTTGCTACAAATAAAGCCTACATTCTTTGCTAACCTATGTGAGATCCCGCTACATCCTTTATGTACCCATAGTTTACATTTGATACATAGAATGGAATTTCTACCTACTCCTTTCTGCATTTCCCTGGTGGAATTAGGGCCATGTACTTACTCTGACTTTAATCTTTGCCATGTTGACTTTCAGAATTTGCCTCTTGAAGATTAGTCTGAAAGAAAGGCCTCAGAGTGTGTTAAAGTTTATGCAGCAAACAGAAAGTCTGAATACAGATCCTTCCTTGATGAAATCACTGCAGCATTAGATAAATCATATATCCTAATGGGAGATTTCAATGCACATGTTGGCACTGACTACCTGACATAGAAAGGAGTGGTTGGAAGGAACGGCGATCCCAATCTAAATATGAATAGACAAAACTTATTAGACATCTATTCTAGTCTATTACAAACACCTTCCTCCAGCACAGAGACATCCACAAATACACATGGTATAAGAGGAATTGGAGACAGAGATCAATAAGTGATTTTGTTATTGTTGTTGATCTTTTTCATTCTCTGCTGGATGTTTGTGTTAAGAGAGAGGCTGAGATGTTAAGTGATCACCATCTAGTTATCTGCAACTTGAGACTACCTAAAGAAGAGAGCCCACACACTTCTCCCATACACATTCTCTCTCTCTCTGACACACACAAACATACAAGCACTCAGTTATTTTATACTAAACCACCTAAAACCTGTCATGGTTCTATGATACAAAACTTTAAGTTATGTTTCAAACACCAGTTTAATAATAATAAAGTTAATTGAATTATTAACGTTCTCCAAATTCTTTATTTTTTCAAAAGGCTTTGAAAATAATAGATGGTCTTTCATTAGAATGTTATAAGAAAACAAATTTGTGGCATTAATCTAGGGATATATAAAAAAAATGTACTCACTCGCGGCCCTTCTATAATAATAATAATAATAATAAGTGTTTCTACTTTTGACACAAGGCCAGCAATTACTGCAGTGCATTACTGGTCTTTTATTTTATCGACCACATAAGGATGAAAAGCCAAGTTAACCATAGCAGGATTTGAACTCGGACCGTAAAGGCCATAACTCTATGCTGCAAAGCATGGTGTCAGACACTACCGAAATAATAATAATGCTTTTTATTAACCACAAAAGGGTTTACAAAGAGACATATTAAGGACAGTACAAATATGGATTTCTGCATGTATAAAAACAAAAAAACAAAAACAAAGGATGTAACAAAAAATCAAAACAAAGGAAAATTCCCCAATAGGGAGAAGACTTCCAAGGGTCGCTCATGGAGAAAGCCCACAAAAAGCTACGGTGACCCTGACCACCAGAGCAAGTGCCCTCTCCCAGTTTTCCACCTCCAATCTACAGGCACATACTCAGATCAGGCCCATTCACTCAGGCCATGCTCACCTCTCTTACCTATCTTTCAAAAAATTGTTGGGAAGGGAGCACTTCCACCTCCACCATGATTTTCCTTTTCAAACGTGCCCACCACACGACCTCTTTTGCCATGGCCACCAAGCAGACAGAAATTGCCTGCCCTTCGAGCTAAATGAAGACGGCAGGGCAATCTTCACAATGGACTCAGCCGATAGCTGGATCCGTCGTACACATGACTGTTAGTGTTCGACATAAACCCACCAGTCAGCAATGCTCTGACACTTGACGAGTGCATGCAGGGCAATTTTGTTGCCCTGCATGCATCCCGGACAGGTCTAGCTCTTGGCACTTCCATGCCTGTAATGTTTATCTTGAACTGGCGAAGTTCTTTGGTAGCACTACAAGGCCAGGGATTTCTGGAAATTATCCATGGGCCTTGGCCCGAAAGTTCTCCGCAAGAGATTGGCTAGTTGATTTTCATCGACAGCCAGAGCTTCCCCATGGACATTATTGCTCTTAACTTTGCCTTTCATCCTTACGGGGTCGATAAAATAAAGTACCAGTAATGCACTGGGTAATTGCTGGCCTTGTGCCAATAGTAGAAACAATTATTGCTCTTACCCTCTACTAACCCTTTATAGAATGCCAAGGTGGAGTTTCCACCGATCATAAGGCTCAAATGGGTGAGGGCTTGCAGCACCTGAAGACATTCTAGTCTCCAAGCCCTCCCTCTCGGTCATCACTTGACCCAGAACTGCAGCTCCCTGAAGGAGTCAAGCTGGGGAAAAACACGTCTAGCAAATAGCGACCACACCTGTTCAGTCATGGAAGTGCTGGAGATGTAGCCTCAGCGCATGTTTGCACAGCATGCCCAGCCCTCCATGTAGCGGGTGTTTACAGCAGATAGACCACCTGACCATCAAGGCGTATTCCTTCCACAATAAATGAAAGAGCAAATGCTCCAGTGCAGTCAGGCGAGGCTTGGGACATGGCACGACGCTCATGAGGTAGTAGATGATGGACACAATTTATGCGTTTGCCACCTCCGCCCAACCTTTCAACCCATTTCTGCATGAGAGAGCCCACCCTGCTTGTCACCTCATCCCAGTTTTTGTTCATTTGGAGGTCCAGACCAAATCAGACCACTTGCAATTTAACCGGTCCGTCCGTCCAGCGCTCATCAGTAGGCCTGCCTATCCAGGTGCCGAGCTGCAGGCCTACTGACTTTTCCTGGTTAATCTTTGCTCCTGTTATCACCTCATACTCCTTGAGAGCAGTGCTGATCGTCTCAATGTGTTTGGTGCTTGACACCACTACAGTGACACCATCCGCATAAGCTGACACGGTTCATCCGCATCCCAGGTCGCATGGGGTGCTCCTCAACATCTCTCGAGAGTCAATACATACAAGGACAAGAGGGGACCTCCTTGGTGGACCGAGCGCATGATGTTGAACGGTTCCAAAAGGTGACCGTTCACTCTCACCACAGAGATGTTGCTGTGCATGGCAGGGATCCAGCCTCTGAAGATGGGCCTAAAGCTAGCTGCCCTCAGGACCACTGCCAGATATTGATTGTTGACCCTATCGAAAGCTTTTGACTGATCTAAATTGATCAAGACCCCACCTGTGCCTGGTTCCTTAGCTACCATCTCCATGATGTGGAGGTTGTCGTAGATAAATTTGTCTGGAATGGCGCATGTCTTTGCCTCTCCCACCAGACTCCTTACAAGCACCAACCTCGTCACTAATACCTTGGCGAAAATCTTGTACTCTGCATTCAGCAGAGTTATGGGCCTGAAATTATCTATCTTAACCCCCTTGTTTGGGTTCCTTCTCAGTAGCACCACCGCTCCTCAGCTCAAAGAGCAGGGAATTCTCCTGTTCTGCTGCCAGTTGCAGTAGACATCTGCCAACAGGTCGACGAACAAGTCTGGCATGTGTATGTAAAGCTCGTAGGGTAGACCATCCAAACCAGGTGATTTACCCATTGTGCAACTAGTCATTGCTTCCTGTACTTTAGTGGCTTTTCGCAAACTCTGCCTCAGTGGTCGAGAGCCATGGCAAACTATCAAGGTAGACACTAAAGTCCATCCCACAATCTGGCCCACCGCTGTCCCCAAACAGCTGAGCAGGAAGGGCGGTTCCTCTGTTCTTCTGGCTAGTTATGGCTCTCTCCGCAAGGATGTCTTTGTACATCCTTCTGGGGTGCGTTTCATGGAAATCTCGAATGTCATTGGGGAATTTTCTTTTTAAAATAGTATGTCTTTTGTGAGATACATGTTCTTTGTATGTGTAAAAGTCCGATTTTAGTGTGGTTGGAAAAATTTGAGCGTCAAACTCGATCCATCTTGTTGCAAGCTGACCATGCTTGGGCCTTTCTGGTGGCAAAATCCTTCTTGGAGTCCATGATCCAGGACCCAAGATACTTGAAATCCTCGACATGCTTGATATCACTGCCATTGATTGCTTTGATGTTGTTGCCTGTACAGTTTGATATGTACTCTGTTTTACCCTTGTTGAGATGAAGGCCAAAAGTTGTTGCGCATTTTCTAGGCAATCTGCAAGAAGTGCAATGTCATCTGCAAAGTCAAGGTCTCAATGAGATGTTTAGAGGGGTGCCTAGAGCTCATGCGGCATTTGATGGTTATACTTTTGTTATTGATTTTGTCAATCCAGAGTCTCAGAGCGCAGTCTAGTGCAATGATAAAGAGGAATGAGGGAAGAGTGTCACCCTGCAGAGATGTCAAAGAACTCTGTTGGGCCATCAGGGTTGAAGATAGTGGCACTTATGTTGAGATACAGAACCTTAATTGCTTCCACAATAGGACTGAAGTAAGGTTTGGGTCTTTCCAAATTACACTGGGTATGTTGACAAGACCGGGTGATTTTTTTTGTTTTCGAGTCTTTTGATCACCTGGTTGATCTCACAAACTTTGGGAGATCGCCTTCTACAGGAGATGGTTCGCCTAGTAGACTCTTCCAAGTAACAATTCAACCAATCTTGCCATATGGAAGTGAAAGATGGGCGAACGCCTTGATGGCACCTACACTTGCCTGATTCAACGCATTCAGAACAAATGCTGGCGACATCTCATTTTGAAAGAAATATATGCCGACCTCCCTCTCATATCTGTCATTGTACATAAAAGGAGAGTAAGATTTGCTGGCCATCATGAGGCTGTGTCCCCATTAGTGTTTTGGAAACCACAAGCAGTCACTAATAACAGGGTGCGCAAGCTCTCCTATCCTGGTGGCATGTCCAGAGATTCTGGTATTGAAATCCAGGATTTGGCAGCGGCAATGAACGTCAGACCCACGTGGAGATCAATTGTTGAGTCAATTTCGGCTGAGGCCGCTAGATGATGATTTGTATGTATGTGGGTGGTATGAATTTTTGTAGTGTTGTGTAGTTTTTCTCTATGATGCTGATGAGCTGGATGTAGTGCAATAATTGTTTGTTCGTGATTAACCCTTTAAACGGCCAGCATTCTTTCACCTCTTTCTGTTCAAACCGGCTGCTCATACTTATTTTAAGGTATTGTTCTCAAAATAAATAATATATAATAATCTCGTAGATTCGATATTATGTGAAACACTTATGTCCTGTGTCTTCTACTCATTATTATAGGGGACATTGTTTAAATTTATGGTAACGAAAGGATTTAAAACCGCCAGAAAATAGCAGGCAATATCTTCGTATTAACACAAGAGACTGAATAATTTTTTTTCTTAAATACAATATCATTTCTGATAAAGAGTGAAAGAATTATAGTCGATTTACTTATCCATAAATGAACAAAAGTGTGTCTTGTTAGACGGTAATAAATTGTATTTATGTACTTTTTAAGTTCCAGTCAACAAGCTATTTTGTAAAAATAAAGGGAGGTTACTAAATATATGGTTATCCCCCTTATATATATTTAACAGAAATGTTTGTCAATATTGCCGTGTAATCAAGGCGATGGAAAGCACCGGGCGAAACCTTTAGTGTTTAGTCATGAACAGTTATAGTAAATTAATGGCGAAATTATCCAACAACGCATTCAGTCATCAAAAGAAGGGAGGTAGGCGTAAAATCCAAACTTGCTATCTTAAATTCGGTATTCATGCCAGCCCTTGCCTATGGTCATGAATCTTGGGTAATGACCGAAAGAATACGATCGCGAATACAAGCGGCCGAAATGGGGTTCCTCCAAAGGGTCTTTAATTAACGTTACTCGATAAAGTGCGTAATTCTGAGATCAGAGAGGCACTTCAATTAGAGCCTCTGCTTCTCGGAATTGGGAGATCGCAGCACAGATACTATGGGGATGTAGTGATAATCTCTTAGGAAAGAATCGCTGGACAGCTTTTACGGGCAAAAACCAACCGGAAAGAGACCTAGCGGTAGATACCGAGCATGATGGATGGATAACATTCATGAACTTAGCTGGTCACGCTTGGGGATCCAGTTGGATCCGTTGAAGACGGTTGCTTCTGACAGGACCTGCTGGGGGGAGTGTTTGAAGACTCTGCCCTCCCGACCTGCTCAGGAATAAGTGGGCGAAGAAATTTCTTTTTCAGTTCACTACATACTTAAGAGAAGTAGTGATATATTATGATTATATTTATTTTCATGTAACAAATTAAGAATAAATAGAAGTCGAGACTTCGGCGGTCTCGGATCCCATACAGCCGAGCTCCTCCGTAACATCAGCCCGGCTAAGGAATGAGCCCTGGGCGGTGGGGTGGTTGTTACAGCGTGTGTCGCTGGCCATTGTCCGCAAAAATGTCTTTGCAATTTTGTCCATGGGACGCAGCCGAAACACCTAGGCGTTGAGCCTGTCACCCTGCCCCTCTCTTTCTTCTGTGGTCTTAATAGTCCTCGTTCTTTCCCTCATTTTCTTCTCATTTATTGCATTTAATTCCTTTCCTATACAACCAGATCTGCGCTTCTGTACCCCTTCACCCTTTTTTTCATTATTTACAAATCAATAAAATTTTAAAACTAGTACATACATACACTCACTTTGTCAGATTTTTAGTTGCCACCCACAAAAAATAATTCTTAAACAAGGCAGGTACAACTTAAAAATTCTTCGCTGGCGGCCAAACGTGATACGAGTTGCAAATTGACAAATGCGAAATGAAGTGTTAAACTTCAATATTGCCGTTCGCATCAGTCGTTGGTTTAGAATAGTAGCAATTAATTACCCGAAGAGGATTCCTTTAACTACGATTAGACCCCCATAAGGATCAAAATAGACCGCGTTTTTTTTTTACCAATTTTGAAATTAACAAGAGGAATATGCGTGCGCAATTACAGAGAGGTATGCGTTTCCGGTGAATTTTTTTTTTATAATTATCAAGCTGATTTATCTTGAAAAATAAAATTTATTTCAATAACTAAAATGAAAGTTACTAAAGTAACTGATGTTTTATAAATTTATAATTTTTAAATACATACACTGAACGAGAAGACAGCGTGGTTCTCGTTTAATTTAGCCGAAATCTCGTGTAACACTTCCTTTTACCATCGTCCATTTTTATTGTAAGTTGTGTCTTAATTCGTCTGAAATATTTTTGTTTAATTACTGAGTTTTTAATATATCTATTGCTTTTAAATTGCATATTTTGTTTCTTTACGACTGCAGAAGGTTATCTTAAAATATTGTGAGGGAATCATGCAGAACGAAGCCGGTGAATTCGTGGATATGTATATCCCAAGAAAATGGTATGCTATATATACACGTGGTTTACACGAATTTCTTTTCTTCAATTATAGTTTTAGAATATTTTTATCTATTTACTATTATATTAGCTGTATAACCTTTTAGGTTTTAGTTGGGTTGTGTTATAAATACGTTCTCTTACCGAAAAGTTTATCTTCGAATGTTTTTCAATGTTTTAATACTTGACTGGCGTCATGTATTAGAGGGAGAGATTCGTGTAGAAAAAGGCTTGTCAAAGGATCTTTTTTTTCTCTGTGAATTCTAAACGTTAATCCGTATAAAAACGAAAGTGCTCTATTTTTACCAATTTCATTTTTATTATCCTGTATTTCACCATAAGTTATTTTATTTTGAATAAATGCGATCGAACGAGCACCCAAATATTTTGCATCTGAGTCTCGGCTCTTTTGTAATAATTTCCATTCAAATATCTCACGTTTCCGGTTTGATTCCATACGCAATTTGGTCTCGATTTGCAGTTATCACTTGATATTTACTATCTTAAAAACATACGGGAGCCCAAGATTGGTCTCAAATAGTTTAACTCGCTAAAAGTAGCAGGTAAATTACGCTACGCAGCGTAATCGAAGACACAGAGGGGGGGGGTTATTATTATAAAAGGATCACGAATTTTATGCTATAACCATAGTTTAGTGCCACAAATTTGTTTAACCATAACGTTCTTGTATGTTTAAATGAAATTTATTTTGCAGATACATTTTCGAAGGTGTGTGTAAATTATAATGTTGAAATTTTTTTTAATAGTTTTGTCTTCTATCAATTCATAGTAATTGAAAGAAAACATTTATATGCGCCTTATATCTTTAGACATATAATCCAGTTTGAGAAAATTTTAAGAACAGTTGGTGTGAAATTTGTTTTACCTATGATTTTACACAAAATAAAACTATTTTTAATTTCATTAAAAGATATGCAATATTAAGAAACGCGGAAGCGAAGTCGTATGGGGTGAACGTATTGTAATTACGTTTTCCAAAGGGTGTTGCGACTCACGGTAAAAACCTGTGAGTGGAGTCAAAACTTTGGTACATAAAATATTGTATTGTTGAAAATATATCTTTCAGGATTTAGATATTCTGAATATTCGACTAATTCATACATACCTACATTTTTGGCAGAATGGTTAGAGCGTCGCGCGAAATGGCTTGCGGAGATCGACTTTGCTAATCCTTTAATCTATCTCAGTTCATTTTAAGGAAATTTTAGAACTGCTCAAATCTTTGAGGCAGTCTTTGATAATTATCAAAGACTGCCTCAAAGATTTGAGCAGTTCTAAAATTTCCTTAAAATGAACTGAGATAGATTAAAGGATAATTATCAAAGACTGCCTCAAAGATTTGAACAGTTCTAAAATGATTCAGATTATAATCTGAATCATTTGTAGTGACTATTTTAAACATTTTATGTATGTTTACAATGGAAAGCATATGTAGTATGTCATGCAAGATATAAACTTAATTCACAAAATTGAATTTATAACATAAGCAAGAGTAAACTAAATGTTAAGATAACCGCTCAACGATTTAATCGACAGGTGCCCTTTTTCTCCCTTTTCTTTCAACTTTTTGCGATAACTAATTCGTGTTCAGCAATTGGTTTCGTCCCCCTGCATTCACACCCTGTTGTTTGTGATTGTAAGAGTTGTGGCCCGTTCTTATTAATGCAAGTTCAATGGAGTGATTAGTAGGCGGCGGTATTTTAACCTTTTCGTCGACCACATTTCTTATTTGAATTTTTGAATATGAAATTACTAAAATTATTTCATTAAGATAGTATTTGTAACATAATTTAAACGACTTTGTACTATAAAACCAAGGGCAGTTGGGTATCAAATAGCAATAGCTCTGTTAAAAAAAGTTGAACATTGGATGCTGGTAAAAGCACAAATAAGTATGTTTTGATGTTACAAGTCGGGTGGCTTGCTTTTCCAAAGGGTGTTGCGACTCACAATGAAAACCTGTGAGTGGAGTCAAAACTTTGGTACATAAAATGTTGAATTGTTGAAACTATACGTCAGATCTTCAATGGTTTGATTGTTCGACTGGTTCACACATTAGTATGTATGAAATACTGATTTTCTTGAACGGAAATTAAATTTATTTATAGATAGCTATAAAATTTGGTGATTTCTTAGATATTAATTTCATTCAAATTGCCTGCGGTAGAGGGTCAGACACCATACTTTGCAGCAAAGTGTTACGGCCCTTTATGGTCTGTATTCAAATCACGCCGAGGTTAACTTTGCCTTTCATCCTTACGGGGTCGATAAAATAAAGTACCACTGGGATAATTGCTGGCCTTGTGTCAGAAATAGAAACAATTATTAATATCCATATGGGGGTTAAATATTTTAGGTCACAAAACAAGTGAAAGTAACTTAACGAAGTTGCTGAACAGCTCTGTATATACTTGTGAATGTGCAAGCATAAAAATTGGCCATAAAATTGTGGTGATACATATGTTTATATATTTCTATATGTACTTTTCTTTTTCTAAGAGACACAATTTTAGCCTCACTGTATAAAGTAAACTAGGTTTGTGTGTCTCTCTAGCACGATGCTTGTTTTACGATCTAAATAAGATTTAATCTGCTTGAGATTATAAACATTGATTTATTTTTTATTTTCTCCCCTTTCTCTTCCTTGTATCTCTAGCTCAGCCAGTAATAGCATCATTGCTGCCAAGGATCATGCTTCCGTACAAATTAACATTGCTGAAGTAAGTACTAGAAATTGATTGTTCTAAAAACATGGGGTGTGGAAATGTTTGTCTATTGCAACAACTTGAATTTAGACGATATCACTTGTTAGAAATAACAACCATATCTCATCACACCACCATCTTTAATATGTAAATTGAATAATGTCCTAAATACTGTATCTAAATGAGACAATGGCTTTGAAGAATGGATCTACTTGAGCAAAAATCAATTGTGTGTGGCATAGTGAAATGGGGAGATTTGGTATCAAAAGGAGCAGTTAACTAGAAACCAAATTCTAGTATTTCAAAGTTTATTGGACCGATTATAAACTGACACCTTTATTTTAAAAAAAACGAATTTATTCAGACTAATGACCTTACTTTGGTTATAATCTATAGTTCATTTTACCTTCAAGTGCCTATTAGATTTGGTAGTGTGGGAAACTCAACTTGGCTAAACAGGCAAATCCATGTTATTGACTACTGTATTAAGAGCAAACTAATGTAAACTAGAAACTATTTACAATTTTCACGTTTTGAAAATAATCAAGAATTTGGAAGGATTTTGAGAAATGTTCTCATTTAGCTGGTGTTTGGATCATAATTGAACAAAAGTTCTTACATAAAATTAGGATAGAATGTTTTTAGGCAAATATAAAGACTTTAAAATAAATGGTTTGGTATCAAAAAGGTTAAGCAACTGAAAACATTTCACCCTGGTCCTGCAAATATTAATTCTGAAATGAAACAAAACTCTAGCGTAGGTTGGGCAAGTTGTCATTGTCTGAGACTAGACTAATCAGGGAGACCTATCTTGTAAACGCATTCCATATTTAGCATGGTTTCTACTGCTATATGTCCTTCCTAACACCAACTATTGGGTACCATTTTATTGTGACACTAGTACTACTGTATTTTAAAATTAATGAATTTGTGAGGGATTTACCAAAATTATAATAGAATATTTAAGTAGGAACCCTTTTTCATAGGAGCAGACAGTTGTGTTTAAAATTCTGTTGTTGGTAGAAGAAAAATGGCTAAACAAAGTGAGTGTTCAGTAAAGATACTGTTAACGTTTGAATTATCAAATTTTTTTTTATTTTCTGCTGAATTCCAGGATCTTAAGTATAATGTTATTTGTGTGACTTTTATATAAAATGTATCACCAAAGTTGTCAAATTTCTGTTCACAGTATCCTTGTGAATGGAGCCTAGTCTTTGGGATATAAATAGAGGAATACTTTCAGATATCTTTTTCTTTGTAAAGTTATCTGGACAAGCACCTCTGACATTAAACATAATAGTAGCATGTTGGAAACCTAATCTGTCAAATAGCATATGGTTAATAATTCATGTTTGCTTCTTTAATTAATTTTTCAAATTTCACTTAATGTATGTTTAAATAGACTCTGGTGCTTCTATCTGAGTAGTTGATAGGTACATGATCTGTCTGAAAGTTAAACCCCAATTCTAAGCTGAAAAGATTAAGATTAGTGTTTGTGTCTGTTTAAAATGTTTTACTGCTGTATTAAAGATTTTCGTTGCCTTTTGGTTAGGGTGGGTGGGACACTAAAATTGACGTGCTTATTATAATCCTTTTATCATCAAACAGCCCCCAATTCTTTGGTTTAAAAGGGGGCCATTATTTCATGTGCTTATATTTAAATTAAAGCCTTCTGTCATTTTTTATGTGAGAAAATTTTATTAATATGCATTTCAAACACTAGCTTTGTTTTAGTAAATCCCTTTAAATTCTTCATTATTTTAAAAATTAATTGAATATTATAGGAAGTGGTTGTTTAAGCTTTGGGGAGGACATCTGGTTGCAGAAAACCAAGCCAAAAATAGCGTATGCGTAAGACATGCTCACCTGCCTGGTCCCATGGTGTAACAGCTCGTCTAATCCATGGGAACTGGCAGTAGACTGTGATGAGTGTATTTCAGTAGAAAAGTGGTAACAAAAGGGTTATGGTTAATCTGTTGTGATTTTTTTATATAAAAATGTACTGCCAAAGTTGTCAAATTTCTGTTCACATAGCATCCTTATGAATGGAGCCAAGTCTTTGGGATATAAATAGAGGAACACTTTCAGATAATTTATTTTATAAAGTTGTTTGGACAAGCACCTCTGACATTACTTTTTTTTCCTCCGTTCCAATTTAGGCAAGAATTTAAACATTTTTTGTAAATCAACTATGGTTTTTTTTGTTTGATATGAGGGCCATTTTTTTTTTTAGGAGTAAATCTATTATATAAATTTTGTTTCAAAACTTCTCCAGTTATAGGTAAATTATTTAAATGAATTATCAACCAATATTCAACTGTATATAACAAAATTGTGCACATTATAAACAGGTGATGAAAGATGTAACTCTTATCAAATAATCTATTAAAGTTGTGTTGCAGCAAATGTAGTGACAAGATTTGTGTTGATATTCTCATTTAAATATGTTATGTCGGGCAACTTGGAATCGAAAGAAATATAAAACTCCAAAAAGAACGAAAATGAATACATTTTTTACCTTTTCAGGTAGATGTTACCACAGGCAGAATGACAGGCTCCAACAAAACATATGCAATTTGTGGGAAGATCCGACAGATGGTAATATTTTAGCTTGCTTGTTTGTGTGTGTGTGTTTTTATATATATATCTCAATTTTGTCATTCACATGTGTGTTTACAATTTTGATACTTGTTGAATCCCACTACATTTATAATGTATACACTATAAAGTTTTTTAACATGGTGCATTGAAAATATGTCCAATGCATTACATTATAAAAAAAAACGCATTAAAGAAATTAATGTATCAAATTTTGTTAATTCTATGGCTCATTAAGTCATGCCGTTTATGTTGAACATAAGCATTGACTTAACGTTTTTGTAAATTGAATGTACTTTCAACATTGTATTTTTGATTCCAGTTTATTCATAAGTTGGGATGTTGTCTATGTACTGAAGTCATTTAATTTAAACAATCAGTGCAGTTTAGTGATCTAGTGACTGAAGTACCATACTTACAGATGAAGGTTGACATTAATGGGGACAGCTTCTTGTCCCCACCTATTTATTTATCAAGACAATGTTTCATGCTAGTGTTGTAAAAGTATTGTTAAGGTAATGTCATCATTTTATGCACATCTTCCCTGCTATCAGGGGTTAGGCAAATCTTCAGAGATATAGTCAGTACTCAGGTGGGTTGGGGTTCTGCTTTCTACTAAGTTCTATTTTCCATGGTACCAGCACTACTAAGGAGATAAGACATGTCTTTGAGACAGCTGAAGGGGGCTTTCGACCCATTGTTTAACATTAGCCTCTTTACGGAGTATATTGAGTGCATTTATCGTATGGATCACCAACACAACTGAAGAGTCCTTCTGACACTTTCTTTGGAATATATAAAATTGAAATCTGGTAATTTATTTTTCTATTTTCTAACCAAAGTTGTCAAATTCCTGTTCACAGCTCAATTTTTGTGACTAGGGCCAAAGCTTTAGGAAATGAAAATATTAATACTTTCAGATAAATTTTCCATATAAAGTTGTCTGAACAAGCACCTCTGACATTTATTTTATAAAATAAAATGACTTCTTTGGTTCTTAACTCATTGTATCTTGTGGTCGTATATGATTACTTCCCTTAGTATGTGTCACCTTTTGTTTTCATGCTACCTCCTTAAGCCAAATAGTAACAATTAATAGTTTTTTAATATGGCCATATCAAAATTGCTCTAAGTTTATAAATTAAGATGTGAAAATTCCAAACTGAATTTTCTAAAGGATATTGCAAAAAATAAACAATTTGATATGATATAATGTAAGCAAAAAAGGAAATTATTTTCTATAAGTATCAACATCAAGGGAAATGTTCCAGATGATAGGGTTTGAAACAGTTAATACAGGGATTTACTTTGCATTGCTCACAGTCTGTTTTTGGTTCCCTTCTAATTTGTTAGGAACACTGCTTACAAGTTCTCTTTTTCTCTGTGTCTACAAACCAGTACATAGCTTCTTGAACCTGGGGGAGCTTTTGACGTCTTTCCTATCTTTTCTTATTGTGCCGCAAGCATAGGTCCTATTCTTTAAAAGTTCCTGACAGGGAGGAAAAAATCACAATACACGATTTTTTTCCCCTCTATGTCCCTCGTGAGGTCCTTTACAAATCTTTTTCTAAGTCCTAGTTCCGTTTAATTTGGGACTTTCCCTGTATAAACTTGGAAGTCGTTTACAAAGCTGTTGTGTGGATCAGTTGGCATATGCTTTGTAGGCTTCAGTGGAAGATATTGTTTGAAGTTGTCCAGTGAAAGCAACCATGTCTTCATCAATCAATGTGAACTGTACTGTGACTTCAAGTTTCCACATATCCTTTCAATAAATGGGCAATTTTGTGTTTAGAGTGGCCAAGTTCTGGATTCTGGGTGATAGCTGAAATATTGAAATACTGGTTCAGTTTGTCCAGTCATGTCCTGATTGGGGATAAAAACAACTCCCACCACTATCTGAAACGCAATCTTGGCCCTCATTTCTGATCAGGGCTTTTTGTTTCAATTGCCTGTTAGTCAGACAAATTCTTATTAAATATCTGAAAGAACTACATTTTTTTCCTTTTAAATTTGATGATTTGTTCTATTTGCTAGTGATTGAAACAAATACGCAGGAACAATTATTTTTTAGCATCCATAATATTTACTGGTCCAAGATTTTCTCTGAATGTATCATCAATTTCAGAAAATCGATTGTTCCATTCCGACGTGGGTTTGCTAACATCATCATCATCATCATCATCAATGTCTTATAAATTGTCGTTATTAAAATGTGTTGCTCGCTCTTTCTCTCAAAAAGGGAGTGATTAATTGCAACATACCTTTATATTCGAATAAAATGTATAGCTTCCTAATTCATCCAATCACTGTATTTTACATTAGAAATGAGTACGCCTCATGCCATGGCTGTAGTCTTGGTTTGACTATGGATTTGATCACAGCAAGTTTTCTCATGCATTGACTTTCACTGATATTTTAATGTCTCAGTTGCAGTTGTAATAAGTGTCTGCAGATAGTTTTCCAGATCTATGGCAGCATAGCTTTAGTCTCTAATCATACCATTTTGCGGAAAATATATACAAACTGGTTTCTTAATTCAAATGTATATATCTTTATTAGTGGATAGATTGTTGTGAAAATTTGCAATATTACAATCATGGTACTTATCAAGAATGTCTTGCTAATGAAGTTATGTTAATTAATTTTTCTATTATTCAATCTACAGGGTGAATCTGATGACAGCATTTGCCGCTTAGCAAAACAAGATGGAATTATTGCAAAGTAAGTTGTAAAATGTTGGTTGTTTTTTTTTTGTACTTCATAATTGTAGAAAAAATGTATTTTGGGAACATTGTTGGCTATAGGTTTTCATCAGGCAAATCATTGATTTCTGTGTTTTATGGCAAAAAAGATAAGGGGATGAATGTATGTAAGAGCATAAGTTGAATAATTGCTATTGAGTTGTTTGTTTTTTTAATGTGAATAGCATCAGTTTATCTGCAATTTTCTTGCTGATATATGCTTGGCATGCTTCTGCAGCTTTGTTACCAAAATTCAATGATGGTGGGGGCATTGATCAAGTTGAGGATGTGCTAAAACAGCGATTGCCAACCTTTTAGACCTCACAAACCACTAATGTGATTTTTTTTTAAAAAGATAAATACATTTGTAAAATAATAATCAGAGAACTACCATTTTATTAATACTGAAGCGTACATCATCATCATTTTACGTCCGCTTTTCCCTGCTTGCAAATGTGTCATATTGTCGATAGATGATACGAGTGTAAAATTCTTTCATGGATGTTAGTTCTTTACTGAATAGAAAATTTTTTAGGGGTGTTATAAAATATATTTTAACCAAATATTATTTTTGTTTTATTAGGGCGGTGGATTGGCAGTATCGGTAGAGAGTCAGACACCATGCTTTCCAGCATAGTTACGTCCCTTTACGATCTGAGTTCAAATCCCGCCGAGGTTGACTTTGCCTTTCATCCTTACGGGGTCGATAAAATAAAGTACCAGCAATGCACTGGGATAATTGATGGCCTTGTGCCAAAAGTAGAAACAATTATTTTTGTTTTATTATTAATAAAACATAAAAATTGCAAATGTCCAAATTTTTCCATGGACCATCACAATTTTCTCTCAGACCACCAGTTGGTGACTGCTGTGTTAGAAGACACTTGCTCAAACTACTGTATAGTGTAATTGTAGCCTGAGCCAGCTGGTTGCAAATTTTTGTATCAAACATCCATGTCCACAATGTTCTAAACACCAGATAAATAAGTTACTTCTATTGATTCAAATAGGGTGGTTTTCTCTAAATGTTTTTTTGTTTTTTTTTCTGTAATATTAATTTCTCAAAATGTTTATTTTTAATACATGTTGCAGTTTTCTGTGAATTAAAATGTTTATTTTTCTTTTACTTTCAGGAATTATTAAATATGACCTGTCAAATAAAAAATTAAAACTGTAAAATTAGTCTTGCTTGTTTTTCTTTTCCATCTTTGCCAGTAAAATACTCTGGTTGTCAAACCTTTTCAAACAATAAATTGAATCTTGACTGTTGAATTGGTTTGCAAAACAATCTAGAAAGGTGTTTTAACTAACTCACTTATAATATGGCCCATCATCATATTCGTTTTTGCATGATTCTTTGATTTGGTATATGGTCTAGTTGCTTGAGGTTAGTGTTACAGATAGTTGTCATTTGCATCGATTCTCTAAAAGCTTTGGTTCCACATACCTTATCTATGGCTATCATGGTGCTAGCTAACATCCATTAACCCTCTTGATATCAAACAAGCTCTGGTTCTATAAACTGTTTTTAAAGTGATTATAGTTATGTAAAAATGTTCCATCGTAGTTTTATTGTTAATACTCCAAACAGTTTAATAATGTGAAAGTTTATTTTATTAAATCTCTCCATATGGTTAGAAAAGGATTAAGTTGTGATAAATGGTGTCGTTTGTTAACAGTAATCTGTAAAATGACCACATAGAAGCAATTGTTTTGCCATCTAGTAGTCCTGAGTGTGGTGCAGACAGCTGTTGATATGTTGTCCATGGCTTATCTAATCTTTATTCTGTCCTGTACTCACCTCAATTCATTTCTTTGGCTACTGCACTCACTCATAAGGTAGCTCATTGCCCATAAGACTCTTTTGTACACAGCACACATCTCTTCAAACCTACCCTTTTTTTTTATGGTGGCCTGAAGTTTGTACATTTATATTGATAGTTATGGTGTTCTTGCACATGGCTAGAAGTTAAAATGGCTTTCTATGTTGTCAGTTTTTACAGTGTTTTAGCTCTCTCATAGTCAGGTTACCTGCGTTATGGTTTGTGTTTCTCCATATCTCAAATTTTCTAATATACACTGTTCATCATCATCATCATCATTTTACGTCCGCTTTTCCCTGCTTGCAAGGGTGGGACGGGAACTGATTTTGGGTTGATTTCTACAGCTGGATGCCCTTCCTAACACCAACCTCATTTACAGTGAGTGCTGGGTGCTTTTTTTTCCGTGGCGCCTACACGTCCACTTTACAGTGTGGGCTGGGTGCTTTTTTGCAGTGGAATAATAGGGACCCCAGTCCTTATCATCTCATTTCTACAGCTGAGTAAACTGGAGCAATGTGAAATAAAGTGTCTTGCTCAAGGAAACCACATCACCCGGTCTGAGAATTGAACTCGCAGCCTTTCGATTGCAAGGCCAATGCTCTAACCCCTAAGCCATTTTTATTGTATATGTCTGAATGAACACCACCATCCAACTCTTCTGTGTTTTTAATGAAGAGGACTGAGTATTCAGAGTTAGGTCTCTGATTTGAGGATACTTCCCCCACCAGTTTTGGCTAAGCAGTAAAAAAGACAATCCATCGTCCTGTTCAGTACTAGCATCTGGCTATAAGTGCCTTCAGCAGACTTCACTCTGATTTAAGATTACCTTCCCTCTATAACATAATAAAATTAATGGTCTGGATGTGGGGGGGAATATATAATGTTTTTAATTTTTGTTAACATTGTAGTTTGCAGAGCACAGAATGTTTGGGTTTGCAAATAAAGATATATAGCAGCAGCTCAAAAGAAAATTTTCTATCAAGGAACATGTTTTATTTTGTTCATGTGCTTCAAAATGATGTACAATTTGGAAACAAAAACAGCAGAAGTAACTTGGAGAGCAATAAATATTACTTAAAATTCTTGTAGACACAGCACTGCCAAATGGTTAAGAGATTCGCTTCCCGATCTTGAAGTCCTGGTTTCATTCTCATGTGGCATCTTGGACAAGTGTTTGTGCCATGATAAAATGCATGCAGTACATTTTCTAAAGTGTTAGTGCTGGTTCCACAAAACATGCACCCACTATATGCTGTAAACTGGTAATGCTAGTTCCATGAAAAAATGCATCCAGTATGTGTACCCTCTAAAGTGGTTTGCATTAGGAAGGGTATCCAGTTGCAGGAACCATGACTGAGATGGGTTGCTCTGACTTGTCTGGTCTCAAACCGTAATGCATACCACTATGGAAAGAGGCAAAATGATGTCCTCTAGCATATTTTGTGAGTGGTAAACAAAACAAGCTGAAGTACATTGTATGCCTAGGAGTACACCATTGCTCATCAAAATTCTGTGCGATAAACTAGGTGATATAAAAAAAAAAAAAAAAAAATGTATGTGTGAACATTTTTTTTTTTTTTTTTTTTTTTTTTTTTTTTTTTTTTTTTTTTTATAAACTGTAGCTCACTCATGAAAATAACTGCTGAAAAAGTAAAATTGCCAACAAACAAGTAAAAGTTTATTCCTGGCATACCAGAGCAGCAAGCATTAAAGTAAACAATGGATGAATGGGGAGGATGGGTGCAAGCAACCAGTAGTAAACGTTTGGATTAGTTTAACTAGAGTATTGATATATTGTCCATCATTGAGAGTATAAATATAAAGAGTTTTTGTATTGGAGAACTTGGGGTGGTTTGGTATCAATGGGGGTAGGAATCTATATATTACTAAACATCTGTGCTTGCTGTGTTTTTAATGAAGAGGACTGTGCTTGCCAAAAGGGGCGCATAATGGGAAAATACTTTGAAAGGAAGTTGCCCCCGAAATGGGAATAAAACAAGTTTCGCATAAATCAAAGCACAGGTTCGCAAGCTACGAGGGTTTTCTGGGTACCTTCATAAACAGAAGGAGAATGGAGCTGGTGGTGGTGTATATATATGTGAGTGTGTGTGTCTATGACCAGTGTATATAGATCATTTATGTATATGTATGGGCCTTCCAGTTTAATTTCACATTATATGTCTATATTTTAATTATTTTTTATGTGAACATGATTTTTTAAAGCTGTTTTGAAATGAATGTGACCCAATGGGTCGCAGTGGTCTAGTGTACTACTAAGATTCTGTGATTGCTTGCTTGTCCGTAATGTAATACAGCCAAAAGGGCACATAATGGAAAAATACTTTGAAAGAAAGTTGCCCCTGAAATGGGAATACAAATGGAATAAAACAAGTTTTGCGTAAATCGGACCACGAGTTCCTGAGATACAGGGTTTTTCTGAGTACCTTCATAAATAAAGAGAACGAGATGGTGGTTGTGAGAGAGGAGATTGAAAGAGAGACGTAGGGAGATAGAGAAGAGAGGTGGTTGTGTTGTTGAATTAAATTATAACCAGTGACTTCAAAGAAACGAATACAGCGTTACTGTATCCTGCTAAATAGAAAGGGGTTCTAAGTGTGTCTGACCTGTGCATATAGGTCACAGACACTCATACATATGTATGTATACACACACACCTACATATATATATATATATGGGACTTCCAATTTTATTTTACATTATATACATGTCTGTGTATATTTTAATTATTTAAAAACTATTTTTAAGTGAATCAATTTAAATCAGGCTTTTGTTTACAATAAGTTCCACTATACAGGTAACAGTATTTATAGCAAATAGTAATTGTATAATATTATGAAGCTTCAATAACTATTTCTATTATCATTTTATAATATAGCATTATTTACATATAATTATTACTAGTTGTTTGCTGAGTTAGCTTGATTGTTGAGCTACAATAACACACACCACTGCTTAACATCCAGCAGCTAATAACATCCTTGAACACTTTCGTCAGCACTAACGGCTCAGGCAGACTACAGTCAGTGGTATGAGAGGCTTCCTTTCATGCTACTACTAAGTAAATGTTTCACTGGAGAATGCATACCCGCCAAACTTCTTTATGCTACCAACCATTCAATTCCCAGGAGAGGTGGATGCATCTCATCCTACTTTAGTACCAGATCCATCTGTGTTCAACAGCATGAACACAATACATGTCCAGCAGAACATCAATTTTCATTTGACCACTACAATACAAGACCATGGGATCTTCACAATTATTCATGTATTTGTGTTGTTATGCACTCTTTGATTGTGTCAAAGACATGACAGCCTCCCATACACTGTAAAGTGTGAGATGCAGCCAGTAGCTCTAAGTATTGACTTAGTCTGTTACTTGCAGGGAAAACAGACATTAAATGATGATGTAGTTACAAAACACTTTATACAAGGCCTTTCAATGTTATAGATAATTTCCAAGTATTTCCTCATTTATATACACTAACATGGTTTTCGGGTGGTTTTCTGCTAGCATGTGTAGTGTGCATATTGATATTATACGCAAGTATATATGCATGTAGATATAATACATCAAATAAAATCGTAATTGACAATATACACAAAAATTGAACGAAGTCTGTTATGCTCTCTGATGTAATCAGTAACATAATCCATGATACATTAAAACGACAATATTATATATAAACTGCATTAGGAGAAAATTAATGACAGAAATATATGAATGTTTATTTAAGTGATCGCTAACCGGAAGTGTTGACATTTGAAAATTTTAAAGTGAATCTTAAAATAAGCAACAAAGTTATTTATATTTAATCAAGAATAACGAAATTTAGTAGATAAATTATGTAATATTCATTCATTATTTATTCAAAGTAATCCAACTTATTTTACAAACGGGATAAAAAAATATATTCTGGATGCAGTCCCGCACTCCTTACTTTATTATAGTTTAGATAGTATTTTGTTAGCCTTGACTGTCTGAAGCAAGCACATTTGGAGAGTGATATGCCACTAAACTCAGTATTACAGTAGATCATCAATATATCGGTGCCTCAACCAACTATATGTGTTGCTATTATACCATACCATGAGTGCCTCAATAATTCCACCAGGATTGGGAATATTAAGTTGAAACATCACATTCACTGGCCAGCTCCAAATGTGCAGATAATATATTTTGGTTGAGATGTGTGTGTATATATATATATCATCATCATCATCATCATCATTTTATGTCCGCTTTTCCCTGCTTGCAAGGGTGGGACGGGTCTTATTCAGCACAGCATCTCTCCACTCGTCACAGTCCTTCGTCATCTTCACCGTGAGCTTCAATGATCTGAAGTCTGTTCTCACCACCTCCACCCATGTTTTTCATGGTCTACCTCTACCACGTCTTCCTTCAACTGGCATTTCCTGGCACTTCTTCACCCATCGGTACCCCTCCATGCGCATCACATGTCCATACCACCTCAGTCTCCTCTCCTGTACACTACATTCTATCCCTCTCAGACACAGTTTCTCTCTCAACACATTTATGCTGGGTCGTTCACGCACATTTACACTGCACATCCAACGGAGCATGCTTGCCTCATTTCTCTCCAGCCGTCGCATATCCTCTGCAGTTGCTGCTCATGTCTCACTACCATGCAGCATCGCGCTCCTCACAGAGGCATCATACAACTGGCCTTTCGTACGCAGGGAGAAACCCTTCTTCGTCAGCAGAGGAAGCAGCTCCCTAAACTTCTTCCAACCTGTCCTTATTCTAGATACTATGGCCTAGGAACACCCTCCTCCCATGCTAATCTGATCTCCTAGGTACCGGAAGCTATCCACCACTTCTATAGCGCCCTCCTGCATTTGAAAAATGTGTCTATCAATGCGACTTCTACTGTCTAATTTCCCTGTACATCTACTGCATACATATTTCTCCCTACCTGTTAGTTTGCCTGCTATCCCACTACATCTCTTGTGTACCCAGGATCTGCATTGTGTGCATTTTATAGAATTTATGCCAGTTCCTTTTCTGCATATCGAACATGGCCATTTCCCTGACGGAATCAGAGTTTTGTCCTCTTTTCTACTCATCAACACTTTTGTCTTAGCTAGGTTCACTCTCAGTCCTCTTGCTTCCAACTGCTCCATCAATATATATATATATATAATCAAGGGAAAGCAAATAAAGCAAAAATTTCAAAATACATTTTTAAAAATTCACTATACTTACTATATGTGCCTTTACCACCACGGTTTCAAATCCCAAACGAATAGAGAATCCAGGTGGATTTCCATTGAGAAAGAGATTATCGTCAGAATATAAAATTCCCGAGTTAAAAATTTCAAACTGGCGCCATCCCAGACTGCCTCAGAATGAGAGCAAATGAATGATAAAGCAGTTTTGGCATGGTACCGTGTGCAAAAGGCGAGAGCACAGTGGACAAGTCAATCCTGTACTGCTAAAAATAGCAGCCATTCAGACGACTAAAGGTTTCTTTACCATTGGGGAGAATAATAATAAAAGTATGTGTTCCTACATGTAATTAATAAACACAGGGATATAAGTATAGTCCGACCATATGCCAGTGTGGTTCAATGGCAAGTTAATAAATTAACAAGCCAGAACATGTAAAATCAAAGGAAAGCAAATAAAGCAAAAGTTTCAAAATACATTTTTAAAAATTCACTGTACTTACTATATGTGCCTTTACCGCAGTTTCAAATTCCAAACGAATAGATAATCCAGGCAGATTTTCATTGAGAAAGAGATTATCGTCAGAAGGCATTTCTCTCGGAGAATATAAAATTCCAGAGTTGAATATTTCAAACTAGCGCCATCCCAGGCTGCCTCAGAATGAGAGCAAATGAATGATAAAGCAGTTTTGGCATGGTACCATGTGCAAAAGGCGAGAGCACGGTGGACAAGTCAATCCTGTACTATCACTGTTTTACGCCTGTTCTTCCACGCTAGCATGGGTCAGACGGGTTGTCCTGTTGTGGGCAGTAGCTGGTCAGCTGACCATACCTTGCTCATACAGGAACTGATTCTGGCTTGATTTCTACAGCTGGATGCCCTTCCTAACAGCAACCACTGGGTGCTTTTTTTCCGTGGCGCCTACACGTCCACTTTACAGTGTGGGCGGGGTGCTTTTTTTGCCGTGGCACCTCCACAACCACTTTGCAGTGGGAGGGTGTGGGGGCATATTGTCTATATGCTTCAGCTTTGGCTTGTACCCGTGGGGGGGTCAGGTCTTCTGTATTACTGCGTGACGCCAGAGGTCACGGTCGTACGTCATCGCCTTTGAGAGGTGTAATTAGGTAAGGTCGGCTTTTATCACCTCATCCCAGGTCTTCTTGGGTCTCCCCACTCTGCAGTTTCCATCGACTTCTAGTGCTCTGCGCCTTTTTATGCAGCTGTCATCCTTCATACGCATCACATGTCCATACCAATGCAACCGCCTCTCCTGCACACAGCATTTGATTCCTCTTATGCTGAGTCTCTCTCTCAATTCGTTTATGCTTTGCCATTCATGTATATTACTATTACACATCCATTGGAACATGCAGGCTTCGTTTCTTTCTAATCTATGCAAGTCTTCTACAGACAGCGCCCAAGCCTCACTACCATGTAATATATACATTAATATATATTTATATATATATATATATATCATCATCATCATCATCATCATCATTTTACGTCCGCTTTTCCCTGCTTGCAAGGGTGGGACGGGTCTTATTCAGCACAGCATCTCTCCACTCGTCACGGTCCCTTGTCATCTCCACCGTGAGCTTCAATGATCTGAGGTCTGTTCTCACCACCTCCGCCCATGTTTTTCGTGGTCTACCTCTACCACGTCTTCCTTCAACTGGCATTTCCTGGCACTTCTTCACCCATCGGTCATCCTCCATGCGCATCACATGTCCATACCACCTCAGTCTCCTCTCCCGTACACTACATTCTATCCCTCTCAGACACAGTTTCTCTCTCAACACATTTATGCTGGGTCGT
The DNA here is from genome assembly GCA_964016885.1 of Eledone cirrhosa. Classification (NCBI taxonomy): domain Eukaryota; kingdom Metazoa; phylum Mollusca; class Cephalopoda; order Octopoda; family Eledonidae; genus Eledone; species Eledone cirrhosa. The sequence goes on from OZ024741.1 coordinate 88,493,513, forward strand.
TCACGCACATTTACACTGCACATCCAACGGAGCATGCTTGCCTCATTTCTCTCCAGCCGTCGCATATCTTCTGCGGTAGCTGCCCATGTCTCACTACCATGCAGCATCGCGCTCCTCACACAGGCATCATACAACCGGCCTTTCGTACGCAGGGAGAAACCCTTCTTCGTCAACAGAGGAAGCAGCTCCCTAAACTTCTTCCAACCCGTCCTTATTCTAGATACTATGGCCTCGGAACACCCTCCTCCCATGCTAATCTGATCTCCTAGGTACCGGAAGCTATCCACCACTTCTATAGCGCCCTCTCGCATTTGAAAAATGTGTCTATCAGTGCGACTTCTACTGTCTAATTTCCCTGTACATCTACTGCATACATATTTCTCCCTACCTGTTAGTTTGCCTGCTATCCCGCTACATCTCTTGTGTATATATATATAGGAGAATAAATGGGAGAAAGACACATCGATCCAATAGAGGGACCAGCAGTGCTAGTTGAAGGTAGTATAATAAGTAAGGTAATCAAAGATATGAAGACGGGTAAGGTGGCTGGGCCTTCAGAAATAGTTGCTTAAATGCTGAAAGCATCTTGAACGGTGAGACACACTATGGTCACCCGGATAGTAAACCAAGTCATACAGAATGGGGCCGTTCCGAAGGACTGGCATAGCAGCATCATCATTAACTGCTACAAGGGTAAAGGAGATGCCCTAGATAGGGGTAACTATAGAGGCATTAAATTAATCGACCAGGTCATGAAGGTCACAGAAAAAGTAATAGCGCAACTAATCACAGAACGAATTGATCTAGATGAAATGCAGTTCAGGTTTGTGTCAGGTAAAAGTACCACAGACGCTCTTTTCATTGTACGACAACTACAGGAGAAGTACCTAGCTAAAAGTAAACCCCTATACTTAGCTTTTGTTGACTTGGAGAAAGCCTTTGACAGAGTCCCCCCCCCCCCCCCCCGGTCCATTATCTGGTGGGCTCTTAGAAAACTAGGAGTTGATGAATGGCTTGTGAGAGCTATACAAGCCATGTATAAAGAAACAGTCAACAAGGTTAGAATTAACAACGAATATAGTGAAGAGTTTAGCGTAAAAGTTGGTGTTCATCAGGGCTCCATTCTTAGCCCCCTACTATTTATTATTGCCCTTCAGGCTATAACAGAGGAGTTCAAGACCGGCTACCCATGGGAACTCCTATAATCAGATGATTTAACGCTCATAGCTGAATCAATGGCTGAACTAGAGAAGAAATTCCAAACAAGGAAGCATGGCCTAGAATCAAAAGGCCTTAAAGTTAACTTGTCTAAGACTAAAGTTCTAGTTTGTAGGAAGGAAAATAGGGCACCGGTCCCATCTGGGAAATGGCCATGCTCAGTGTGTAGGAAAGGAGTAGGCAGAAACTCCATTTTATGTCCCAAATGCAAAGTATGGGTGCATAAAAGATGTAGTGGGATCACAGGTAAGCTAATTAAAAATATAGATTTTATATGTGGCCGGTGCTCTGGTGCAATAAGTAGCAGCAAGTGCCCACAGAATACTAGTTCATTCCATTGCACAGATGGTTCTATAGAAATAGTGGACACCTTCCGTTACCTGGGTGACAAAATCAGCAGTGGGGGAGGGTGCTCTGAAAGTACAGTAGCTAGAGTCAGAACGGGATGGAAAAAGTTCAGAGAGCTTATACCACTATTGGCCGCTAAAGGGTTTCTCTCTAAAAATGAAAGGCAGGCTGTATGATGCCTGCCTACGAACAGCAATGTTACATGGCAGTGAGACCTGAGCATTGTGTGCAGAGGATATATGCAGACTGGAGAGAAATGAAGCTTGCATGCTCCGCTGGATGTGTAATAGTAATATACGTGAACGGCAAAGCATAAACGAACTAAGGGATAAATTAGGAATAAGAGGGATCAGATGTTGTTTACTCGAGAGAAGACTACATTGGTACGGTCACGTGATGCGCATGAAAAACGACAGCGGTATAAAAAAGTGCAGGGCGATAAAAATAGATGGTAGCCACGGAGTAGGCAGACCCAGAAAAACGTGGGATGACTTGATAAATTCCGACCTCACACACTTACACCTCTCCAAGACAATGTCACTGGACCGAGATCTTTGGCGCTACACAGTTATACAGAAGACCCGCCTTGCCTACGTACAAAGCGAAACCTACAGTCAGTAGGCACCTCTAACAAAATACACCCCCATCCCACTACCCCCACCCCATCCGCACCACCCCTTTAAATGTGAAGTTATGTTGGTACCACAACATCCAGTTCGAAACAAATGAGGTCGTGTAGGTGTCACGACAAAAAAACACAGTCCACGCTGTAATGTGGCCATGTAGGTAACACGGTAAAAACCTCCCAGTCCACACTGTAAACGTGGTTGGTGTTGGGAAGGGCATCCAGCCGTAGAAAACCCGCCAGACGTGTAGGTGTCACAACAAAAAGACACACAGTCCACGCTGTAATGTGGCCGTGTAGGTAACACGGTAAAAACCTCCCAGTCCACACTGTAAACATGGTTGGTGTTAGGAAGGGCATCCAGCCATAGAAAACCCGCCAGACAGCCCTATACGAGCAGGACAACCAATCTTGCCTCAAGTGGGAAAACTCCCGTCCAAACCCATGCAAGCATGGAAGATGGACGTTAAACGATGATGATGATGATGATATATCTATATATACATTATAAGAAAGTGAATGAAATATATTCATACACACATAAGTGTGCATTAAGATATATCAAAGCTTAAAACTAGAGACAATCTGTACTGGAAGTAAGATTACATAATTCGTTGAGTATCTTATTAAATTTAATAAAAAATTTAAAACAAAATACCTGATAACGATCAATATATTTCCCTCATATGTATTCTCCATAAAATCAGAATACATTTCACCAAATAATGGCAAAGTTAGCTGTTTTGAAACGGATCATCAGTGAGGGAATTTCAAAATCTTCTAATCTAACTCAATACAGGGTTGAAAGTGACTAAATGCACATGGTATCAATACATGAATTTTAGCTAGATGATTTTGAAATTCCCTCATTGATGGTCTGTTTCAAAATATCTAATTTCGTTGTTAATTGGTGAAAGCATCTTCATTCCCCATCTGACAATTTCTAGCTTTAGAAAGCCAATCTATATTATAATTCTACAGTATTTTTGTCTGTCACACTAACACTATGATCTGTCAAAAACTACCTGAAACCACCATTAGTTCTACAATACAAAGTGTTTATATTTATCTAAAATCTTTCATCATATTCTATGAAAGAACCGTTGTTAAACTCTGTTCCAAACACCAACTAAATAACAACAAAGTTATATTACTAAATCTCTCCAAATTCTAAATTATTTTCAAAATGATTTGAAAATTATAGGCAGTGCTTTTTAGGTAATGAAAGAATTAATTAACTAAAAGCTGCAATCTCTGGGATGGAACATGGACTACTACCTGGAAAATTTTATGTTGTACTGATAGCTCCTGAGACACCACACCTTTAAACATTGGCTGTCTTTACATAGTATATAGCTACAGTCAAAGGAATTAGTGATTCTTATTTGTGACTTTTAGCGAATCCCATTTCTGAAGAAAATTTCAAAATTATTTGAGTGCTCTGTCTACATAAATATATGGAAACAAAACAAAATTTCACTTTGCTGCTAAATTAAATTATAGCACAACACAAGTTCACCACTCACAAACAATTTACTATTGAGACTGTTGATGAATATGTAAAATCTCTTCAGAAACTCAGCTTACCCTGTAACTTTGAAACATCATAGCCGATATATATCATCATTTTTGTCTTCACATTTCATTCATAGCATGAATCCTTCCTGCCCATATTATGAATCAGACTAAAAGACAAAACTTATAGATCAGGCTCCTGCTTTGGAAATAGCCATAAAAAATGTTTAAGCCTATGACTGAGCTCATCAAGTATCCACCATCAAAGTGGTTAAAAAAGAATTTTTGAATTCATCATCATTTAACGTTTTTTTTCCTTACTAGTTAATTTTGGATGGGTCGTCACAGGCCAAGTCAGTACTTAATCAGGGCTACTGACCTCTTAGATGTGCTGGGGGCTGCATCTCACTTAGATATGTTCCCATACTCTACATGGAGCACCAGCAATAGGGAGGTTGTCATGTCTTAGACACAACTGAAGAATCCTCTCGACCCTTTCACAAGTTTTCCACAGTTGGATACCCTTGACACAACCAAAGAGACCCCTAAAAAGGCATCCTCTTGAGTAGTTGTACCTCATTAAGGTCAAGGCTGCTATTTCTGCAAGAATTTCCCATGGCATGATCTCATGCAATGTAACTTGTTTTAATATCCAGCTTGCGATATTACTTGTCTTAAATGTGAGAACAAGTGAGAATCTTCAAAAGTCTGTAGATCCTTGAAAGAACTAGTGAGCATTTCTATTTTCACTGTAACACAAAATACTCTATCATTAATTTAGTCTTCTGTGGAACTTCTCTAAAAGGGCTTGTTGACTTGTTATCTCTGAATCAGTCCTATTGCCTGGCTTTGGTGTTGGGAGGCGGGGAACCTTCAGAACATTCTGTGTGAGTACTTTAATACCTCTGGGAATTTTTTGATCAGTTTTTTTGGTTAAACTATTTTTTGTAGGTTTTTAAATTTATTTTTGTTCTTGTTTTGAGAAAAAAGTTAGTAAAGCCCAGATTTCAAGGAACATCTTTTTTATAACCTTTATTTTCTAAATCCTCCTGTGAATCAGTTGTATCAGCTAATTTGACAGCACAAATGAAGAAATCTTGTGAACTAAAGTTAAAGGTAAAAGACCATTGTACAGTCAAATGTTTTCTCATAGTATATGACTGTTGCACTGGTGTTAATTTTGGTATTCCTGTTCACAGCAAGACTATTTACACCTTTGCATATGGTAAATAAGATTATAGTATATATTTTTTGTATGTTTTAGCATATAGTAATTGATTTTGCATTAGTTTTTCAGTGAGGTAGTGCTGGTGCCACCCACTCCCAGCCAGTCCACTCTGTAAGTCAGTCATACTAGTACCATGACAAAAAAGCACCCAGCTCACCCTGTCTGGTGGTAGTGCTGGTGCCATGAAAACAGTTTCCAGTACACACTATACAGTGGTAAGCATTAGGAAAGACATCCAGCCATCGAAAACCAACCTAAAACATTGAATGAGCAAGATGTGATCATTTGATTTGTCTAACCTCATGACAACTCTTCAAACCCATGCAAGCATGAAAAATAGACATTAAACAATGATGATGTTGAAACATAACAAGAATATATTTTAATTCTTAAAATTTGCTCGTAAATCTAATATGACACTTGATAGCAATACAGTAAATGTAAATTTTCTACTCTGCATTTATGTTATCAAATTAGTCATAACAAATGGCATCCTGACTTTTCATGTTTAACTCAATGTAAAGAAATGGTGTGGCAACAAATGAAACACCCCTTGTTTCATATGTTGGGTCTTTTCACTAATTATTTCCAAGGATATGACTTCTAGTGAATCTTCAGTTTTTTCACTCAGAAACTGCAACAGCAATGAATAACTGAAAAACAGCTATTACAATGACTGAACATCCATTTACTGTGAAACACATATTTCTGAGACCCATCATTGGAGCTACTCTTAATCAAAATTATAAACTTATAGCACTCTTTTCTCTGCCTCTAAATGTTGCAGAGAAAGATTGTTGTACAATAATAAATATAGGCTTACTTGTTATTTGAGGTCAAAAAGTAGTGCTAGTTTCTTTGAGATAAACAATTTACCCTGCTGAATGAGTAAAAACCTGTAGCTTATTATCATCATTGCTTAATACCAGTTTTTCCTGCTAGCAAGGGCTGGATGGGTCATCATAGATGTAGTCAGTATTTATTCAGAGCCACTGTTCTGATATTCTACAGTGCACTGGGTGTATTTTATTACAGGACTACTACTAGGAAAGTCCTCTCAACCCTTTGTTTAGCAAGTTTACTACAGCTGGTTCTCTTCCTATCACGAACCACTTTACTGGGTGTACTGGGTTCATTCATTTTATGACACTGGCACTAGGAGGTTGTCGATCATTGAATCATTGATATAAACCACAGAAGTAAGATTAAAAATTAGGTGTTGCACTGAAATATTATATCAAAAAGGATCTCTCAATGCAGTTGCAGATGCACTATTACATGCATTTTTGGTGCTTCTGTGAGGAGATAAACTGCTCAGAACACTACTGGCTTTATAAGGCTGATGCATTTTGTTCAAGTACAAAAACCTACATTTACATTTTATCATAAGTTAAAGCCACAATAATATCACCCAGAGTTACATCAGCTCATTAGATTTATGTATCCCTTTGGCTGCCAAATATTGACTTTAATGGCCCATTGTATTCTTTCAGTCATTACCAAAGATGACCATAGGTAAGGGTTGGCACGAAAACCAAATTGAAGATAGTGAATTTGGCTTTTTCGCCTACCTCCCTTCATCTGATTACTGAATGAAGGTGGCACATTACTGCACCAGCTTTTGAAATTCTTGCACTTAATTCAGCCTCCTGCCTTCCATCACTCGTGAATACGGATACTTGAACTTCTCTACCTGCTTCAGTGGAACTCCATTCACATGTAGCGAACACTGCGCAGGTTTCCTTTCCAGCCATGAAGCTCTTGGCATCAAACCTAAAAATTACCTTGATTTAGCTACCATAACTTCTACTGAAGCACACATCAACCCAATCAAACACTATAAACTAAAGAAGTCTGCATCTACTTTTTTATGACCTCCGCCTTTAAAAAAAAAAAAGATTGTGGTGCTTTATCAAAAGCCTTCTCCAAATGAATGTTAGGTATAGTAGCTTGCTAAGAACTTCTATAACTGTCTCACAAGGAAGATTCAACAAGTACATGTAGCGACTCCTTTGCTCCTTCTCATATACATCTGTAGTCGAACGGAATAAAATTCTAAAATACGAATTATCGGAAAAACTATTTTTTCTAGTCTGTGAGTTTCGAGAGAACTGGGCTGCTGACAAGCCCTTGCAGGCTGGCCTTGCCATTTTTGGAGGTATCAGATGATGTTCGCGAGGGTGCTTGGTTATTCCAGAGCCTTAACCTCGCTATCACCAGCGGTTATGCTACAGGCGTGTTGGCTTGCCTTAAAAACTTTAGAGGGAAACCGCACATTGAGTGCGTAAGTCTTCCCTCTACAGCTTTTTCTTCTTCATTAAACGTGTACAGAAACCATTATTAAAACAAGATTAACTTTACCTTTCATCCTTACGGGGTCGATAAAATAAAGTACCAGTCACGCACTGGTGTCGATTTAATCTACTTTCCCCTCCCCAAAAATTGCTGGCCTGGTGCCTATATAAGAAACCATTATTAAAACAGTTTTAGTTGAACAGTACTATAAATATACCAAACTCTTGCGTCTCAAGTCGTTTGTAAAATACTCGCTCAACCAACGCTCAGCAATTCTTTCTAGGTAGATTTAAGCAAAGCAACAGCATTTCGTGTGAAACAGAAATCGAACTTAGCATCCGTGAGCTTGGAAACTGATTTTATCTACAAAGCAGTGTAATTAGTGATGTCAAGGATAACAAGTTTGTTTACTCTTACCACAAGAAATTATCTACTCATAACTTATGGAAGATCACGTCTTTGTTTTGTTTAAACAAAAAGCATGTTGATTACTATAATAGATTGTGAAGGAGAAAACGAGGTGAACTCAGTAAGACGATAGTGAGAAGGTGGAAATGAGGTGACGATTTACAGCGAAAAACAAAACAAATATGCATATGTCTTGATATGTAAATGTTCTGGAGGCCAGCAAAGAAACAATAAGTGGTGGTTTAGTTTTTCGGCGGTGAAAGAATTTTCTATTAGGTTTTATTATCTATTTTCTTTTTCTTTCTGGTACGTGATATTCCAAGGTCTTTCTCTCATTCGGTTTAGCAATCTTCTGCTGTGAATATCTTGTGCAGCATCTTACTGTATTCAACATTCAACTCGTGACATAGTTAAAACAAATCTGAAGATAAGCAGAATTCGCCTTTTCCTTTCTGCTGTAAATCAAAACAAAGGCAAACGCGATTTACTACTTGCAACCATTTCCTCTTGTATTTATTATTTGACTTTCACTGTTTGACTTCCAAGGGAGCTAATTATAGATATTTTCATTTAAAAGAAGGAACTCTTCAGGTCTTCGTGTGATTCTATTGACTGTATGGTGGCTCCAACGTGCTTCCAAAATGCACGTGGTTGCCAACAAACTTCAACTGACATTGGCAATTTTAAAGCCTGATTGTATGGCTTGCCCGCACATTATATCAGTAAGAATTAATAACGTTATTTCTTTCCTTGTTTTTTATTTTAAAATATATCGAACACACTTTCGACATTGCTTCAATTCACCTTTGTTTACTTTTTTTCTTATTCTTTTTTCTTTATTTCGTGATGTAAACAGCAGTAAGTGGTAGTCCGTTACGTTACGATGTCTTTGCCTCCTCTCTTTTCCCAGCCATCCTCTTTCTTTTTCTACTCTACTGTTCGACTGTCTGATATTTTTCGCCTCCTTCACTCCCTCTCCATGTTTACGGCAAGTTCTTCGCTCGCATAAACATATAGTCACACAGATATATATGCACAAAAGTACACTTTAGTATCCCAGCACCTTCGTTTTTGTTTACTCGTAACTTTCTTAATAGTGCATATCTTTGAATGAAAATTTGCATAGAAAAATTCTTGAATGTGTAGATTACGAATCTGTTGATAAAATTTAAAAGAATTATTTTTTCTACTCAATTTATATTTGTAGAAATGTCATTACCTTCCCATGGTAAATCTGACATTATCTTGATTGATATTATTCATTATCTACATGAAATTGGAAGGCATGTTAGAAAACATTTCCAAGATTATGTTTAGCTTAATCCAAATACAAATCGAACGTATTTCAGTGAACGAAAGCATTAACAAACAGAGCTATACAATAATGAAAGTAATTTTAAAAAAAATAATTGATTGTTTTTAATTCTTATCAACACAGTCGAATCTACACCTTCGAAAATATATCTCTGCAAAATTACATGAAAATAAACATACTTTGTTAAGAAAAGTATTGGGAAACAAAGTCTGGAGGTGAGGGTGCAATAGTGTAGTATACACATATATATATAGTTTTTGTAATGACATTTTTTGTAATTATTTACATTCTAAACTATTATATATCGCTTAAAATTACAATAAATAAAATTCCAAATAATATGTAATAGACCACATTCATAATGAAAGAGGATAACTAACAATAAAAAGAAACAGTGTCGAACAAATATATTTCACGTTTTATTTAAATTGATAGTAATTATATATATATATATATATATATATACATACACACACATATAATATAAACAACAAAGGCATAGCCAACATTTAACCTTACTTTGGCGAAAATTCCTGATTTATCTTATTTAAACCATTTAACAAGGCGGCGATTTGGCAGTGTAGTTAGAGCGTCAGATAAGATGTTTTGCTGCATTCATTCCGGCTCTCTGCTCCTTGAGTTCAAATCCCGCCGAGGTCAACTTTATGTTTCATTCATTCGAGGTTGATAAAAGTACCCATTTAGTACTAGGGTCGATTCTTCCTCTATATCTCTTTCTCACTCTCTATCTTTTTGTGGAAGAATTTACACCTGGAAAAGGAGATTAGCTCCGTCTGGCTTAAAATGCCCAAGAAACATCATAAGTCATTGCAGGAGTTACGGGTATAAAAGAAGAGAGAAACCTTTTAACACTTTGTCATTACCAGATGTTCTTGAATTTTATTCGATACTAGGATTGCGGTTTGTAAAGAAAAAAAAACCCCAGAAAACAAACAAAATATTCCGTTGACTCTTGTGATGTGCGGCCGATTGTCGCACTTGGTCGTGAATTGATTGTCGTTTTTGTTTTTAGCCCCCCCCCCCCCCCACACACACACACTTATTTTTCTTTCTCTCGCTCTGGTCATATATTTTGGTGCGTTATATTTGTGAGGTTCCTAGCAATAGTTAATTGTATTTGTTATATGTGTTTATATTTTCATTCTAAAAGAATTGTAAGCAATTTGTAATGTTATTTATGTAGATGTTTAAAACTTCATAAAAATGTTTATCAAAGGGACATTCAACAAAAAATCTTTTTAGAGATTACAGTTTTTGAAAAATTGTTAAAAGAAATATCCACTAAATTGTTTTTGTCCGAACGGCACACCGTAACATCGAATTGGTCGTTTCATTGAATAGTCCCGATATGTGCAAACATGCAAATTAAAGCATTAAAATGATAATCATATGACAGACAGGTTTGATAAATAGTATGGAGATGTTGACGATAAGTGTCGTTGGAACTTCGTCATTTCCGACGACGAATGTTCTAGACTGTGACATACGAGACGATTGGGGGAGCCGGGCCGCTGACAACAAAGTTATTAGCGTCTTTGGCGGTTCGCCTTACCGAGATTTCAGGTTATATCTGCAAGAGTGCTTGGTTATTCCAAGGCCTTAGCCTCATTATTGCCTGTGACAATGCTGTGTGTTGGCTTAATGCACTGGGTAATTGCTGGCCTTGTGCCTAAAGTAGAAACAATTATTACAGGGAGGCTTTTAAAGGCGGTGGATTGGCAGTATCGGTAGAGGGTCGGACACTTGCCATTCTGAGTTCAAATCGCGCCGAGGTTAACTTTGCCTTTCATCCTTACGGGGTCGATAAAATAAAGTACCAGTAATGTACTGAGTAATTGCTGGCCTTGTGCCAAAAGTAGAAACAATTATTACAGGGAGGCTTCAACGCCCCCCTGTGGTGTGTGATTGAGTGTGCGGCTCTCCTCACGACTCCTTTTTTTAATCTTTATTATCCAGCCCGCCAGATTTAAAATGCCCAAACCACTTTGTGTGTCAGAACGATGCCCCTACGACTCCATCGGGAGTTATGGGTCAATACATACTAGTCATGAGAAATTGGTTCTATCACTGTATAAGTAATCATTTCTTGTAAATGCTACAACTTTGATAACAAAGTTTCTTTTATCGTCTCTAAAAATTAATGTTGAAATTGCAGGAAATCCGAAAAATAATGCTTGAGAATGAATTTTGGCTTGTTCGTACTAAAGTTGTAAAATTAAGCAGAGAAGAAGCTGAACAGTTTTATGATATACATCGAGGTTAGTAGTAAAATATATTCATTACTGATTTATTTTCATTCTGTAATGTCAACTTACTTTACAGGACTCAATATACATCAAAATTTGTTTACCAAATCTTGCTGAAGACATGAAGGTAGTTACTACTTTCATGTCTTCAGCAAGATTTGGTAAACAAATTTTGATGTGTATTGGTGGATTGGCAAAATTGGTAGAGGGTCAGATAAAATGCCATTACAATATTTGTTCTGGCTCTTTATATTCTGAGTTCAAATCCCGCCAAAGTCAATTTAGTGTTGGAGATGTGTGTTTCTAAACTTGTCTTCTACATCGTCTATCTTTTTTTCCTTCTTCCAGTCAATTCTGTACACCAGCGAACTTCTTGTCCTCCTCTTTCGATCTTTTCTATATTTTATTTGGCTGTCACCCACCCTGTGGATTGTCTCTCTGTTGACCACTGGCTGCTGGTCTCTGTCCTCTGAGGCATTTTTGCCCACCACTGTCTTTGACAGCATTTAGCTGTTTTAACGGCTGTTCTAGCAATGAGTTTTCTCATTTCTATATATATTCAAATACACTCTCGCTTTATCTCGATCAGAGACAAAATTGTTTTACTAAATCAACCTTGCTGAAGATATCAGACTACCTTGATGTCTCCAGCTAATTTCAATAAAAGTATATTAAAAAATGTAAGTATGTATGTATGTATACGTACATACATATATGTATACAGACGTACAGTAGTATACGTACATATATATATGTGTGCATATATATACATACTACTGTACGTCTGTATACATATATGTATGTACGTATACATACATACATACATTAAGTAAGTGCCGTACTAAGAGTGAGAAATGAAATTTCGTTTCATTCTATTCCATTTATATTAAAAAATATATGTATATTATTTGCTCATCTGTGAAAGTTTCCATTCTATTTTCTTTAAATTTTTCATTTCAGAAAAATTCTTTTATAACCGATTGGTAACTTTCATGTGCAGGTAAGACAAACCCTTATTTTACTACAATATTGTATCTCAATCAATTCTGTAGTTGTTTTGCTTTATTGGGGTTTTGATAAATATTTCCTTTTCAGTTCTTTCATTACTATATTTCTAATGAAAAACACTGCCTGTTATTTTGAAAATAATGAAAAATTTGTATAAATTTAGTAATATAACTAGCTTTATCATTATTAAGCTGGTATTTGGAACATAAGTTTCTAATATAAAATTATGATGGAAGGTTTTTAAATAAATGTAAATACTTTGTATTGTAGAACTAATAGTGATTTCAGGCAGTTTGGTATCAAATGGATTAAACAACATATATTTATATTCAATTATCCTTGACATAGACACTCCAAACATTTTTGCTTGTATTTTCTTCAGCTACAATATATTTAGGGTTATATCATTTAACATGTCATTACCTTTATGATAGTAGAGTATGATTTGTAGGAGATTTTGTTGCTGTTTTTACCTATTCAATCAACTCCCTGATTGACTTGCTGGTTTGCACCAATGTTCTTATAGAAGTTGACATACAGGTAATCAAACTGAATATTACCTGTATCAATCTCATTTGTCTCAGGGCTCCTGTGAAAGTAGCTCCTCTTCTCACTAAACCAGTGGTTCGCAACCTTTTTTTGCCAACGGCACACCTTGGAACACATGAAAAAATAGCACCACACCTGGCTAAATATATTTTACAAAATAAAAACATGGCAAGTCATAGATGGCATACAACCGTGGACACAGACTAGTCATAGATGGCATACAACCGTGGACACAGACAAGTCATAGATGGCATACAACCGTGGACACAGACTAGTCATAGACACATAGAATGACTCAAACTAAATAAAGAAAAACACAGCTCTGAACTTACTTTATTGCAGTGTTTCGAATTTCATCAGTCAAATAGCTGGCTTCTTTAGTGAGAAATTTGTGTCTGGCTTTTAATCATAATTTCCTCAATGTTCGGTCGAATATGAGATAGACACAACCTCATTTCTTCTTCCGTTGTACATAATCTCATTTACTTAGTGTGCCGTTCAAAATTTTGTGGCACACTTAGGAAGATCTCGCGGCACACTGGTTTAGAATCACTGCACTAAACTGTTAAAACTGTAAAAGGGAAAAAAGATAGCGTCTACTTATCAGTTCCAATCCTAAGAACTCCATTGGGTTGACTACTTGATGACTAAGTAGCCTTTGTTACCACAATTACCCAATATGTCACCCGACTAAATCTTCAGTTCTACCCAAATCACTCAATGTGTCACTGAACAAGGTCTTCAGCATTTACCTCAAACATCCAGTAAGTCATCAAACTCCCCAGACTATGACAACCCATGAAAAGCAGATGTAAAATGTTGATAATGATAATGTATGTTTGTGTGTTTTTATTTTTATTATAGTATTTATATTTTAAAGAATGAAACATATTTTTTCGTTCAGTGGCCCAATTGGTGTCCATGTTCTTGCTCGTGATGATGCTATCAATGTCTGGCGAAAACTTCTGGGTCCTACAAAGGTACTCAGGTACGTTTTATACATTGTTATCTAAGTATGTTTCTGAATCACCTATACACAATATTTCAAGTATTTATCTGTTGTAATCAAAGATTGAATCAGTATTAAACTAGTAAGATGTATTCAACAGAGTACTCGATACTTGGACTAGTAGAGTGTGACTATATTAAAAAGAATTGGGGCCCAATGGCTGAACATTTTATAACACTATACAATTTGTATGATGTAATTCTTGGGTACACAAAAGATGTAGTGGGATAGCAGACAAACATACAGGAAAGGTAGACTTTGTATGTAGTAGATGTACAGGGATAGTTGGTTGTAAGAGCATATGTAAAATATAAGTCTTTCCAGTTCCAGGAAAGTTGTTGATAGCTTCTGCTACTTAGGGGATCTAATTAGCATTGGTGGAAGGTGCTCCAAGAGCATAGTAACTAAAATAAGAACAGGATGGAAAAAAGTTCAGAGAGTTACTACCTTTGTTGACAAAAGAAGGCTTCTCTCTACGAATGAAAGGCCAGATATGTGATGCCTGTGTGTGACATGCAATGCTTCATGGCAGTAAGACAAGAGCAGTGAATGCAGAGGATATAGAAAGGCTGGAGAGAAAGGAAGCAAACTTGCTTTGATGGATGTGCAATGTTAATATGTGTGAACAACAAAGCATGGATGAACTGAGAGATAAACTGAGTATAAGAGGAATAAGCAAGAAAGAAAACTGTGTTGGTATGGACAAGTGATGTATATGGATAGTGATGACTGAGTGAAGAAGAGCCAAGGAGTGAGCTGATCTCAAATCATTGAAGCTTACAAAAGATGTCAAAGGAATGAAACAAATGGAGGGATGCTGGGCAGAAAAAGACCTGACCAACCCATGCAAACATGGAAAAGTAGATGTAAAATGATGATGATGATATATTTAATGTCCATTTCTCCATGCTGGCATGGGTTATATATATAGAGAGAGAAATAGATACCTGGTGGGCTTCTTTACAGTTCCCATCTACCAAATTTACTCATAGCCTAGGCTATAATAAAAGACACCTTTATTCCATACAGTAGGATGGAACCCAAAACCACATGGTTGTGATGTAAAATGTTTACAAAGGGTAAAAAGCAATCTCAGTGATTTTAGTAGTTATTATATTATTAGGATGATAGTGCTCAGAATTAGTAAAAAGTCAGCCAAAATACCTTGCAGTATTTATTTAGGTTTCCTTTTAAGTCTGGGTTTGTATCTCACCAAAATCAACTTTGCCTTTTATCAATAAGTATCAGCTAAGTACTGTATGTTTAGCTAGCCTCTTACAAGGTTGCATCTCATAGCAGGTTTCTTGGATGTTTTATTCATAGGGGCCCCAGTCATATCATGAAAAGCAATGTGAAATGAAGCATCTTGCTCAAAACAATAATATGCTGCCTGGTCCAGGAATTAAGCCCATAACCTTATAATCATGAGTCCAACACCCTAACCACTAGGTCACATGCCAATTACTGAAGTTTCATGCACTCCCCAACTTTCCATTAGTGGTCTTGTGCCAGTATTAGAAACTATTATCGATTTAATTTTGTGTGTCGTTGATGTGAATTTCAGTTCATTCTGTTTTTTAGGACAGTTTTTGAAGAACCCACTTCCATACGAGGACGCTTTGGACTGACAGATACAAGGAATTGTGCTCATGGCTCAGGTATATCTTCTTTGCTTTTTAGGAACTTTTCTCTACCTTTATCTAACTATTTGTATAACTTTGGAAAGCCTTGCTCTAATAACTTCATAGTTCTAAATTCAAACCCTGGTAGGTTTATATTGTCTTTAATCTCTTCAAAGATTAATAAAATAAGTACCATATACTGTACTGGAATAGATTCAGTGCTGAGCGTTGTTTTCAAAGATAGGTGGTGAATGTGAACCAATGTGAAGACAATGAGAAAATCTGTAAAGTAGTTAGTGATAGAAGGGTATCCAGCCATAGAAAACCTGCCAAACAAAAAGTAGGGAGGACTCTTCACTTGTGTTAAAAACATAACAACTTTCCTAATGCTGGTGTCACAATTAAATGTACTCAGTAAGTAATGTGTTGGGAAAATTCTATGAGATGTGGGCCCCCTTTTAACCCTTGCTAACAGGGAAAACAGACGTTGAATGATGATGATGATAAACACTTTAAAACAGTTTCATAGCATAAAAGCAGAGGCAGTTTCAGTCAGTTTGACATCAAAAGGGTTAATGGAGGTCAATTATTCAGGGATTCACTGAACTTTAAGTCAGGCAGTAGATCAACAGAGTCATTAGAGTATTAAATTAATTGACCTGCCCTGCAAAGTTTGTTCTCTGATTCTCTGTGTTTAAATCCTCTGTAAGTAAACTTTGCCTTTCACCCTTTGATGGGCGAGCAGGTGTTGATAAATGAAGTACCTGTTCAGGACATAGATTGGAGGAATTTTTAGAACATTGGATAGGATGACTTACAGTATCTATTCTGGGTCTGTGTGTTCTGAGTTCAAATCTTGCCTCCTGTTATTGGTAAAACTAGTGATATGTTAGGAATGGGGCCCCTATCATCAAAGCTGCCTATGAGATGCAACCACATTGTAGGCCAGCTGTGAGCCATAACAACTACAAATAAGATATTAAATACAGTAAGGTAATTATCATCATCACCATTACTATTTAATATCTATTTTCCATGTTTGCATAAGTTAGACAGGCTGTCATCTTATGAGGCTAGAAAAGGTCAGGTGACCATGTCTTGCTCATTATGATGTTTTTTGGCTTGGTTTTCTACAGTTGAATACCCTTCCTAATGCCAACCACATTACAATGTGTACTGGGAGCTTTTTTTGTGGCACCACCACCTTACAAGGTGGATGAGGTGCTTCTTTTTGTGACATCAGTACAACCACTTGACAGGGTTGACTGAGTCCATTTTGTTGTGGCACCAGTAGTTACACTGTACAGAGTGGACTGGGTGCTTTTTATCATGGCACCAGTACTGTGGGAGAGCAAACGATGTGTCATGAAGGTGGTCTTGAAGAGCGTGAACTGTATATTGCCAGGATATTGTAGAATGTGTCCAACTTCCTATGCATGTGTGGGTTTATTGGGAAATGTGTATCAAGCATGTGTATGCAACAGGAAGTAGGAGGCAGGGCACATCAGTAATATAATTTTACTAAAAGATGACTAATCTATGCGTTCACACTTATGAAAGTCTCTCTCTATATATATATAATGTGATACATACTGTGTGTATCTAATTTAGAATAGGTACACAATATCCTTGCATGTCGTAAGAAGTGACAAAAGGTTTTTGCAGCAGGAAGGGCATCTGACTAAAAGATATTGCCTCAAAAAGGACCCACAATGAATATGGAGTCAATAAGGGTAGCTTCTGGTTTAGTAGGGAAATGGACTTTTATTACTAAACAACGAACAACAGAGGAGACGTATCGCTCCTATCCAACAGATAGCCCCCAGATTTTGATGGAATTTAATAAAATAATTAATAACTAGCATTTTCATTATCAAACTAATGCTTAAAACATAACTGGTAGTAAATCTCTTACATAAAATGATGTTGGAAGAAAAGTCAGGAGGACTCTTTAGTTGTGTCATAGACATGACAACCTCCCTAGTGGTGACTTACATGATAAACAATTACCCAGTTTACTCTGTAAAGTGGTTGGTGATAGGAAAAACTGCCAATCAAATGATCAGGAAGACTCTTCAGTTTTTTCAAAGACATAACTTCCCTAGTGTTAGTGCCATGATAACATGCACTTGATAGAGGGTGGGATTATAAGCTGGGCTTCCGGGGCCCACCAGAAGGTTAGAAGCTTTGCTGTGTACTGACCAGTCTGTAGTGGCTAACCCTTGCTAGCAGAGAAAATGATGATGATGAGCACTTTAAAATAGCAGCTATCTATCATAGAACAAAGGGCAGCCACAGGTAAGTTGTTATCAAAAGGGTTAAAATGCCTATTGGTGTATATTTCTGTGATGCCTATATCATTTCAAAAGTTAAAGAATTGTTTTTGTTTTATTTCTCTTTCTCAGATTCCGAAGAAACAGCAAGTAAGGAAATCCAGTTCTTCTTCCCGGAAATTGATATTAACAAATTTCGGGAAGAGATCAGAAAGTTTTTAGAAGAAAAGGGTACGATGCTTTTTAATGAGAAATCGTGTGAACATGAATGCCATGTTTAATTTGATTCAATATATATTGTATAAATCTCATTTTTTAAAACCTTTCTAACTCCCAAGTTCTAGAACAACTAGTTTAGTTAAAATCCCTCTTTGATAGTTTGGTATAAAAATGCCATATTTAATTTGGTTCAATATATTTTGATGAATCTTTTTTTTTTTTTTTACCCCTTCTAACTCTTAATCTTCTAGAACAGTGGTTTCTCGAATAGTTTAGCCTAAACCCCTCTTTGGTAGGATGGTATCAAAAGGGTTAACCCTTTCACTGCCATCGAAACTCATCCAAAACTGCCTCTGCTTCTAAGGAACAAATCCACCCATTTTAAATGGTTCTGATTTAAATTTAAATCTTCCAACATAATTTTATATTAATAATTGAAATAATTTTAGTAAATCCCTCCAATTTCTTCAGTAATTAATTCAAATACATTGTATATTTTTCGAAGTGTTCCTTGTCTCTTTTATTCCCCTCTATTAAACAGAAAAGTAGACTGCACGGCACTGTGGGAGATAATACTCTCTCTTACTTTTTTACTGGTTCCAGACAATTGCCTGTGGCCATGCTGTAGCATCATAAAATTCAATTTCACAATTAATTCATAAATTCATGCAGAAATCTTTAGTGGGTCATATGACAATAGAAATACACAAAACATGCCACTATGTAATATCTCTTGTTTAACAGCAGATACATCGAAAATTCATCAATTTCTGAAATTTTCCTGGTATGGTAATTTTCTTATTTATCACTGACTTATTTCTAAAGAATGGTATTACTTTTGGGAGTGTGGGCTGCTTCTTATACATTAACTTTTAACATCCTGCACCACATGAAACCACATTAGCAAGATATTTTTGAAAAGTACAAAACCTCACTATGACTGCATCACATTAACAATTAAAGTCTTTACTTTAATACTGCCAAATTTCACAATCTTTCCACTAGTAAAGGTACTATAAACATTTGAATTAACAAACCATGTGAAATTGCATTAGTACAAAACAGCACTCTGGCTATATCACATTAAAAATTAAAGTCTTTACTTTCATTTACTCCAAATTTTCACAACAATCTGTGCACTAGTAAAGATACTATAATCATTTCAATTACCAAGCCTGTTTATAGATATTTTATGTTAAATCATTACAAGAAGGTATGAATTAATACTGCTTATTTTCACAATGGTCTGACCACTAGTAAAGACACTATAATCATTTGAATTAACAAATTCGGTATTAGATGTTTTCTACTAAATTATTGCAGGATATTAAGATTTAAGTGTACTGTGTTGTTTTATTGAAGTCTATCTCAAACCTAGAGGTTCATGAAGTTGAAGTTTATTGAAATTGCATGAGACATAAAGCAACTAAGAGTAGAAGACTCTCTTTTAGCTGATTAAGCTATGTAAAATGAAGTACCTTGCTCAAGGACACAATGAACTCTTTGGTATAGAGATTGAACCCACAACCTTATAATTGTAACTGTACTGTTACCTCAACATAATCCAGTACCTTTTGTCATAATGAAATACATTACTCATGATCCCATCTTTATGGGGCAGTGTGTACTGCTTTTGAAATCACTTTTCTAGACTACCTCATCTCACAAAACTTTGGAATCTTCTTTGTTAAAATGTTGCACATTTTTAACAGCCAACAGGATTATAGGTTCAGTAGATTTCACCTTCTTTTCATTCTGAGAATCCTGATAATAGAAATAATAATATTAGTTTCAATTTTGGAAAATACTCAATGATATTTACCATTAAGTTTTCATCATTGATATAGTCATATCATTATTATTTTATATTTAGTAGTGTTTGTTGAAGAATTTTGAAGAATACTTTGAAAAGTGTTTCTCTAGTAAACTTTAATTGGGCAAATTGAAATCTCCTGCAAATGGAAGACTAAAGACTAGTGGGTTTTGAATTTATCAAAATATACTCAATAGATGTAAACATTATCTTATCCAAATTGTCATTTTTAATTATATGTGTGTATGTGTGTATTTATTTCATATGGAAACAAATGAAACAGTTCTAGTCCTGTAGTACTCATTTTTATATGAGGTAAATATGTAACTTCTCTACTAATGTATTGGGTACTTTATTTAACTGTGGTTCTCTTCTGTTCCTCTTCAGAAAACCATTCTTAATTATATGTATGTGTGTGTGTTTTCTATTTATGTTATTTAATAGAGTATTTATTAATCCAAGAAAGAATGACATTGTTCATAGCCTTCCAAAACTGAGATGTTTTTTGTCACATGACAGATGATGTTTAGTAGATGCCTGGTACAATTTCTGCTATTTGATTAAACTTAACTGATATCATCAGAAAGTTATGTTGTTGTTTGAAAGAGAGGAAATATTTGATTTATTTAGTACTATTCACTTCAGTATGAAAATCCTGTGGTAATTTTTATATATCTATTTTGCCACTTATGATTTGTATTACAGTATTACTTGTAACTATTTACATATTATGTAGTACAAAGCAAAGTTTAGTTAAAGGAAATTTCCAAACTACTCAAATCTTTGAAGAAGGTGCATGACCCAGTATTCAATTGATAATCCCTGAGTCTGAGAAGCATTTGTAATAGCTATTTTTAGTATTTTATAAGTATTTTAAGTTGAGAAGTACATCTGTTGATGATATACCATTCTACTTTCCTATGACATGTATCTTATCATTACATCTAGAAATTCTGGTGTATCTGGTTTGGAATAGGTACACCAAATCCCTGCATGTCATAAGAAGTTTCTAAAAGGGTTAGTGTCAGGAAGGGCATCTGGCTGTAAAACATTGCCTCAAACAGTTCTGTCCAACCAATGCCAGCATGGAAAAGTCAATGTAAAAATGATGATGATGTTGTTTCATTTTAAAGATATGTACATCAAATTGAATGTGAGATGGTTTTAATCAATTTTATTTATGACTAATTCGATTCCTATTTAATAATCTGGCTCTTATTTTTCATTATTTTGTAAGAGGAAGGGCAATACCCATAACCCTTTTTGTGGTCAGTGAGACTGGCAAGAGGAAAGGAGTGAGAAAAGTATCATCAAACTGGAAATCAGGATTAAATTTTTGTTACATCATAAATTCCACTAAAGACACCCATGGGCCAAATGGTGATGTTAAGCCAGGCAATGAATTAAGTCTACCAACCATGTAAATAAGTAACCATCTACATACAGCAAAAATGCATGTCTTGTTTATATATAACCAATGTTATTTATCCTGTTATTCAGTGGATTGATAGAAATAGAAGAACATCATACAAAATATCATCATTTTAAGTTCACTTTTCCATGCTGCATGTGTTGGATGGGTTTTTACCAGTACAGCATCCCTTCACTTATTGGGGTCTTCCATCAACTCATTTGTGAGCTTCAGCAATTTGAGATTAGCTCTCACAACCTCTGCCGAAGTCTTTCTTGGTCTTCCTCTTTTGCCATTTCCTTCCACTGGGATTTTTTAACTCTTCTTCACCCAATGATTATCATCAATATGCATCAGTTATGCCTGTTTACATGCTTAGCTCAAATCCTACCAGAAAGAAATTTGCCTTTTATCCTTCTGGGATTGATCTATTTAATCATGCCACTCTCTCAAATATGAGATCTTTATGTGTTAAAATAGAGAGCCTCTATGTGGCCATTGGACTAGCTAGAAATAATTCCCACAACTCACATCCTACTGTCTTAGGATAATGTGGTCTTGGTTGCACTGTGCTCGATAAAAATATGAGATGGTTATAGTAGAATTGCTTTTGATAATAGAGCCAACATGGAGTTAAGCAACAACAACAACATTTATTAATATCATTGCCATCAGTCAAATTCACCAACATTTCATGGTGAAATAAATATTTGTTTAATTAGCTTTCAATAGCAGTCGTAATTGTTAATCATTATGTGAGTTATGACTTATTTTGAGGTGATCATAATAAATACTACACTGTTGACACAACCCCTCACTGCTGTAACAGGCAGTTATCACCAATAGCTACTTATCAGATATAGTTATTTATGACTTTCAATGGTTTTTAAGTTTTCCCTAAACAATGTGTGTGTGTGTGTATATATATATATATATATATATATATATATATATATATATATATATATATGTATAGGCATGACTTCACAGCTACATGATTTCAAATTGATATCAATAATTTTAAGTTTTTCCTAATCAATGAACATCTATATATGGGTGCAGACATGGTTGTTTGGTTAAGGAGTTCACTTCACATCCACATAGTTTCAGGATCACTCATACTGCATGGCACCTCGAACAAGTGTCTTCTATTATTACATTGAGTTGACCAATGTCTTGTGAGTGAAATTAGGTAGACAGAGATTGTAGAAGTTTATTGTGTGTGTGTATGTGTGTTAAAAAAATAGTGCCAAACTTTGGCTGAAGCTCCTTGCATAAAGAATTTTATATAATATTTAGTTTAGAGCCCAGAGAGAAAAATATAGTATAGGTAATTAGAAGTAAAGACATCAAGTAAACAATTGGTTTGTTAGAAAGTAAGTTTGTTAAAGCAGAGTATATTGTTGCAGAAGTAGTAAATCACGCAGAGTGGAGACATTGCATGACTGGACCAAATATTCTAGAATATCTAAATTTTTAAAACCATCCAACCTATATGTACAGAAAATGGAATAGAAAATTGTTAAAACCAATTTTATTTTAAAAATAGTGTTTTATAAGAAAGCTACAGCAATACAAAGGAGACATTAAATGTTAAACATAATAACAATGATGTTGGAATGTTATCTTGGAGTTTAATAGTTATTACATTTTGGGATAAAATCCTTTCATCAAAAGAATTGAAGAAACGAATTCAGAGTAAGATATCTTGTGTTATTCTTATGCTGCCATTTTTAACAATCTCGTGGCAATATAATTCTTACCTATATGTCATCATTGCATGACAGCAAACAAAAATATGTCACTAAAACAAATAGTTTCCTTTTGTGCAAGGCCTAGAATACAAATGATGTAGAGAAATATTTGATTTGGTGAGGAACACATTGTTGAAATGTGAATTAGATGGAGCAAAGCCAGACAGAAAGAAGGAAAAATAAAAACAACTAAAGGTATTTTTGAGTTGTTGAACATCCAGAATGGAATGTCTTTGAATGCTAATGGTCAAAGGAATTGTGCCATCTCAAACAGAAAAATGATATGCAATAATGAGTTGTATGTGAGCCTTGAAGAGTCCAATGTACAGCTCATTATGTTCAAGGTTAAAATACTTCTGAAACTTGAATGTAAATCTAAGACAATAAATAAAGTGTGCTTTTCTTGTACAACTTATGGGATAAGCCATTGTTGACAATTACAGTACGCATCAATATTGGTTGTAACCAGACAAGGCAGTCTTTTGTCTTTCTGATTTCAACATGTTTATCCAATACTGGAGATAATCTACAATGAGCAATGTTGATCACTCTGGTATATTGATTTTCACCATTGAAAAGGTGAGCAGTGTTTATACTTCTCACACAGGGCAATGATGAAAACAGCATTGTATTATGTATATGTATATATATATATATACACACATACATATACATATATATATCATATTCATGCAGCATGGAAAAATGATGATAATGGTGATGCTGATATATATATATACATATGTGTGTGTGTTGCCGTTATCCATTGATGTCCAGCTTGGCAGATGATGATATGTATCATCTCTTTGACATTAAGCCATAAGCAGTTTAGTGTAGATCTACTCTGAGTTACTCCAGATATCATAATCCTGATAACCTTCTCTTGGTATTACTAATGTGATCTAAGGAAATGTGGGAAGGGTAGTGTAATGTAGTTGGCTCAGATTAAAATGCTACCAGAAGACATTACCATGGAGTGGAACCTTCAGACTATCTTAGGATATTCCATTCCATTCATTGTTTCATTTGTAAAATACTTCAATCAATAGTTACTTATCAAGTATGGTGTCTCATTAACTTGTCAACAATAAAATTTATATGATGCTATATTTGGTAAACATGGAGTTTTCAGTGAATCAATAATAGTTGCAGTTTCTTACTAGCAGCTGTTCTCTGTAAGTTAGATTCAAGCAAGTCAGCTAACAAAGATGTGGCATGTCATAGCTTAGGGCAGCAGTCTCAAACTCAAGGACTCAAAAGGGTCATTATGTCCTGAGGAAGAAGCACAGTGGGCCAAAAGTGAGACTAGGGCAAAAATAAAATAAATAGCAGCTGATAGGCAGTGTGACTGAACAATGAGTTGCCTACAAGCTTTGATTCTTATGGATCTGAAAACAAAAAAGTTTATATAAATTGTTTTTGATTTGTAAACTGCCACTTTTATCTGTATATATGTATATATTTCAAAATATACTCCACAAACGTTTTTTTTTGTACTTGTGAGCAGATCAAATACCTCAAAAACTTATTTTTATACAAATTTACATCATGGTTTTTGTTTTTATCTTCTATGAGTTGAATGAATGTCTTTGTAAATTAATATACATATATATATACCAGTATTTATTTAGAATAGGTATACTGTATCCATGCACGTTATAAGAACTAACTAAAAGGGGTGATGTCCTGCTGTAGAACACTGCCTCAAAAAGTCCCATCCAACCCATACCAGCAGGGTTTATGGGTTTATACATACAATAAAAACATTGATTGGCAGTGAACCTTATACCACACATGTGACAATGATGTATGTATTTATATTAGTTATTTTTGAAAAGTTAGGCTTCATAATTAATTGCACCTAGTTGAAATAAATGCCTCCGGAACTGTGTTGATTGAGATCCTACTTCAGTTGTTCACCTTCATGAAACTAATGGATAATGTAGTAATGTGTGAATGTGGGGTCTCACAACTATGATGCTAAATCTGGTTATTTTAACTTACAGTTGACCCTTGTGTGATTCTAAATCTAATTAAAACACTCATAAAATGTTTAAAATAGTCATTACAAGTGCTTCTCAGACTCAGAAAATACCAAACACTGGGTTATAGTAGCTGTATCACTAAAATTCCTTTAAAATGAACCCTATGCTAAATGGATGAATGAAAATATAAGATCAAGTTTTCAAATCCTGACCTAGTAGTAGAGTAGTTTTTTTCTTCTCCTCCACCACCCTGCAACAATCTCTGACATCATGTTGAGTTTAGATTTAATCTAATCTGTTGCCTGGTTTATCACCACCATCTGCCCCTTTACTGATTGTTTTTTTTTTTTTATTATGTAGTAAGGGAGAAGAGAACAGCAGCCATCATCTTCTAGTTATAGTGGGAGAAAAAGATGATGGTTGGCTAACCATTAGGGCATCTGACAAAACGCTTTGTGGCATTTGTTCCAGCTCTTTACATTCTGAGTTCAATATTAAGCTGGCCTTGTGCCTAAATTAGAAAGCATTTATCGCTGGAGCATAAGAGGAAGTAGTTCTCAAATCAGAGACATGACACAAATACTTGTAACAGTGAACCTCACTGAAGTCATCCAAAGAGAATAGAATATAGTAGAGTACATTCTGCTTTAAGAATTTGGGCCAAGTCTTGGTCTGGAGGTGACTTCCATCCTTACTACCACCAATTTCAGAGGCCTTGAGAAGAGTTTTCAGTGTTGCCTTCCTTCTTTGACAAATTCACATAAAAAAGAAACATTTTAACATTTAACATCCTGTATCACATGAAACTACATTTTCAAGATATTCTTGAAAAGTATAAAGCAACACTATTAAAATTTAAAGTCTTTATTCTAATACTGTAAATTTTCACAATGATCAGCCCACTAGTAAAGTTACTATAAACATTTGAATTAACAAAGCTGATTTCAAATATTTCTCCTTATTTATCTCAGGATGTTAAGAGTTTAAAACTCCTGAAAGAGCTCTAGCCCCAATGTTTGTCTGACTTATTAAACTATTAACTGTTTGGACTCACTGTAGCAATAATTAATTGTTAACTATTCACAGTGATCAGTTTCCACAACAAACTAAGTTATAAACTGTTATTTTATATGTATTTTTTACTGTGAATCATATTTGGAGCGTTTTTTCTTTTTTCTTCTGAATAGCAGTGATGGTTATTGAGGTCAGTATTAAAGTTATCTCTGTCTTTTGTAATATTTAACATTAAATGGAGACATGGCTGTGTAATTAAGAAATTTGCTTTACAATCATGGCTCCAGGTTCAATCCCAGTGTGTGATATATTGTGTAAATATCTTCTACTAGGCAGTCGATTTGGCAGAATTGTTTGAGCATTGGATATTTGTTCTGGCTTTTTGCATCTTGCGTTCAAATCCAGCCAAATTCTACTTTGTCTCCTCTTTTCGGGGCCAGTAAAGAAAGTGCCACCCTGTAAAATGGTAGTGCAGGTGCCATGATGAAAAGCACCCAGTCCACCCTGTAAGGTGGTAGTGTTGATGCCACGATAAAATGCAATCAGTACATGCTGTAATGTGGTTGGTGTTAGGAAGAACACTCAGCCATAGAAACCATGTCAAAAATGGAACATGAGCAAGATGTGGTCATTTGACCAGTCTAATCTCAAAACATGACAATCCGTCTAACCCATGCAAGCATGGAAAATAGACATTAAACATTAATAATGATAATGAAGTAGATAAAGAAATCTGGAGAGGATGTTAGTATGCTGCAAAATAACATACTAGGGGTGGGTGGGGTTATTTTTCTGCTAGAAAAATTTGGAAATAAAATAAAATATGTCACCCAAGAATATGCTATAATGTTGCATAGTATAAATGATCTCTGTTTGTGACAAACTTTTCTACTAATGATCTCTTATGTATGAAACACAATGAAGTAGCAACTTTATTCATGTGTGTAGTTTTAATAATAAAACATTTCAAGACACTATTATTTGTTGTGTAATTTATGTGATTGGCAGAGCCGTTGGGACATGCTTTGTGGTATTTGTTCTGGATCTCTGTCCTCTGAGTTCAACTTTGCCTTTCATCCTTTCGAGGTTGATTAATAAAGTACCAGTTCAGTACTAGGGTTGATTCTTTCTCACTTCCTCTCTATCACCCTTATTCATTCTTTGGAAGAAATTGGCTGTGTTCAGATCTGGAGGAGATGGGCTCTTCCAAGTTTAAATTCCTGTATGTTACTATGGTGCCCCCTGCAACTCCATCTGGAGTTTCGAGTGAAAGAGAAGGGAGAGAATTTATATAAGCAACAAATTTCACATTTTATTGTTTTCCTTCAACTGATTCACTCAAATAATACAGGATTTTACTCTTACTGCTATACAAATTTGCTCCCTTGGTGAAATTATTAGTATTTCAAGAAACACCTTATGGTATGTATCCCAGTATTTTGTGTTCTGAGTTCAAATTCTGTCTTGTATTTAAATCAGGACTAATCACTCAACCACAACTTACCCCTCACTCTAAGAGAAAAGCACCTAGTGCCCATACACCATGAACAGAGGTATTAGCTTTCTAAACATCCTTCAGCTTCCACACTATCAGAACCCTCTCCCCCATCAACAAAGGAGCTTCCCAGGCAATCTATTTGCAAAGTCTATATTCTCTATCAACCTGCCTATAATTTCACTGTATCTCCTGTGTATTCATCAATTAAACTGTATGTACCTTATGAAACTTCTGTCCACCCCTCTTTGACATAAGGGGAATAATTCAAATAAGGCTAATGGCATGAATTTGAATAAATGAGTTAAAGATATACTGAATGACATACACAAAATGAAAATCTGAAAGATTTTCCTTTGGAGAATAACAACAAAAAAATAACAGTATTTGTTAGCAGCTTTCAGGGAAAGGAGGAAAATAATTTCAAAAAATTAAGAATTACTGTTTATACTTGAATATAAGCTAACCTGCTATTTTATAATAATAATAATGATAATAATGAAATTATTGTGTACGGTGCACTACAACTCATCAAAGGTGCATGTATAGTACATAGAATAATGTACAAATGTCAGGAAAATGAACAGTGTATGAGTCATGATATAATAATAATGAAATATTGTGTACAGTGCCCAGGTGCACTACAACTCATCAAAAAGTGCATGTACAGTACATAGGGCAATGCACAAACATCAGGAAAATGAACAGTGCACGAGTCATGATACACACGTGTGCATGTGTATGGAAGGGGTACATCAGGTGTAGTTTTGGCGTATTTTGGGAAGCATGAGTGTCTTAAAGGATGCAGTGTCTCAGCAGCTAACAACTGACGCAGGCAGTTTGTTCCATGCTTCAGCAACTCTGAGCGTGAAAAAATGTCTACGAAAGTCATGGGAGCTGTGCTGTTTTCTGATTTTGTAGGCATGTCCACGTGTGTTAGACACATGGAGATCAAAAAGGTGCTCAGGGTTGCAATTGGCGAGATGGTTAATAACTTTGTGGGTATTTACCAAGTCCATTGCCAGACGTCGGAGCTTCAATGAATCCATGCCCAGGGAAGCAAGGCGTTCAGAGTATGGTAGGTGTCTGATGGAGGGTATGCGCTTGGTTGCACGTCTCTGAACAGTTTCCAGGAGGTCAATGTTCTGAGCAAGATAGGGGTTCCAGACTGATGATGCGAATTCCAAGTGTGGTCGTACCATAGCTGTATACTGTTTTAAATAGATGGCTGGAGAGCGGCTAACAAAGGTCTTGCTGAGTGATGCCAAGACACCCTCGGCCTTCTTGACAATCTTAGAGACATGCTTTGTCCAACGCAAATCGCTGCTGACAGTAATGCCCAGGTCACGTTCACAAGAGGACTTCTTGATATCAGTGTTGTGGAGGGAGTATGTGGACGCTGGATTTTTCCTCCCAAAATGCATGGCGATACACTTGTCCACAGCCAGCTTCAGTTGCCAGTCTGTGATCCATTGCTGCATTGTGTCCAGGTCTGATTGTAGGAAAGAGTTGTAGATTTCAGGATCAGTCCTTTTGATTTCAAGGTACAGCTTGATGTCATCTGCATATTTCAGTACCGTGGCATTCTGTAAGTTGGCATCTATGTCATTAATATATGCCACAAACAAAAGGGGACCAAGAACAGATCCCTGTGGTACACCAGATGACATCTCATATGGTGAAGAATGCTGTCCTAGAACCGTGACTACTTCTTTTCGGCTGAGAATGAAGGATTTCAACCAGTCGAAAAGATCATCCCTCACACCCATTGCAGAGAGTTTTGCCATAAGTCTTTTGTGTGGCACAGAATTAAAAGCCTTAGCAAAGTCAAGGTAAACAACATCCACCCATGAGCCGCTGTCAGTGATCCAGGTGATGTCTTCAAGGAACTCGATAAGCTGATCACAGCAGCTGGAGTTAGGGATAAATCCAAACTGGATGAGGCTGTGAGAGCTCCAGAAGTTCCAAAGTGTTTCTCTGACACAGGATTTCATCAGTTTGGCCATACAGCTAGTAAGACTGACTGGACGATAGTTGACAGGTGACATGCGGTTGCCCTTTTTGAACAGGGGAATGACACTGGCAGTTTTCCACTGCTCCGGAGTAGCACCATTGTTGAGACAGTATTGAAAGAAGAAAGAAAGCTGGCGCAAAAGGAAATACCCGCCACGTTTGAGAAGCAGGTATGTAACACCATCAAGACCAGGGGAGGCATAGTTGCGCTTATTCTTAAGGTGACGTCGCAACATTGCAGGTGTAAATTCCATAGTTGTTATGGAATTTGATGTTAAAGATGGTGGAGATGATACATTCTGGTTTTCAACAGTAAAAATACTTGCATAGCACTCAGCAATGAGTTATGCGCATTCTTTGGGATCGTCAGTGATCTGGCTTGTGTGGGGATTGCAAAGAGGACCAACTGGAGAGTGAGGTCTCTGCTTTGAATGAACATATTTCCAGAACACCTTACTGTCAGGATTGGTTGCTATGCACTGTTCAAATTCAAGCACTGCTTTCTTTGTCACTTGCTTGAGATGGTTAGAATATTTATTCCACTTTTTTCTGTTGGCATCTGATTTATGCAGTTTATATTCCCGTTCAGCGTTCCAACGTTCTTTCCTGGCAAGTCGGACCGCTGAAGTTTCCCAAATTGCACTTTTGGGGTGGTTTTTTTCTGCTTACGTGGCACCGATGCTGCACACGCTATCCATATTGAGTCCAGGATGCTCTGGAGTATAGTGTTCACATCTCCAGAGTTATACATCTCATGCCAGTTTGGGCGCTGTAGCTCAGTGCAGTACAAGTTTCAATCTGCTTTCTTCCAATCAAAGCAAGCAGATTGGAGATGGCTCTGGTTTTTGTTGCTGCCCTCAAGTGCCAGATTGGCAATGATCATAGCATGATCAGAGTCGCCTAGAGGTTCCTCAGTAGTACAACTGATAACCACTTCAGGAGTAGTGGTGAGAATTTGGAAAAAATCCAAACTCCAAGTAAGGCAGCTAATCAACACATATTTAGATGGTGCACTTTTGAAATTCTAATGAGTGGAGAATATAAATATGAAGTTTTAATATTTTGATGTTTAAAATGTTTTAAGTATCATTTATAGTTTTTGTTTCACAACTGCATTATGAATGATTTTTTACCGATTTCCAACTATTTTGAAGGCCATATTCATTCTTCCACTTCGCCTACTTATTCCTGGAAGGGTCATGGGGGAAGTCTTCAAGCAGGTCCTGTCAGAAGCAACCATCTTCAATTGATCTGGTTGGATCCCCAAGCAAAACCAGCTGAGCTCATGGCTGTTATCCAACCATCTTGCTCAAGGTCTGCTCATAAAATATGACCAGTAATTCTTTCCTGAAACATTTTAACATATCTGTAGTATCAAAGCTCTGATCTCCGAGCTATGCAAAGACAATTGGAAGAACCCCATTTTGTCTGCTTGTATTCACAATTGTATTATTTTGGTCATTATCCAACATTCATAACCATAGGTAAGGGTTGGCATGAATACTGAATTGAAGCTAGTGAGTTTGGCTTTTACACCTACCCCACCTCTGAAGCTGGCACATTACTGCACCTGCTCCTGCAATTCTTGCACTTAATTCAAACTCCTGTCTTCCATCACTCGTGAATATGACCCTGAGATACTTGAACTTCACCTGCTTCAGGGGAATTCAACTCACATGCAGAGGCACTGTGCAGGCTTCCTTGAGAGGGCAAACGTCTCAGTTTTTGTAGCACTGATTTTCATTTCTGAAATGCAGCACACCCATCAAGTGCATGTCTCTAATGAGTTAAAAAATATAAGTGCACCTTCTCTAATGAGTTAAATAATATGTTGTCTGCAAATTCCAGTCAACTGATCCTACACCCGCCAGTTTGGATACCATTTCCAACCCACTTGTCAATCCAGTTCATGAAAATAATAAACAGGAGAGGTGACAGTATGCACCCTTGACAGAGTCTGACACCGCATCATTTATCCGAACATAAATACTAGAGCATTCATATAGACATCAGGGCAACAAGAAGCTAACCCTTGATCCCATACTCCTGCAGAAGCTTCCACAGCAGGTCTTGTGGAATGCAAACATAAGTCTTTACAAGGTCTATAAAGCAAGAATACGCCTCTTGGCAGTAATCTCACAATTTCTTGAAGGCTTGCTGCAGGAATATTTGACTGGCAAGCGCTGCGTCTGGAGCAAAAACCACACTCTTTGTCAGCTAGCTTGAACTCGACAACATCCCTACATTCTTTGCCAGACAGTTAGCATAGACTTTACTAAGGAAGCTTAACGAGATCCCTCTATAATTGGAGGAAACTTTCATCTTTTTTGAAAATTGGGATTACTATTCCCGATTGCCATTGCTTAGGACACCAGAGATCCAGGTCACCAAGCACACACAACTCAGCCAGAGAATACCATCTCTAATTAAAGCTTTCAACATCTTGGGCCAAATTTTATTCTCCCCAGAGGCCTTGCTTGCCACATTTGAATTCTTTAATTGCTCTTGTGAGAGAGGTGCATCATTACAATGTATATGAACAATGACTAACCATATTTATTCAAAACAAATTTCACCTGCAAAGCAAAAATATTTTAGCACCTCATTTATGTAGAATTTGAAGTTGGTGAAAATTGGCAAAATATTGTCCTTTTATGTTTTGTCATATATTTCTTAGCTTATATACAAATATATATTCTCATGGTTAAAATTGTGTATGTATATAATTAAACATGTGCATGAATTATTGTCTCTCCACGACCCCAGACTCATTTTAAAACACTTCCAGTTGCTGAACTGCTAGCCAAGATATCCTCACAGTAAATAATATTGAATCAACACAATCAGTTTTATGATACAAAATTGCTCATTTTAAAATGTTTATACTTACATTAAACCCTTCCAGCATAATTATATTTAAAATAATTTTAAGTAATGTTTTAAAAAAAAAAAGAAGCTATTTCATTAAATGAAAAAATGGTCGTTAAACGGTGATAATAATGAAGCAGTGTCTTTCATTAAAAAAATCGTCATCATCATCATTTAACATCTATTTTCCATGCTAGCAATTATGTTATGAGGCCAAATGGTTTAGGTGACTATGCCTTGATCATGTAATCAAATTTTGGCTTAGTTTTCTATGACAGGATCCCCTTCCTTATGCCAACCAGATTAGTGTTGTGTACTAGCTTTTTTTTGTGGCACCAGCACAATAACAAAAGGGTTAATGGACATTTTCCCATGCTGGCATGGTTAAGATTGCAATACACCATAATCACATCAGCAAAACTTAACCTTATAATTACTTCTGAGACAACTGGCAACCATTTTTACCCAGCATGTATTTGTATCCCACGTTCATGAATATAATTTCTCCTGCATTCATTATTCAATTTTTTATGGCTACCAACTTGCAAGTAGGCCACACTCAATTCAGTCTTTAACTCCTGTACTGCATTATTAGCAAAACATTCTTGAAAAGAACAAAATATTACTGATACTGCACATTTTCACAATAATCTATCCACCAACAAAGATTCTATAAATATTCAAATTAACAAACACAGTTTTAAATATTTCCTGCTAAATCATTACAGGATGTTTAGAATTAATCACTAATAATCCATTACACTATCCATGCTAGCATCACACAAGATGTAATCTCATTTTTTAAACAAAAGTAATCATTAGCTGTTTTTTATCCCAACATCAGTTAGAAGGATCGTTACAGCCTGTTCTTATTTGGAGTTACTGTCCTCCTAGACTGGTTAAAAGATCACATCTCACTTGTACAGTGAAATTTCTGGCATGTTTTCTACAACCGGATGCCCACTCTAGCACCAACCACAGTTTACTGGGTATGTTTTATAGTGATGCCAGCATTAAAGAGATTACCAAGTCGCCAATATAACTAATAGAACCTCTCTACACTTTGTCTCTATTTAACCACTATAGAACAGTATCTTACAACTCATTCACACAGCTCACACTTTAAGGAATATGCTATCATAAACATTTTCTAATACTGTTGGAATCCTGAAATTTATAAGTATCAATAACAAATAGCACATCCATCTATTCAATGATTCAATTTTCTTTTGTTCTCAGCACTGTAAATAGCCACAATACAATTTACAACAACCATACTGAGATAAATTTCTCCTTCCCTTCAACATCAACCTATTTACAAGCCACCATATTGGTTAATATAGGTTCTGTATAGAAATAGTAATGCTGTTGTGTACATTTTGATACCAAACCACCCCTGGTTCTACGATACTAAACTTTATTTGAAGTATTTATATTTATCTAAAACTCCTCTTCGCCCACTTATTCCTGAGAGGATAATGGGGAAGAGTCCTCAAACACTCCTTCCAGCAGGTCTTGTCAGTCTCCAACTGGGTCCCCAAGCTCATGGATGTTATCCAGCCATCTTTCTTTGGGTCTCTTGCCTGTTGGGTTTGCCCATAAAACTACCTCCTTTCTGATTACTGAATGCTGAAGCTGGTGCATTACCGCACCAGCTTTTGCGATTCTTGCACTTAACTCAGACTCCTGCCTTCCATCACTCATGAACATGGCCCCGAGATACTTGAACTTCTCTACCTGCTTTAGTGGAACTCCATTCACATGTTGAGGACACTGCACAAGCTTCCTTGAGAGGATGAATGCCGCAGTTTTCGCAGCACGGATTTTCATTTCAGCCATGCAGCACTCGGCATCAAACCTATCATAATTTTTTTTATTGAGACATATTATTGTAAGGAACATTTAATAATTCCATTCAGTTTTGTATGTGTATTTGAACTGAATTGATTTCCTGTGACGACTATAATTGGTACTTACAATTTGACAGTTGGTAGAGTGAACTTGTTCTTAACTGTAATCAATATGGTCTTGTTCACCATTTACAGTATGAACTTACACCTGCATGCCTTAAGTCTTCAACACCTAATTCTTGCAGTTTCAAACAACTATGCTGTTATAGAGAAAGCAACAAATTTGAAAACTTGAATGTGCTCCAAGGATTCTTTATGTTTGAACATTATGTGCAGCCAAGTATATCTGATGGTTGCTGTAGAATTTGAATAATTTATATATGCAAGAAAATTTAAATGCTTTACATCATACTCCTTAGCCATAAATAAACTGTAAAGATAAATATTTTTTTTTTCTTTATATTGATAATCTAGACATTATAGGGTTTAAGCTTCAAAACAAGCATATAACTGGCAGGACCAATTATTTTTGGTATTAAGGGACGGGTTGGTTGCTTTCAAGATGAGCTATGATGATATTAACAGCAAAATGTATACCTGTTGTAACAACCTTTTAATCAAGTTAGATATTGTTACAGACACAGACAAGTAAATGACTCAACCATCAACAATGAGAACGTATGAAATCTTGATTCAATTGTACATCAAAGACCTGCTCAATTAAATACAGTGATACAAATGAAATATACAAAAGTTTGATTTTCCTATGCTAAGAGGGTAATGCATTTTGCTGGAAACATTGTGTAAAGTGTAGAGAATAGTGTTTTATTAGCAGGCTACAATAATTGGATGTCGAAAATATGATAACAGAGATATTGCGATTTTACCTTGCAGTTGTTTATTGGTCCTTATATTTCAGGATAAAATTCCTTCATCAAAAGAATAATTCATCATTTAATGTCCATTTTCCACATTTGCATGGGTTATACAGGTTGTCACGTTGTGACAAAATAGGTCCGGAGACCACATCATGCTCATACTGATCTGTATTTTAGTTTGGTTTCTATGACTGGATGCCCATCCTAACACCGACCACATTAGTGTGGACTGGGTGCTTTTTATCAGGGAATCAAAACAACCACCTTACAGAGTGAATTGGGCATTTTTTGTCATCTCACTGAGGAAACTAATTCGGAGCAGGCCATTTGTAAGCGATAAAAGATATCTTGCTCAGATTTAGTTATTCTTTTGATGAAGGAATTTTATCCAGAAATATAAGGAATATTGAACAGCTGCAAGATAGGATCCCAACATCTTAGTTATTAATTTTTTAACAATTAATGTCCCATTTGTATTGTGGTAGCTTCCTATGATACTTGAACCATGACTGAAAAATTAATTACATTTTATACAGGCAAAAAATAAGTGAGATCCAATAAAAACTGAAGAGAAAACAAAATTATTATCTTGAACATTTAATGTTTTATTTCAACACCCACCATGGCTGGTTGAGAAATGAAATTATAATGGTTACATATTTACATGTTATTTCCTATATTCTGTTTGTTGAAAATTATAGAAATGAATAGTTAAAGTCTTAAAACTGAAGAGTAGTAATGTCATTGGAGCTGAGTAGTAAAATATCAGAGATCATGAGCCAATAGCTTCATGATGTGAAATAGAAAACAACTTAAGATTATCAATCTTTTAACACCACTTTCTTAGTACATTATTATGACCAATGTTTAAAATGGCATTAAAGATTAGCTGAGTTTTCACCACAGTTAGTTTCAAGAAGTAAGCAAAAAAGGAAGATTACTTTCAAAGCATTAAGAAATAGAAGTGACAAATTGAAGTATATCATAATCTACTATATGTAACATTCCCCCCCTCCTCCTCCTCCTCATCATCATCACTGTTTAACGTCTATTTTCCATGCTTGCATGAGTTAGACGGGGTCGTCCACGTCATGAGACAAGTCTGTCCAGATTGGCAGTGCTATGCCTTGCTCAGATGGAGCTGTAAATTTGCCCTTCTTAACACCAACCACATTTACAGTGTGAAACTGGATGGCACCAGTCATAATGGTAGGATTTGAAAACAAACTAAAAGAATGAACATAATATGTAATGAAAAGAGAATATAACACACAAGTAGATTTGTGAAAATGTGTGTTGTATGACTGTGACCTTTTAGGAGTTATCATAACGGAATGGATTTGTTAATGTTACATTTTATCCTCCTCACTCACAAAAAAAAAAAACCCCTAAATATTATATACAGCATTTCATAAACAAAATATATCGTCAGGTTTTCAAGTGTGTATATATATCGCAAAGGATAAAATAATCTGTAGAAATATTTTGAATAAAACTGTCTGTGGATTATAAAAGGACGAATAACAGAGCAAAAATATGGCTTGTTATGATGTGTTAATAATAAATTCAGAATAATGATATGTTCACTACCAATAAATGTGTGATGCTCTCTATGCAATAATTCACCTCCACATAACAAAACATTACTGTAGTAAATTGAACCACTTCAGATAAAACATGACCACCATAAATGGTAATGTTTATTATGGCTCTTCAAATTTCACAACAACATCACCTAACCTTCGAGTTATGCTCCCAGAACGATCCATCTCAACTGTTGACTCCATTAAATTATGTTCCAGGTCACCTAGAGCGGCAACATGAATATCATAATCCTCTTTGTTTTTGCTAACCCAATCATTACAGTGAACACATTCATAAACTATACCTCCCTCATGGGCAACATTGTGGAACAGAAACTTCTTGTAATCTAAGTCATTAAAAAGGCAATCTCCATAATCACAGAGGTATAATTGGGAAGGTTTCTGCAAATCAAATGCCACACAATCTCGTACCATCATACACACATTGGGATGCTGTTCAAAATAATGTACTTTCATATCTTCAAGTGATGTTGCTATGGTATTATTGCAAGAGAGACATTTGTAGGCTTGTACATAGCACACTTTTTTATTAACAGAGGCATTCATGTCAGGAATGTTGTGGTTAAGAATTTTGTGCCTCTCCATTTCACTGCTAAATGTACTCATGAAGTAACAGTCAGCTTGTGGACAAAACTGAATTGTTCGTAAGCTACCACCCTTGCAGGTAAAGGCTGTTAAGTTGCATTTGGGATGAGCTGTAGTTAAGTGAATTTTGATTGTTTCAACAGATGCTGTATAGAAGTCACATCGGTAGCACCGATAACTGATATCATCTGCATTAACAGGAGCCACAGATTCTTCCATTACTGAATCAGTCATGTCCGATTCTTGAATATTTGAATCATTAGCTTTATTCTTCTTCTCTTCAACCATCTTTTTGGCTTCGGCACTATT
Source organism: Eledone cirrhosa (assembly GCA_964016885.1). Taxonomy (NCBI): domain Eukaryota; kingdom Metazoa; phylum Mollusca; class Cephalopoda; order Octopoda; family Eledonidae; genus Eledone; species Eledone cirrhosa. The sequence continues at coordinate 88,530,991 of OZ024741.1, forward strand.
TGTAGCAATCATCAGCTTCTTCTCTGGAATGCGATGTTCTCGGTCCATGTGATTCTTCAGTTTGCTGTAGTCTCTGCTATACCAAGCACAATATTTACACAAATAAAGGAAAGACATAAGACTGTCAACAGCCTTCAAATCTCGTACAACAAAACTGTTCTTGGCATGAGACATATTTAAATGGTTCTTTACAGAAATTAAAGAATCAGTTTCAAATTTGCAGTAATGACACCCATAGTCTTCTTCAACTTTGGACTTTTTACCAGATTTCTTAGTATCACCTTTACTGTTTTTCTTGAGACACTTTTTAGCAAATTGTACAGTCATCTGCAAGCCTGTTGGTTTACTGGTTTTGGTAAGATTAGGTGCAATCACAGGTAGCGGTGTGCAGCGGTCAACGTGCTGTGTATATGTGATAGGATCCGTTGACTGGAATGGACATTTATTTTTGCAGCAGAAAAATATATAACGTTTAGCTTTGTTCTTTCTAATTCTTTTATCAATGCAATAAAATTTACCTCCAGGGTGAATTCTGAACATGTGTTCTCGAACTTTTTGCATTTCTTTAGATTTAAATTCACAGGAATTACATTCATAAATTTCCATCAAATTCTTTGGTGCTTCTCCCTCTGAATCTGAACTTGAAGAATCTGAACTTGATGTAGATTTGGATTGCTTCTTATCAGACTTTTCATTTCTTCGCAGTGATCGTCTGGAAGAAAGGCTAACATTATCATCATCATCGTCGTCGTCATCATCACTTGAATCAACACTATTCCTCTTTTTCCTTTTTCTTTGACCTCTTGAACTCTTAGAATTGTCATTGTCAGTTATAGCAGGCTTCTTTTTGGAAGTAGAAGGCTCATCTACAATCAACGATGACCTTTTGGGGCTGGAAGCTGGATGAACAACCAGAGCCTGTCCATTTTCCACCTTGTCTCCTGAATTCTTGAGTTTTTTAGTTTTGGAATTTTCCGCATCATATGAAAGAAGATAACTATCATAATCCTGTCGAGGTTTTTTAATGAGATTTCCTTTTGAGTCATCTAATGAATCATCAGACTGTAAGAGGCAAACTTGGAGGTAATCAGGTAATAAAGCATAATATTTTAAAGAGACTGAGGTTTCTTGGAATTCTGCATGGACATTAGATGAGTGGTTGATAACATCTGCGCGTGAAAAGGACTGATAACTACAATGTTTACAATGAAACCTGTGTGAGATAATATGCTGGGAAAGTTCATTTTTGTCATCGGTCTTGAAAGGACAAAAGTTACACCAGTAATAAGTCAAGTCGATATTTGACACAAACATTCCACTGTGTGATCGAAATAAAACAGGTGCCCCTAGAGCACAGATAACTTCATGTTTCTGCACCTTCAATACTTTAGTAGCAGCATCTTCTTTCACATCCATTTGCATGAGTGCACTAGGAAAATGAGTTTTATCTTTTTCTGGAATTGAACAGTTTCGTGTGGGTGACTTAGGTCTCAGTATAGTACCAGCAATATTGTGACCTTTGTATTTCAGTTGAGCAATACTCTTCTTTGTTGCTTTGGTTACTTGGGCAGTAGAACCAGAATTGACAGGGAAAGAAATGCTATCCTCAGATGGAGGGAACATAATCCCATCTTGGTTATCAGAAGAGGTCTTTTTTGTAGGGTTTGTCTGTTGTGCATCAATAGTTTGGTTGGTGTTTGCACCATTATCTGTAGACTTGGAAGCCTTTTCAGTTTTGGCAATCAGCTGCTCTAATAATCCTTTCATTTTCTTGATTTCCAACAAAGGATCTTTATTTTCACTAGAATCATTATTTACATCAAACTGATTCTCCTCAATTGAATCAGCCAACTGAGAAGAATTTGACATTTTAGGAGAGAGATTCTGTTTATCATTTGAAAGGCTATCAAAACCAGATTGAGAATCAGACTGGTGCAAGTGATCACCCGGGGCCAATGATTCAAGGTTTGTAATCAGCAGATTATCATTATCACCTACAAGAGGAAAAATAAAATATAATAATAATTTTTAAATCTATAAATATGAAACTGAAACATTTTAATTGTGAACTTTTAATATCCTATAATGATTTAGTAGAAAATATAAAAAAATGGGTTTGTAAATTCAAATATTTATATGTATCTTTACTAATGGGGAGAGAATATTGTGAAAATTTGCAGTAAAGAATAATTTTTAATGTGATGCAGTCATAGTGTTGTTTTCAACTTTTCAATAATGCCTTGCTAATGTGGTTTGATGTAGTAAAGGATATTAAATGTTAAACATAAATTTCATGATTGCTCCCGTGTAAGCAAACAGTACTTGACCCAACTTCTTAAGATATTCATCAAAATTATCAGTTATTTGTAATCATCATCATCATCATCGTTTAACGTCCATCTTCCACGCTTGCATGGGTTTGGACGAGAGTTTTCCCACTTGAGGCAAGAGTGGTTGTCTTGCTCGCATAGGACTGTCTGGTGGGTTTTCTACGGCGGGATGCCCTTCCTAACACCAACCACGTTTACAGTGTGGACTGGGAGGTTTTTACTGTGTTACCTACACGGCCACATTACAGCGTGGACTGTGTGTGTTTTTGTCGTGACACCTACACGACCTCATTTGTTTCGGACTGGATATTGTGGTACCAACATAACTTTACATTGAAAGGGGTGGGGGTAGTGGGATGGGGGTGTATTTTGTTAGAGATGCCTACTGACTGTAGTAGGTTTCACTTTGTACTTAGGTAAGGCGGGTCTTCTGTATTACTGTGTAGCGCCAAAGATCTCGGTCCAGTGACATTGTCTTGGAGAGGTGTAAGTGTGTGAGGTCGGAATTTATCAAGTCGTTCCAGGTTTTTCTGGGTCTGCCTACTCCGTGGCTACCGTCTATTTTTATTGCCCTGCACTGTTTTATACAGCTGTCGTCTCTCATGCGCATCACGTGACCATACCAACGTAGTCTTCTCTCGAGTAAACAACATCTAATTTTTCGCTTAGTTCGTTTATGCTTTGCCGTTCACGTATATTACTATTACACATCCAGCGGAGCATGCAAGCTTCGTTCCTCTCCAGTCTGCGTATATCCTCTGCACACAATGCCCAGGTCTCACTGCCATGTAACATTGCTGTTCGTATGCAGGCATCATACAGCCTGCCTTTCATTTTTAGAGAGAACCCTTTAGCGGCTAATAGTGGTATAAGCTCTCTGAACTTTTTCCATCCAGTTCTGACTCTAGCTACTGTACTTTCAGAGCACCCTCCACCACTGCTGATTTTGTCACCCAAGTAATGGAAGGTGTCCACTATTTCTATAGAACCATCTGTGCAATGGAATGAGCTAGTATTCTGTGGGCACTTGCTGCTACTTATTGCACCAGAGCACCGGCCACATATAAAATCTATATTCTTAGTTAGCTTACCTGTGATCCCACTAGATCTTTTATGCACCCATACTTTGCATTTGGGACATAAAATGGAGTTTCTACCTACTCCTTTCCTACACACTGAGCATGGCCATTTCCCGGATGGGACCGGTGCCCTATTTTCCTTCCTACAAACTAGAACTTTAATCTTAGACAGGTTAATTTTAAGGCCTTTTGATTCTAGGCCATGCTTCCATGTTTGGAATTTCTTCTCTAGTTCAGCCATTGATTCAGCTATGAGCGTTAGATCATCTGCGTATAGGAGTTCCCATGGGCAGCCGGTCTTGAACTCCACTGTTATAGCCTGAAGGGCAATAATAAATAGTAGGGGGCTAAGAACGGAGCCGTGATGAACATCAACTTTTACGCTAAACTCTTCACTATATTCGTTGTTAATTCTAACCTTGCTGACTGTTTCTTTATACATGGCTTGTATAGCTCTCACAAGCTATTCATCAACACCTAGTTTTCTAAGAGCCCACCAGATAATGGAACGGGGGGACTCTGTCAAAGGCTTTCTCCAAGTCGACAAAAGCTAAGTATAGGGGTTTACTTTTAGCTAGGTACTTCTCCTGTAGTTGTCATACAATGAAAAGTCCTATCTTTTAATCAGTTAAGATCATTGGTCTCTAGAACTTTCACAACATACTGGTGGTGCCCACTCCCCTAAATAAAATATGTCAGGAAATAGCACAATGTCAGCGATAAATCAACAACCAACACATCAAGATCATCCATTCTGTCAATGATTGTTCTACTCTTCTTAAATTTTATCCACTTTCTTACATTTATGGAAACTTGAACATTTAATGAAAGATATTTTAAAACAGAATGTGATAGAGAGGTTTGTGTGCTATTTTGACCTAGAGGGCTATACTGGCAGGAATCTAATTCTTGGTAAGTCCAATTTTACCAAACAGGCCTAAGGGTAGGAACCAGACTAAATCTTAATCACTAGGAGTAAGCCTCAATGACAAAAAAACAACAACAAAAAAAATCTACACCATAGAATGGCAGCATGGTGGGTGTGTGATATCAGCAGAGGAACTAGAATATGCAAACAGCAGTTCATTCTAGAGGTTGAGAGGAAGATCATCATGGCAACAGTTTGGATAAAACATTTTCCATTAACCCTTTAGCATCACATTACTCTATATTTACTATTGTATTTTCACAGTAAAGGCTTTATCTCACATAATTATTCACATCGAATCTATGAGATTTTGATATTATTATTATTTACTTTGAAAACAAGACCTTAACATCAGTATGAGTGGCTAGTTACGGTAGGTTTGAACAGAAAGAGGTGAGAGAATTCTGGCTGGATATGGCCGGTTTAAATGCTAAAGGGTTAAGTGAAAGACTTGCAATATGCATTGACAAGTAGTACCGGATACATGTATCAATGTGGAATTGAAAAATGGGTAACCTGGCAGTAGGCATAGATATTAAAAGACAGAATCAATATTTGGAATAACTACTTCATTATTTAAAAAAATTGGTTTCCTAAATAAAAGATGAAGCTTGGAATTAGCAAGTACAGAAATGAAGGATGACGTTTTAACTCAGAAAGAAGCCTCAGTGGAGAAGATCTGGTGAAAACCCTCCAAAAATTACAGATACTTCTATCAACAAAAGCAACAGAAAAAATTGGAACACAAAATATATGATCCAGGTATTCCACCAGCCATCTCTGATCTAAACAATGAGCCACCTACAAAGGATGAAATTATAAATGCTCTTAACCCTTTAATGTTCAAACCGGCCAAAACTGGCCAGAATTCTCTACCTCTTTCTGTTGAAACTGGCTGTAACTGGTTGCTCAAATTGATGTTACGGTGTTGTTCTCAAAATAAATACTTTCAAAATCTCATAGATTCGATATTATGTGAGATAATTATGCGAGGTAAAACCTTTACCATGAAAATATAATAGTATATATAGCGTAATGTGAATGCTAAAAGGTTAAGTTAAAAAATGTAGGCCTGGACAGAATCTCACTCAAAGCCCTTAGAAGTCCTTGATTTGCTAAGTCCCCAACTATAGAAGATATAAAGGGAAGGAGAAGGAAAAGTGCATACAGAGTGGAAGAAAGGCTGGTGAAACTACCAGTGCACAAACTGATCTGATATCATTCTTCTATCATTAGCCAGCAAGGTACTCACAATAATCATTCTTGAGAAATAAGATTTGGTCTTACATTGACCAAATCCTTACACTCTGGAACATCACTGAACAGTTGAAGGAATGGCAGGCTGCCCTCATTCTCAACTCCAACTTTGAAATCGTTTTTGACTGTGTTGATCAGAGAAGTTATTTGGTGTCTACTCCACTAATACAGAATATCCCAACACACTGTAATGAAGTAGTGCTGGTGCCACAACAAAACCACTCAGTCCACCTTGTAAGGTAGTAATGTCAGAGTCAAAATTATATGTTCTTAGCACATGCTGTAAAGTTGTTGGCATTAGGAAGGGCATTCAGCCATAGAAACTTAGCAAAAAATATAAGACATGATCACCTGACTCAAAATGTGGCAACCTATGTAAATTTGGAAAATAAACATTAAACAGTGATGCTGATGACTTTAATATCGTTTCAACAGCTGTACAAAAATGCCTATTGTCAAGTGACAGACAATAGCAGAATGTTGAATTCTTATATAATAAACAGAATTAAAACATGGATATTTATAATCATAGATGATTTTGATGGTGATTGAGTTATGCATCAAATTACATAGGCCTAATGAGCTGGCATACAGTCAGCACAAAAACAAACACTAGAGAATCTAAACTTTGCTGACATCCCAGAATGTTGAAGGCATGCAAAGACAGACAAGCTAAGATAATGAAAACTGAAATGAGGGTTAATTTCCCCTTTCACTCAATAGCAACAATTAGTATCATCCATACAAATCTCCCAGGAATCCCTCTATTTCCCCAATTGCAAATGTTCTGCTCACACAATTATTGCTGTATTTATCACTTCACTAGCTTCCACAACACATTTTTTTTTACCCTCATTTTCTCTACTATGCTGCCTCTCTACGAAGTCATCTACTCTCCGCCTCTCTCTTACACTATTATTAGTGTTGTTTTATTTATCAGTTCGCTTTCTCTTCAAAGTCATCAACTCCTATCCGTCTATTTTGCCATGAGATGCTACAGGCCATGATTTGGCTACCTACCTCACAATTTCCCCCCCACTCACCCCCTCACACCACCATAGCCTATTCGACCAATCAAACCTCAGCATGCCCCCCCCCCTCACCCACTACCAACCCTAACAACCCTGCCATTTCTACTACTACTTACCTCTCTCCTCCCCCGTCCCAGCCCAACACACCCTGCCATTATTACCACCACCACTGTTCTTCTAGCTCTGAATGTTCCTACCATTATGTATGGATGAGCTGAGAATAAATGGAGCAACCCTGAATTAATAAATGAAAATGAATATGAATCCACGAGCTACCAAGCACCCATGTGAAGCTTCAATTCAGAGACAGGAAGCACACGCACACCCCTGCAAAAATCGACCCTTCCCCACGAATGTTGACAAATGCCCCAAACTCTGAGTTGGTACCATCAATGAAAGGAAGAGCAGGAGAAACCGTAGAGATGCTAGAGCGAAAGGAAATTGATGTATGCTGTGTGCAAGAGACTAGATGGAGAGGAGAGTCTGCTAGAGTCCTTGTAAGAAAAAGTCAGTGCTACAAATTTTTCTGGGTGGGAAATGACGATGGGATGGGTGGTGTAGGTATTCTACTAGCTGACAAGTGGGTAGATAAAGTAATCTCAGTGAACAGGATAAATGCAAGAATCATTAAACTCAGACTAGTCCTGAATAAAACAATTACCACAATAATATCAGCTTACGCACCCCAATCAAGGTTGCCAGACGAACTTAAGGATAGGTTTTACGAGTCCCTAATTCACACTACTGCTCTAACAAATGACAATGACTTCCTAATCATCGCAGGAGATTTTAACGGACACGTAGGTAAACACTGTGACGGCTTCAATAGAGTCCATGGAGGCCATGGGGTTGGCACAAGAAATGAAGAAGGATTCAGACGTCTAGAATTCTGCGACGCCAATGACATGTCGATGTGTAACACAAACTTCAAAAAACCCGACAACCACCTGATCACCTATAGATCAGGGGAGCATTCTAGTCAGATAGATTTTATCCTCATCAGAGGACGTGACAGATGGACGGTCATAAACACAAAAGCCTTCCCTTGTGAGGAATGTACCTCCCAACATACCTTACGGTCAGAACTAGACGAACCTGGAAACAGAGGCCAACCTGGAGAAGAAAGATCTGGAAGCTGAAAGACCCCTCAGCCAGTAACATTTAAAGATATTTTACTCAATGACTACAACAGTAAAGAAGAACAGATAGAGACATTCAATGTAGAAGAGCAATGGGAGTTCCTAAAAAATAACTTACTAGAGGCGACGGATGAGATTTGTGGCTGGAGTAAGACCACAAGCAGGAGGAGAGTGACTTGGTGGTGGAACAATAAGGTAGATGAGGAAGTTAAGGCCAAGAGACAGGCATGGAAAGAATGGAAGAACGGGGGGAGCAAGGTACATTACATAGAGACCAAGAGGGAAGCTAGGCGACAGTATACTTAGCTAGGAGGGAAGCAGAGGATAGAAAATTCATGCATGTTTTGCAACGTGAGGACCAGAAACAGGAGGTGTTCAAGATTGCGAGGCAGTGTGTCAGAGAGAATTGTGATGTCATTGGAGAGAAGTGTATCCGGAATGATAAAGGTGAGCTCACAAGTGCTGAGAAGAAAGATGCATGGAAGAGCCATTATGATAGATTACTAAATGAGGAGAATGCATGGGAAGAAGAGACCCTATAGAGGGGCCAGCAGTACAAGTCAGCAGCAGCGTAGTAAGTAAGGCAATCAAAGATATGAAGATGGGGAAGGCAACCGGTCCATCGGGTATAGCTGCTGAGATGCTGAAGGCATCTGGGTCTGTAGGTCACACTATAACCACACATATTGTTAACTAGGTAATACTAGAAAGTGTCATACCAAAAGATTGGTGCAGTAGCATCATTGTCAACTGCTACAAAGGTAAAGGTGATGCACTAGATAGAGGAAGCTATAGAGGTATAAAGCTGATGGACCAGGCCATGAAAGTAACAGAAAGAGTTATAGCACAGTTGATTAGGGACCAGGTGAAACTAGATGAGATGCAATTTGGGTTTGTACCAGGAAGAGGCACCACTGATGCCCTCTTCCTTGTGAGGCAGTTACAGAAAAGTACCTAGCTAAAAGTAAGCCACTCTACCTGGCATTCGTCGATCTCGAGAAAGCCTTTGACAGAGTTCCACGTGCTATAATCTGGTGGGCTCTTAGAAAACTAGGAGTAGATGAATGGCTTGTGAAAGCTGTACAAGCCATGTATAGGGGGAGCAGTCAGCAAAGTGAGGATTAGCAATGAGTATAGCGAGGAATTTAGCATACAGGTTGGGGTCCACCAGAGTTCTGTTCTTAGCCTTGGAGGCAATAACGGAGGAGTTTAAGACCGGATGCCCATGGGAACTCCTGTATGCTGATGACCTCGCACTTATAGCTGAATCTATGGTAGAACTAGAGAAGAAATTCCAAACTTGGAAGCAGGGACTAGAAAGAAAGGGTCTCAAAGTCAACATGACAAAGACTAAGGTCCTTGTAAGTAGACGAGAAAACAGAACCCAGATCCCCTCAGGGAAATGGCCTTGCTCAGTATGTAGGAACTCCATTCTCTGCCCCAAATGCAAACAATGGATACACAAGAGATGTAGCGGGATCTCAGGAAGCTTAATTAAGAATATAGGCTTCACATGTAGCAGCTGTGCTGGGACAGCAAGCAGCAAACAGCCACAGGAAACAAGTACCACCAATCTCTGAGAGGGCTCTGTACAAACAGTAGACAGCTTCTGCTACCTAGGTGACCGAATTAGCAGCGGAGGTGGGTGTTCAGAAAGTACAATAACTATATATATATGTATACGAACAGCAATGTTACATGGTAGACCTGGGCGCTGAAGGTGGAAGACTTACATAGATTAGAAAGAAACGAAGCCTGCATGCTCCGATGGATGTGTAATAGTAATATACGTGAACGGCAAAGCATAAATGAATTGAGAGAGAGACTGAGCATAAGAGGAATCAAATGCTGTGTGCAAGAGAGGCGGTTGCGTTGGTATGGACATGTGATGCGTATGAAGGATGACAGCTGCATAAAAAGGTGCAGAGCACTAGAAGTCAATGGAAACCGCGGAGTGGGGAGACCCAAGAAGACCTGGGATGAGGTGATAAAAGCCGACCATACCCAATTACACCTCTCAAAGGCGATAACACACGACCGTGACCTCTGGCGTCACGCAGTAATTCAGAGTACCCGACCTCCCATGGGTACAAGCTGAAGCATATAGACAATATGCCCCCACACCCTCCCACTGCAAAAAAGCACCCAGCACTCACTGTAAATGAGGTTGGTGTTAGGAAGGGCATCCAGCTGTAGAAATCAACCCCAAATCAGTTCCTGTATGAGCAAGGCCTGGTCAGCCGACCAGACACTGCCCACAACAGGACAACCCGTCTAACCCATGCTAGCATGGAAGAACGGACGTAAAACGGTGATGATGATGATGATGATAAATGAAAGAGTAATGCTGTTGTATATATTTTAATCTTATTGATACCAAAATGCCTGAAACTGCCCCTGGTTTTACAATACTAAACTGCTTGTTTAAAGTGTTTAATTTTATGTAAGAACTTTTGTTAAGTTATGTTTTAAACACCAACTCAATGAGAAAGCTAGTTATATTACTAAACTCCTCTAAATTCTTTATTGTTTCAAAACATTGTTTCATTAGAAATTTTGTAATGAAAGAGTTAATGCTGGAAAGATAGATATCATGAAAAGAAATGTTTTACATATCAAGAAAGCACAGTGTCTGATTAGAGACAGAGGAAGATGTTCAAATGAGACATAAGAAAGCAAGTTAAGTTTTTAACATTTTGAATCCTGGTGGACAAAAAATAGCTATGGTTCTCCAGGGATGTAGTTGTTTAAATATGGAGACACTATGTCTTCACACTCTGATACATCCCATTCCACCATAATAAACTTGTCTACTATTTTTTTTTTATGGCAGCTTAATAAGGAGAAAAGGCACATCTTGTAAAAGGAGATTATTAGGGTTGGCACCAGGAGACATTTAGCTGTAAAATACTGCCTCAAAAATGACCTCATAACATGAGTCTCACAACACTAACTTTTGCGTAGTGGGGAAAATAGTCTTAAAACACTTATGGTATTGTTAGTAAATTAATGGAAATATTATTAAAAGTTAATTTAAATTTAGATTTGAAAAAATACATGTTCACATTTTAAACAAAATGAAGCATGCAAATATAAAGACACTCTCTTTGTAGAACATTACATTTTGTTTTAACACTTTTGACATCAACCCTGCTGAAACCAGCCCTTGTTGTAAGATATACAACAGTCAATTTTAAAGACTTCATACTTATATTAAAAGCTTCCATAAATTTTTAAAAGAAAGTTTTGTTAAATGATGTTTCAAATAGCAGCTTACTAATGAAAATGTTACTGATGTTAATCTTATTGTTTTCAAAATTATTTTGAAACATATAGGCAGCATATTTCATTAGAAATATGGTAATGAAAGGGTTAAAATATTAGTTGCTAAAAATACTGCCAGCACAGCTATAATCATATAAATCGTTCTTTAACTTAATGAAGTAGCCATCTGATTAGTAAGTGGTATGGCCATAACAGAATGTTATGATTTGGATGAGAAATATTTGCAAGCACATATTTATCAAGCAACCCAATTTAAAGAGTATTTACCTTAAATTTAACTCAAGGCTGCTTTACAGTAAGCCTTGTAAACATCATTTTTAAAGTTACGATTAAAACAATATTTTTAAATTGAACACAAAATTACACACTGTATTTAACTCACCTCCTTTTGGTCCTTCATAAACCTCATAGCCTTCCAAAAGAAGTTCTGGAGCAGGCTCTTCTTTAGACATGTTTACACTAAAATATAAACAAAAAAGCCAGATTTAATCACCAGTTATAGATTCCTTACAGCAAATAATTGAAACATATGCAAGGGCCTGTGTGGACGAAAACAAAAAATGTTGTACTGGAAATGAAATGAAATTTACAGCTCGCCCCTATGTAGTTTTAGCTGGCCTTTTCATAGGTTTCTTGGATGTTTTAATAGCAGGGGCTCCCTACATGGCTATTGTGGCAATACCAAATTTCCTTCAATATACTGCTTGTTTTAAAAATTAGGACCATATTTTAAACTTTAAACCAGTCAAAACTATGGATGTTCCTTCGTAGATTGGATATCTCTAAGGATCTGACCAGAATTGACTTGGACTATCAAACACCAACAACAGTCACAACAACAAAAGTGTATCTAGCATGAACTGTAAAGAGTAGTTAGAGGCTTCAAATTCTATATTTCAATGCTGGTGCCAAGAGAAAACGGATCCAGTACACACTGTAAGGTAGTTATTGTTAGGGAGGGCACCCAGCAATAGAAGCCATGCTAAATATGGAATGCATGATGAAGTCTCTGACATATTTAACCTTGGATTGTAACAACCCGTCCAACACTTGTATTGAAGACAGACATAAAATGATGATTATATTGAACCTATATTGGATGTTTTTACTCTTTAATTAGAGTGGGAGGGGCTATACCCATGACCATTTTCAGGGCTTCTGAGGCTGGTAAGAGGGAGGAAGGTAACCTCAAACTGGAGACATGTTCCAAATGCCTGTAACAGATAGGACTCAAAAGGAACACAAGTGTTAAACATTTGATGGATTAAGTTACTACCCAGTATGCTACAGCATAACACCGCCCAACACTAACAATTATGTCAGTGCACTGCCCTGAACTAGAACTTTATTTTATTGACCATGAAAGGATGAAAGATAAAGCTTGACCTCAAATCACAGTCAGAACAAATAATTGTTTCTACTTTTGGCAGCAGGCCAGCAATTATCCCAGTTCATTACCGGTGCTTTATTTTATCTACCCCATCAGGATGAAAGATAAAGTTAACCTCGGCGGAATTTGAGCTCAGAACGCAAAGGGCCATAACTCTGTCCTGCAAAGCATGGTTTCTGACGCTCTACCAATATTGCCAATCCATTTTGTCTTAAACTCTAACAACTAATTCACCTACATGTGACCATAGAAATTCATAGAGAAAGAGGAAGTGTCTCACAAGATAATTAGTGATATGGAACACACCTCTTCTCTCCATAAAGACAGGCACAACAGAGTACAGAAGACCTTCTGAACCTGTCGAGTACCTGACAACTTCTTCAGTGTTGGTGACAATAAAATTTACGCCATACATTCTGTAAATTGGTTGATCAAATGAAGACAATATAAGCTGAGCATATGACAATCTTTCTAATGCTGATACCACAACAGAATGCACACAGCACAATCTAAAGTGAGCAATACAGGTGCTATGAAAAGTGCACCCAGTACACTCCCTAAAGTGGTTGGCATTAGGAAGGGCATTCAGCCATAGAAACCATGCTAAAGGTCTGGTCTCAAGCACCATAGATATAAAATAATAACGAAAGATAACCAAATAAGAAGAATGTTAAAGAATAAGAGGATAATAAGAAAGTATACAAAGATAAATTGGATATTTAAAAGTCAGGAATAATGTATACTTTGTAAAGGAAGGGGTGTTGACATGTAATGTATGTCAACAATAACCGAGACAGTAAAAACATTGTAACAGTTTGCAATTATGCACATGCTTATTAACCTTTTTGATATCAACACACCCAAAACCACCTGTGGTTCTTATGAAATAAAACCACCCATTTTAAAACTTTTAGCATCCTGTGATGCTTTAGCAGAAAATGTCTAAAAACGAGTTTGTTAATTCATCATCATCATCATCATCATCATCAGCGTTTAACGTCCGTGTTCCACGCTTGCATGGGTTTGGACGGGGGTAGTCCCACTTGAGGCAAGAGTGATTGTCTTGCTCGCATAGGACTGTCTGGCAGGTTTTCTACAGTTGGATGCCCTTCCTAACACCAACCACATTTACAGTGTGGGTCTGGGAGGTTTTTACCGTGTTGCCTACACGGCCACATTACAGCGTGGACTGTGTGTTTTTTTGTCGTGACACCTACACGATCTCATTTGTTTCGGCCTCGATGGCGCGGCACCAACATAACTTTACATAGAACGGGGTGGTGTGGATCGGGTGGGGGTGGTGGGACGGGGTGTATTTGTTAGAGATGCCTACTGGCTGGAGTAGGTTTTACTATATATTTAGGTAAGGCGGGTCTTCTCTGTTACTGAGTACCGCCAAAGGTCTCGGTCCAGTGACATTGTCTTGGAGAGGTGTAAGTGTGTGATGTCGGAGTTTATCAGCTCGTCCCAGGTTTTTCTAGGTCTGCCTATTCCGTGACTACCGTCTATCTTTATTGCCCTGCACTTTGTTATACAGCTATCGACTTTCATGCGCATCACGTGTCCATACCAACGTAGCCTTCTCTCGAGTAAACAACATCTGATCCCTCTTATCTCTAATTTATTCCTTAGTTCGTTTATGCTTTGCCGTTCACGTATATTACTGTTACACATCCAGCGGAGCATGCAAGCTTCGTTCCTCTCTAGTCTGCGTATATCCTCTGCACACAATGCCCAGGTCTCACTGCCATGCAGCATTGCTGTTCGTATGCAGGCATCGTACAACCTGCCTTTCATTTTTAGTGAGAACCCTTTAGCAGCTAATAGTGGTATAAGCTCTCTGAACTTTTTCCAACCAGTTCTGACTCTAGCTACAGTACTTTCAGAGCACCCTCCCCCACTGCTGATTTTATCGCCCAGGTAACGGAAGCTGTCCACTATTTCTATAGAACCCTCTGCGCAATTGAAAGAGCTAGTAGTTTGTGGGCACTTGCTGCTACTTATTGCACCAGAGCACCGGCCACATGTAAAATCTATGTTCTTAGTTAGCCTACCTGTGATCCCACTACATCTTTTATGCACCCATACTTTGCATTTAGGACATAAAATGGAGTTTCTACCTACGCCTTTCCTACACACCGAGCACGACCATTTCCCAGAAGGGACCGCCGCCTTGTTTTCTTTCCTACAAACTAGTACTTTGGTCTTAGCCAGGTTAATTTTAAGTCCTTTTGACTCTAGGCCGTGCTTCCATGTTTGGAATTTCTTCTCTAGCTCGGCCATTGATTCCGCTATGAGTGTCAGGTCGTCTGCGTATAGGAGTTCCCATGGGCAGCCTGTCTTGAACTCCTCTGTTATGGCCTGAAGGGCAATAATAAATAGTAGTGGACTGAGAACAGAGCCCTGATGGACGCCGACTTTTACGCTAAACTCTTCACTATATTCGTTGTTAATTCTAACCTTGCTGACTGTTTCTTTATACATGGCTTGTATAGCCCTCACAAGCCATTCGTCAACGCCTAGTTTTCTAAGAGCCCACCAGATAATGGAGCGGGGGACTCTGTCGAAGGCTTTCTCCAAGTCGACAAAAGCTAAGTAGAGGGGTTTACCTTTAGCTAGGTACTTCTCTTGTAGTTGTCGTACTATGAAAAGAGCGTCTGTGGTACTTTTGCCTGACACAAACCCGAACTCATGTTTATAAAATCTTTACAAGTGAACAGATCATTGTGAACATTTGCAATAAACTAAAGATGTGATGCAGTCGTAGTGCTATTTTATACTTTTCAGGAGTGCCTTGCTAATGTGGTTTTATGTGGTACAGGATGTTAAGAGTCAAATTAAAATCTTTCAACATAATTCTATGTAAGAAGCTTTTATTATGTTATAAATTATGGCGGTGGATTGGCAGTATCGGTAGAGGGCTGGACACCATGCTTTGACGCATAGAGTTACGGCCCTTGCCATTCTGAGTTCAAATCTCGCTGAAGTTAACTTTGCCATTCATCCTTACGGGGTCGATAAAATAAAGTACCAGTAATGCGCTGGAATAATTGCTAGCCTTGTGCCAAAAGTAGAAACAATTATGTTATAAATACCATCTGATTAATGAAATATTTAATCATTTTAGTTAATCCCCCAACTTCTTCAGTAAATAATTCAAATGCAGTGTATTTCACAAGAAATATGGTAATGAAAGGGTTAACAAGGTAAAAATTGACCTCAATTGAGGGACACATAAGTATTGTCATTACATTAACAACGGCAGCAATTTGGAAAAGAATATCAATAGAATTTATTACTAACTCTTTTGATATCAAATTGCCTGAAAACACTCCTGGTTTTATGCTATAAAGCTGTTTATCTAAAAACCTTCCACCGTAATTTTATGTAAAAACTAGACCACCCGCAACCCATTGGGTCACATTCACTTCAAAATATTTTTTTTAAATCATGTTCACTTAAAATATACACATACATGCATATAATGTGAAATGAAACTGGAAGGCCCATATATATATATGTATGTGTGTGTCTGTGATCTATATACACTGGTCACACACACACTCACATATATATATACACCCAGTCCATGCTGTAAAATGGCGCTGGTGTTAGGAAGGGCATCCAAACAGTGTATAAATGCCAAAACGCTTATCAGCACAGCAACAAATAGGAGCTACAACAAAATATGAAGACGTCACATCTCAGAGTTGCAACACTTAATGTTGGCACTCTCAGAGGTAGATCTGCTGAAATAGCAGAGATGCTGGAGAGAAGGCATGTGGATGTGTGCTGCGTGCAAGAGGTGCCTCTGCGTGACTAGCCGTAGGCAAACATCTTAGCTATAAGCTTTTCTGGGTAGGTAAGGATGATGGGTTAAGGGGAGTAGGCCTTTTCCTGACTGAGAGATGGATCAATAAGACAATAGAGATAGTTTGAGTTAGTAATCGAATAATTAAGCTTAGATTAGTTGTAGGCAGGAGACTACTGACAATCATCTCTGCCTATGCTCCCCAAGCAGGCCTAGGCAAAGATGAGAAAGACTACTTTTACGAGCAACTTTTACAAACAACCGCAATGACAGAAGACGGAGACATCGTTATGCGAGCAGGGGACTTCAATGGTCATGTTGGACAGCTCCAGGATGGTTACAATGGGGTACATGGTGGACACGGTTACAGCTCAAGAAATGAAGGAGTGAGACTTCTTGAATTTTGTGATACAAGTACATTGATTATTTGCAACACAAACTTCCAGAAACCTGCCAACCACCTAATAACCTACAAATCTGGCGAGCACATAAGCCAGATTGACTTCTTACTAGTTAGGCAGTGGGACAGGCAGATAGTGTCTAATACCAAGGCATACCCTGGGGAAGAATGTACCCCACAGCATAGGTTAGTTGTTAGTGATATCTCAGTAAGCAAGAGATGGAATGAGACATACAGGAAGGTGTGGAGAAGAAAGGTTTGGAAGCTAAAAGACTTTTCACTAAAATACAAATTTATGAAAGCCCTTCAAGATGTGTATGATGAAAAAGTAGACGATTTAGAGACGTATGACATAAATAATAACTGGAATTTCTTACGTGACAACTTACTGCAGGCTACTGATGAAACTTGTGGCTGGAGCAGAGCTCCAACCAGACAGAGAGTGACCAGGTGGTGGAACAGCACAGTAGATAAGGCCATTAGAGACAAAAGACTAGCATGGAAGGCTTGGAAAAAGGGTGGGAGTAGGGAAGAATATATAGCCGCTAAGAGAGAAGCTAGATGTCAGGTGTACTTAGCACGCAGGGAGGCTGAGAGTAGGAGGTTTGCCAATGTTCTGCGACGGGAAGATCAGAGGCGTGCAGTGTTCCACATTGCAAGGGAGTGTGTCAATGCAAATCAGGATGTTGTTAGAGATAAATGTGTCCGGAACAATGTCGGTGTACTTAGTGTCATGAATGATCAGAAAAAGGAGGCCTGGAAATGTCATTGAGATACTGATCAATGTGGAGAACGAATGGGAGAGAGAGAAATTACCCTTAGTAGATCCGACAGAGGGACCAGCTATTGAGATTGACGAATATAGGGTCCAAGGGGCGATTAAAGAAATGAAAAATGGTAAGGCTGCTGGACCATTGGGAATATTTGCTGAGATGCTGAAGGCATCAGGGGACGTAGGCACTAAGCTGGTGGCATGCATCATCAATCAGACTATGGGTGGTGTCATACCCAATGACTGGTGCAGCAGTATTCTCATAAATTGCTACAAAGGTAAAGGGGATGCTCTAAAGAGGAGCAATTATAGGGGTATAAAACTGATGGATCAGGTTATGAAAGTGGCAGAAAGGATATTAGCACAACTAATTAGAGGAAGGGTCAAACTAGACGAGATGCAGTTTGGTTTTGTGCCTGGGAATAGTACAACAGATGCCCTCTTCTTGGTGAGACAATTGCAAGAGAGGTTCTTAGAGAAAAATAAGGCACTATACTTAGCCTTTGTTGACCTAGAGAAGGCCTTTGATAGGGTACCCCGATCTGTCATCTGGTGGTCCCTAAGGAAACTAGGTGTTGAGGAATGGCTTGTGAGGACAGTGCAAACTTAGTACAGAGGTACTGTCAGTAAAGTCAGAGTAGGAATGGAGTTTAGTGAGGAATTCCAGATACAAGTAGGAGTACATCAAGGTTCGGTCCTCAGCCCACTCTTGTTCATTATAGTCCTCCAAGCCATAACAGAGGAGTTTAAGACTGGCTGTCCATGGGAACTTCTCTATGCTGATGATCTGGTTCTTATAGCAGAATCAGTAGAGGAGCTAGAGAATAAATTCTGGCTATGGAAACAGCAGTTGGAAGCAAGAGGACTAAAAGTAAACCTAGCAAAGACAAAGTGTTGATGAGTAGAAAAGAGGACAAAACTGATTCCGTCAGGGAAATGGCCATGTTCGATATGCAGAAAAGGAACTGGCATAAATTCTATAAAATGCACACAATGCAGATCCTGGGTACGCAAGAGATGTAGCGGGATAGCAGGCAAACTAACAGGTAGAGAGAAATAAGTATGCAGTAGATGTACAGGGAAATTAGACAGTAGAAGTCGCATTGATAGACACATTTTTCAAATGCAGGAGGGCGCTATAGAAGTGGTGGATAGCTTCCGGTACCTAGGAGATCAGATTAGCATGGGAGGAGGGTGTTCCGAGGCCATAGTATCTAGAATAAAGACAGGTTGGAAGAAGTTTAGGGAGCTGCTTCCTCTGCTGACGAAGAAGGGTTTCTCCCTGCGTACGAAAGGCCGGTTGTATGATGCCTGTGTGAGGAGCGCGATGCTGCATGGTAGTGAGACATGGGCAGCAACTGCAGAGGATATGCGACGGCTGGAGAGAAATGAGGCAAGCATGCTCCGTTGGATGTGCAGTGTCAATGTGCGTGAACGACCCAGCATGAATGTGTTGAGAGAGAAACTGTGTCTGAGAGGGTTAGAATGTAGTGTACGGGAGAGGAGACTGAGGTGGTATGGACATGTGATGCGCATGGAGGATGACCGATGGGTGAAGAAGTGCCAGGAAATGCCAGTTGAAGGAAGACGTGGTAGAGGTAGACCACGAAAAACATGGGCGGAGGTGGTGAGAACAGTGCTCAGATCGCTGAAGCTCACGGTGGAGATGACGAAGGACCGTGACAAGTGGAGAGATGCTGTGCTGAATAAGACCCGTCCCACCCTTGCAAGCAGGGAAGAGCGGACGTAAAATGATGATGATAACACCGCCAGCTCTCTCTTCCATTCTCCTTCTGTCTCTTCTCCCTCTGTTTATGAAGGTACCCAGAAAACCCCATATCTCGAGAACCTGTGCTTCAATTTACGTGAAACTTGTTTTATTCCCTTTGTATTCCCATTTCAGGGGCAACTTCCTTTCAAAGTATTTTCCCATTATGCGCCCCTTTGGCTGTATTACATTACAGACAAGCAAGCAAGATATCACAGACTTTTAGTAATATACTAGACCACAGGTTCTCAACCCATTTCGGCCAAACGCTTCCTTTTTGCTCCTTGAAATCATGAAATTACCCTATATTTCCATTTTTCAATATACTATTAATTTTGATATCAGTAGATTACTACAAAATTGATATTAACAATATTCCAAAAATACCATTGCAGAAATACATTCCTTGAAAGGAAGTATATAAATTTAAAAAAAAAAAGAAACATAAATGTTCTTTTTTATGAATAAGGACCAGTTGAATTTGTTATATTCCCACCAGGTGGTACCAGCCATTTTGAACATTTATACAAGAGCAAGTCTGTCTATCCAAAGAGTGCTCTTATTTGGAAGAAAGTGGCAATTATATCGTTTCAAAGCTTTCCAATTTTCCCTTTAATGAAACAGACAGAATAAATGTTGATATCTAACTTGATGTCCCCTCCGCTTTGTGAGCTTAGAAACCATGGAAGAGGGTTTTCATGATCATGTAAGAGGGTATATTTATTAGTAAATGGTAAAATATATACAACAAATGAGTAAATGAATTGTGGTTGATGGTAAAAAAAAAAAAAAATTGTTAGTTTGCTTCGTAACTATAGCATATCCAAGTTTTCCGATAAATCGACTTACTTTAACATTTCAATGGGACCCTTGAGCTTCATGGAGTCTAGCTAACTCTTTGTCGTCAGGCTGGATTTTCATAAGATGTAGCTGGAGATCTCCATGTGTAATTTAAATTGTAGCGGTTGCGAGCCTTACTGTGCAGTCTGGAAACAGCGCTGAACCCCCTCTTGACTAAGTATGAGCTTAGAAAAGGCAGAGCACATCTCTTAGCCTCTGCATGTAGGAGTGGAAATCAACGCTGAATTTTCTCTAGCATCCAAAAAAAGGGGTTCACCTATTTTGATCATGTCATCTGTTTGAAGTTCAATGAATTCTTCCTGAAATTTAACGTCCAAATCGTCGATGTTAGCTATGAAGGGATCTGCTATCCACATTGGGATGTCCATCTGCAAAAGGTCGACAAACTGTTTTCTCATGTTGTCTTGTAGCACACGGAGGTGAGCGGTATAAATTTGGAGTTGGTCATCACTCAATGTTTTGAACATTGGCGACACTAGGAAAATTATAGAATTCCAGTTGACAAAGATTCCTTTCGATGACATTCAATTCAGCCAGGAATGTTTTCACAGCATTCCTTGCTTTAAGCAAGGTGATCCCTCCCCGCCCCACTGCAAAGCCATAATGAGGTTATTGTATTCGTCGAAGATGTCGGCGAGGTAGGCGCAGTCTTGCCTCACATTGAAGGTTTTCTTGTACAGTTCTGTGTTGCGTGCTCAAAGAAACAATGATAGAGTTGAAGCGAAAGGCACTTGCCCTTTGAAAGCCACCTCACTTCAGTAATAAGGAGCAACTTGACGAATTCTCGTCATTATCTTGGCACAGTTGCCAGAAAATTCATTCATTGAAGGCATGGCCTTTGATAAAATTGATGACATCAATGGCCACCTGCAAAGACTTGCTCAGTGGCTCACTGAGTTTCTTCGCAGCCAAGTCTTGTCGATGACACAATGAACAGCAAATACAAATGGATTTTCTCTCTTCAGAAGAGTGACGAAACCCTTATGTCGGCCGACCATTGCTCTTGCACCGCCTGTAGCACATGATACAATGCTGTTAAGAGGTATCGCTTTTTCTTCAAGGTATCCCTTGACAGATTCAAAGATGGTGGCACCTTTAGTATCTGTGGCTAGATTCAGAGTGAAGAGAAGCTCCTTGTGCATTTCGTTTTGTGGAAAAATCGCACGTATTCCAGCAGTATGGACTGATTCCCGGAAAGCGTGCTTTCATCAAGTTGCAAAGCAAATTGTGTCAATTTCAAGATGTTGCATAATTTATGTTCAACCTTTTCCACCATTTCGTCAATGCATCTCTTTATTCAGTCGTTACTCAGCGGAATACGTTTTAAGGTCTTTAATGGGTTCTAATATAGTACTGTTGAAAGAACTTGAGATGACAGGAACTACCAATGTTTCTCCTAAGGAATGGGGCTTGCCACATATTGCGATTATGTTGACAATATTATAAGATGCGATAAGTCCATCAACATTTGAAGCTTCAACTTTTGAAAAGGCAGAAGAAATCAGTGTTGTTTTCTGAAATTGGTCCCTAAGAGTCTGAAAGTGTGCTAAATCTTTATATCTCTTATCGGGGTGCCCCACCTCCAGGTGTCTACGCAAACTTGACGGCTTCATTGCCTTATTCGAAAAGGACTCTTTACAAATTAAACACATGGGTGACAGGATGTTCGACGGCGATGGGATGAATCCAAACCACAAGTAATCAATGCTGTACTGCCTGCATTTTTTCTTCATTGCTCAGGCCATTATTGAATGTGTTTGGTAAAATCATGCAAAGATTCGCCTATATAATTATGTATAAGGAACTTACTATAATGGGTCCTATTCCTGTATGATAAAGTTTCAAGTAATGTTCTGGAATAACACTTTGTAATAAATGCAACTGCAATGATGCTGCAATTGTAATGGATGACTGTTGAAGACTGTAAAAGCCCTTCCTTAAGCCCAAGGCTATAATAGAAGACTTGATCGTAGTATGTAGTAGAATACAGCCACAGTCAGTTTATTTTGAGAAGCTGAGCAAACTGGAGCAACGTGAAATAAAGTGTCTTGCTCATGAACACAACGCAAAGTCCAGTTTGAGAATCAAACTCACAACCTTGCGATTGTAAGCTCGACGCTCTAACCATTAAGTTATGCATCTTCATGTGTTATTTTAGTATTTTACCTCCTCATAACTGTTAAGGTTTTCCCCAAAACTTTAACAGTTATGGGGAGGATAATATTTCATGCAATGTAAAGCTTATAAATTACTAAAATATAATATGAAATAAGTAAGATGCAAGACTCTAGCAGGTCCGAGTACCCAGCTGAGTGCAAGAATGTAAGCAAGATGCAGACCCCCAGCCCATCTGAAGAGTCAGTATCTCTGCTAGAATACTAACTCGGTCTGTGATAATTCAAACCTTGCTAGCAGGGAAAAAAGGTAAATAAAGATGAGGAAGAAATTCCAGTCTTGGTGTTCATAACTTAACCTAAATTGGAGAACAGACAAGCTTTTCATATTAATAAAAAGGTGTATTATGTAATTTTTCGTGCCTTAGTTTTCTAAGACTACTGGATGATTGAATTTAGATATATGTACCTAGCTAAAAGTAAGCCACTCTACCTGGCATTCGTCGATCTCGAGAAAGCCTTTGACAGAGTTCCACGTGCTATAATCTGGTGGGCTCTTAGAAAACTAGGAGTAGATGAATGGCTTGTGAAAGCTGTACAAGCCATGTATAGAGGGAGCAGTCAGCAAAGTGAGGATTAGCAATGAGTATAGCGAGGAATTTAGCATACAGGTTGGTGTCCACCGGGGCTCTGTTTTTAGCCCTCTCCTGTTCATCATAGTCTTGCAGGCAATAACGGAGGAGTTTAAGACCGGATGCCCATGGGAACTCCTGTATGCAAATGACCTCGCACTTATAGCTGAATCTATGGTAGAACTAGAGAAGAATTTCCAAACTTGGAAGCAGGGACTAGAAAGAAAGGGTCTCAAAGTCAACCTGACAAAGACTAAGGTCCTTGTAAGTAGACTAGAAAACAGAACCCAGATCCCCTCAGGGAAATGGCCTTGCTCAGTATGTAGGAAAGGTGTAGGTAGGAAGAACTCCATTCTCTGCCCCAAATGCAAACAATGGGTACACAAGAGGTGTAGCGCGTTCTCAGGAAGCTTAATTAAGAATATAGGCTTCACATGTAGCAGCTGTGCTGGGACAGCAAGCAGCAAACAGCCACAGGAAACAAGTACCACCAATCTCTGAGAGGGCTCTGTACAAACAGTAGACAGCTTCTGCTACCTAGGTGACCGAATTAGCAGCGGAGGTGGGTGTTCAGAAAGTACAATAACTAGGGTAAGAACGCGATGGAAGAAGTTCAGGGAACTACTGCCACTGCTAGCTGCAAAAGGCTTTTCCCTCAAAATGAAAGGCAGACTGTATGATGCGTGTATCATCACCGTTTTACGTCCGTTCTTCCACGCTAGCATGGGTTAGACGGGTTGTCCTGTTGTGGGCAGTGTCTGGTCGGCTGACCATGCCTTGCTCATACAGGAACTGATTTGGCTTGATTTCTACAGCTGGATGCCCTTCCTAACACCAACCTCATTTACAGTGAGTGCTGGGTGCTTTTTCGTGGCGCCTACACGTCCACTTTACAGTGTGGGCTGGGTGCTTTTTTGCCGTGGGGGGTGTGGGGGCATATTGTCTATTGTCCATATTGTGTATACGAACAGCAATGTTACACAGACCTGAGCGCTGAAGGTGGAAGACTTACGTAGATTAGAAAGAAACGAAGCCTACATGCTCCGATGGATGTGTAATAGTAATATACGCGAACGGCAAAGCATAAATGAATTGAGAGAGAGACTGAGCATAAGAGGAATTAAATGCTGTGTGCAGGAGAGGCGGTTGCGTTGGTATGGACATGTGATGCATATGA
Organism: Eledone cirrhosa; assembly: GCA_964016885.1. NCBI lineage: Eukaryota > Metazoa > Mollusca > Cephalopoda > Octopoda > Eledonidae > Eledone > Eledone cirrhosa. The sequence goes on from OZ024741.1 coordinate 88,554,965, forward strand.
AGGATGACAGCTGCATAAAAAGGTGCAGAGCACTAGAAGTCAATGGAAACCGCGGAGTGAGGAGACCCAAGAAGACCTGGGATGAGGTGATAATAGCCGATCTTATCCAATTTCACCTCTCAAAGGCGATGACACACGACAGTGACCTCTGACGTCACGCAGTAATAGAGTACCCGACCTCCCATGGGTACAAGCTGAAGCATATAGACAATATGCCCCCACACCCTCCCACTGCAAAGTGGTCGTGGAGGTGTCACGGCAAAAAAGCACCCAGTCCACACTGTAAAGTGGACGTGTAGGCGCCACGGAAAAAAAGCACCCAACACTCACTGTAAATGAGGTTGCTGTTAGGAAGGGCATCCAGCTGTAGAAATCAACCCAAAATCAGTTCCTGTATGAGCAAGGCGGGTCAGCCGACCAGACACTGCCCACAACAGGACAACCCGTCTAATTCATGCTAGCATGGAAGAACGGACGTAAAACGGTGATGATAATGATGATAACATGAATGTGATGTTGAACTTGCTTACATGCATAGGTTAAATGGATTATCTAGTTCTGCTATTTGACAAGTCAAGATGACTGCACCTTGCTCACATGTTCTATTTTGACAAGTTTTCTATGGCCTTTTCTAATGCCAAATACTTAACAGCATGCACTGAGTACATTTTATTGAGGCACTAATACAGAGTGGACTGGTGGATTTTATCGTGGCACCAAGACTATGATCATAACTGGTGTACAATCTTGTCTGGTTGACAGAGAGATGGCCTGATTGCACAAATATTTCCTACATTGACCAGATTTAATTAGTGCAAACATATTGCCTACAATTCCATCTCAACACTGAGTGACTGGAGACTTCATTCAAAATGACCATATTTCTAATGAAACACTCATCATTATCATCACCATTTTACGTCCGTTCTTCCACGCTAGCATGGGTTAGACGGGTTGTCCTGTTGTGAGCAGTATCCAGTCGGCTGACCTTGTCTTGTTCATACAGGAACTGATTTTGGGTTGATTTCTACAGCTGGATGCCCTTCTTAACACCAACCTCATTTACAGTGAGTGCTGGGTGCTTTTTTCCGTGGCGCCTACACGTCCACTTTACAGTGTGGGTTGGGTGCTTTTTTGCTGTGGCACCTCCACAACCACTTTGCAGTGGGAGAGGGTGGGGTCTTCTGTATTACTGCGTGACGCCAGAGGGCGCGGTCGTGTGTCATTGCCCTTGAGAGGTGCAATTGGGTATGGTCGGCCTTTATTGCAAGTACAGTGCATCTTCGTTTATCCGGATATCGCTTTTCCGAAATTCGATTTACCGGACGGCTATTTCTATACTACAAACAATGTGTATTTGAAGCGGCCAAGATGTTTTGCGGGAATCAACACGGAGAACTTGCCGGTCACCAATCGGAACTCGAAGAATGCTTGGGTAACTCTAGAAATTTTTGGCGAGTGGTTTCACAAAGTTTTCGTTCCGTTTGTCCATTTTGCTTTGGCTAAGATGGGGGTGAAGACAAAAGCGATTCTTGTTTTGGACAATTGTGCAGCGCATCTGGATGAGGAGGACTTGATTTCGGCAGATGGACAGTTTCAGGCAGCATTTCTTCCGGCGAACATTACGTCACTTATTCAGCCAATGGACCTGGGAGTTTTGGAGACACTAAAGCGGATTTACAGAAAATAATTGCTGCGGGATTTGATCAGAAAAGAGGACATGGGAATGATACCATTTTTACGTGTGATAAACATGAGGGAGGTGGTTGACCGTTCAACTGTTGCATGGGACTCGATAACTGAGGAAACTTTGCGTCGATCGTGGAAAAAATTGATGTCGGATAAGAACAAGGACAATTACGAAATTCCAATTACGGACGAAGCGCTTTAACGGGTTTGACAGAAATTGCTGGTGAGAGTTCGACGGAAGATTTGATCGAATGGTTTGAGAATGACGGTTTAGGGTATGAACATTTTGATGACGTCGGAATTGTTGAACACGTAAGTCGAAAGGGGGATGACGAAGAAGAGGAAGTTCTAGTCGAAAAAGTTGTTGAGAAATGCCCCGTGACGCATGCGGAAGCATATCATCATATAGACCAATTTTTAACATATTTGAGGTATGAGGGACTGGCGGATCTGGTTAGCACTGCGATATGTTTACGTTGGCGGGAAATGGTAGCGGAACGACGAGCTTCGTCGCGGAAACAATCTTCTATTTATTAATTTTTAAAAAAGTACTAACTTTTTATGGTTTGACTCAATTCAGTTTTACCAAGTTTTTAGTTATTCTTATGTTTGTTTAATTAATTTTCTTATAAATTCTAGCTGTTCTTTTGTTATTCTAATAAACTTTCTTTACTTAGCATTTGTCTTTTATTTTGACTAAAAGAAGCCAAAACATTAGAAACCACGAGCATTATGTAACTGAGATTTTTAGAATTCACTTAACCGGATCTTTTTCTAACTGTTTGGTTTTGACCGTCCGGATAAGCAAAGATGCACTATATTGCAAGTAATGCAGACTTTTAGAGGATTTACAATTTATCATTTCATTGTTAAAATGGTATATGTAACATAACAAAAGGTTCTATAACAAATTGTTGGGAAATTTTTAATTCAAGTAGGAACTCTTTTAAAATAGGTGGGTTTGTTTTACATATCCAGAGGAGGTTCAGTATCAAACATGTTAACCAGTGTTGCAGGCTGAAATTATATGGACAGGTTTTACTAGAGACCTAAGAACAGTGGCAGAACTTGGGTGCCAAGCCCTAATGAAGCTTGCACTCATTATTATGGTAGCAAGTAGATAAGTTTTCAATTTGAAGTTTAATTCTTCACCAGGGGTGGGGGAATATGGAGAATAGTTAATGCCTTAGTATTTGTTCCAGCTCACTATGCTCTGAGTTTCAATCCCTCTGAGGTCAACTTTGCTTTTCATCCCTCCAAGGACAATAAATAAAGTGCCAGTCCAGTCAGTACTGGAGTAAATTCTTAAAGATTGGCAGAATCATTAGAGCATCAAACAAAATGCTATGTGCTATTTGTTCCAGCTCTTTATGTTCTGTGTTCAAATCCTGTTTGGTTTAACTTTGTCTTTGATGCTTCTGGGAATCAATAAAATAATGGAATTAATATTATTGATTTCCCTTTCCCCAAAAATTCATTGGTCTTGTGCCTAAATTAAAAACAATTATTATGTTAGCAAAATAGACATCAGTTTAACTTCTGTGTAAATATGGAACTATATACACACACATACATATGTAAATGTGGTACCATGTATATATATATATATATTAGAATGGTTGTTTAAAATAGTGTAGTACTTAAAACATTAACTGAATGAGCACTCACAATACATGTAACCAGTGCAAATTTTATTTTCAAAGTTTCATTTTGGTCACATGTAGCTGTGTGGTGTAATTGATCAAACATTTGTTCTGTTGACATAAAGCTGGGTTGTAGTACGAGGAATATAGGGTAGAAAAGCTATTTATAGTAGAATACTAAATGTGTGTGTGTATATTTGATAGTTAATGGATTTGTATTGCATGTTCTAAGTGAGTGTATTTGTACCTATTGGAAAGTGAGTGTTTTAAGTGGTAACAGTTTATATAAAAAATACAGGAATTGACATATTGGTAATTCATTTGTGGGAGAATATTAACAGAAATGTTGAGTTGTATTTGGTGAAAAAATTTTGGATGGGTTATCTTATTACTCTATGGTTGGTCAAGAAAGAAAATGGTCAGTACAGGTATATTTTTATATTTGCTTGTATTCTCTTCCTATATGTTTTTCCGGAAATTGTGATAACAGATACTTTCAAAATATCCTACCATCAATGTTTCCTATAATTTTTTCTAACTATTGCACAGAAACATTTCAAAGCTACTGAGCCACTACATCAAAACAGCATTTACACTACTGCACAGCTTACAGGAATGTTGCCCATCTCTCATTTTCAGTAATATTAACATAATTATTCTCATGAATTCATGAAGATGAACACATGTTTACATCACTGAATTATCTTATTTACCAAAGTTCAACTCTTAACTTTTAATCTGCTTTTAAAATATCTCTTCTCAATACTACCATCCCAAACCACATATTTTCCCTTTTATATATGCACATCCTGGTTGACTAAGAAATATTGGGAACATTTGAAATGTAGTCGTCCCAATATAAATACTTGTAATAGTTGAGAAAATTAGGTAAAGTACCTCAAGAGATGCAAGATTCACTCCTTCACAGATGCCTCAGCCCCCTTTTTTACTGTTCCCAGAAGTACTCTAATTTTCTTAACTATTATGTATAGTGATCGACTATTGTTATAGTCATTTACGTTAGGCCAACTACATTTCATATATATGTGTGTGTATATATATATATATTGATGATCGATTCCAACCGTGAATATCCCCACTGAAAGTTTCGTGAAATAGTCTTTTAAGACTATACAGAGCATTTGTAGTTTTTCCAAATTGAAGGTTGAGTATTTTAAACTTTATTTTATTCTGAGTTAAGGCTCTATTGATTTTTCCCTGGATTTCACCAAATTCTGTGGATGAATCTATATCCTGATTCTTTTTGAATTGAGTTTGAATTATTTTCCCACATCTTATGTTAACTATTTTTCCATTTTGACGCTATAGTCACATATATTATGGAATATTGTTGGTTTCTTGCTACAATAATTTCTATACTTTTCATTTATATATCTATATATATATATATATAGAGAGAGAGAGATGGAGGACAGCATTTCATATGCCACTGTAAGAGGGATTATGAGAGATTATCAATGAATAAGAAAAAATAAAAAGCAGTGACATGACATGTACACCTCAAATTTAAATAAAATCCAATCTTGTTTTAGAAACTGCAACTGGTGTTCTGAAAGAGTCACACTTAGCAACTTCACAAAAATAGATTGACCAAATAAGTATAGAGGCTGTTGTGATTAACTTGAACCTACCGAAGTGGTTAAAAAAATAAAAGTACACACACATCATTTATACAGATGTTAAGATAATGGTAGTAATATACAATATATACACAAAAAATAATATCATTATATATATATTTTATATATATAAAATCCCATGTCACGACCAAAATGCTATCTCTAAGATCACATGTTAGAACTAGTGTTTATCATCATTATTTTACACCCGCTTTCCACCCTGGCATTGGCTGGTTCTTTAGAGCTCTCGTAAGTTCTTATTCTGAGTTACTAGACAGATGAAGACCATGCCTCACTCATATGATACATGTTGGGCAATGTTTGTCCAACAGAATACCTTTCCTAACACCAACCACTTTACAAAGTGTAGTGGGTGCATTTTATTATGGTGCCAGCACTAGGGAGGCAATCAATTCCTTGGCATAAACAAAGAATCCACTTTACATTGTCTCTGCTTGATTGCAATCCACTTTACAGAGTGTACTGGGTGCATTTTATTGTGGTATTAACTCTACACAGATAGCCTTATTCGCTGCAAAGCTAGTCAGTCTTCTTTAATCTATATAGTTGCCATTCTTACAAAGAATGGCATGACTGAGAATGTGATTAGAAGAGGATCAATAGTCAAAAGTTAAAAGAGAAGACAGTATGACTGTCTTGGGAGACGAGAGGGAGACGAGCAGTGGTAGATTAGAAAACAGTATGAGCAATGTGATGTGTCAAGGTAGGAGAGAATGAGTAATGGATAAGCATAAAAAGGGAGATGTTTAGAGTCGCAGTATATGGCAACTAAGAGTTTCATAGGGGGAGGAGGAGACAAACACCTATATAGAGAACAATTGGAAGTTTCTCTGTGACAACTTGCTGTGGGTTACTGATGAAATCTGTGGTTGAAGCAAGGTTCCAACCAGATAGGTCAGTAATGGAATAGTACTAAAGACATGACATAAAAGTTAAGAGACAGGTTTGGAAAAACTGGAAGAGAAGGTCAGCAAAAAACAATATCAAATAACTAGAAAAGGAGGTAGATGGCAGATTTACATAGCACATAAAGATAAGCTGTAAGCAAGAGGTTTGCCAATGTTCTGTAACATAAGGATCAGAAGAGTGAGATGTTCTGTGTCAGTGTGAATCAGAACGTCATAGGGGAAAAAGTGTGAAATGACACTGATGCACTGATACTCTGAATAAAGAAACTTGGAAATGTTATTATGAGAGGTTGATGAATGTGAAGAATGAGTGAAAGAAAGAGGGGCTGCCTCCAATAGTCCCAACAGAGGGACTGTGGCTATTAAGCAAATGAAAATAGAAAATGCTGCCAGATCATCAGAAATATTCACTGAAATGCTGAAAACATCCACCTAAATAGGCCTCAAGCTAATCACTAACATAGTCAAAAAGATAATATATGATGATGTCACACCCAATGACTGGTGTAGCTGTACAATCATTAATTGTTACAAAGAAATAATACTTTGAAAAAGAGAAACTGTAGAGGCATTAATCCTTTTGATACCAAACCACCCCTAGTTCTACACAATACAAAACTGTGTAAGAACTTTTGTTAGATTGTTTCAAATATCAACTCAATAATTGTTTCTACTTTTTGGCACAAGGCCATCAATTACTCAGTGCATTACTGGTACTTTATTTTATCGACCCCGTAAGGATGAAAGGCAAAGTTAACCTTGGCGGGATTTGAACTCAGAATGGCAAGGGCCATAACTCTATACGTCAAAGCATGGCGTCCGACCCTCTACCAATACTGCCAATCCACCGCCCTATTCTTAATAATTGTTTCTACTTTTGGCACCAGGCCAGCAATTATCCCAGTGCATTACTGGTACTTTATTTTATCGACCCCGTAAGGATGAAAGGTAAAGTTAACCTCGGCGGGATTTGAACTCAGATCATAAAGGGAGGTAACTATATGCTTCAAAGCATGGCGCCCGACCCTCTACCGATACTGCCAATCCAATGACACTCCATCTGACTCCTCTTATATCCATTTTTTCTCTGAGTTTACCCATGTTTTGTTGTTCATTTCTCTCCAGCCTTCACTGCTCATGTTTCACTACCATGCAGCATCACACTTCACACAGCTAACCTTTCATTTGTAGGGAGAAAACTTTTGTTGTTAACAACTTGTCATTCTAACTACTATGCTCTCGGAGTACCCTCCTCCACTGCTTATTATATCACCTAGGTAGCGGAAGCTATAAACCACTTCTATGGATCCTACTACATACAAAGTTTTCCTTTCTACTAGTTTGCCTGTTATCATACTACACCTCTTTTATATTCAAGATTTACATTATGTATAGAGTTTATGCTTACTCCTTTTCTACATATTGAGCAAGGCCACTTCCCTGATGGGACGAGGGCTCTATTTTCTTTCCCACTTAAAACTTTGGTTTTTCCTGAGTTTACTCTTAGCCCTTTTGAGTCTAAGTTAAGTTTCCATAGCTAGAACTTCTTTAGTTCTTTCACAGATTTCACTATGAGATCCAGATCATCAGCAATCGAAAGACCCCCACAGACAGCAAGTCTTAACCCATTAGTATTTAAACCGGCCGTATCTGCCCAGAATTTTCTCAGTTCTTTCTGTTCAAACCAGTTATTCATACTTATGTTAAGGTATTGTTCTCAAAATAAATAATATCAAAATTTTGTAGATTCGATATGTGAGATAAAGTGTTTACCGTGAAAATACAATAGTAAATATAGAGTAATGTAAATGTTAAAGTCCTCTGTTGTGGCCTGGAAGACTATAATTAACAGAAATGGATTGAGAACTAAACTCTGATGCAATCCTACTTGCACCTTGAATCCCTCACTAAACTCAATTCCTACTTTCACTTTACTGACAGCTCTTCTGTTCAAGCCGTTCATCTACACCTAGTTTCCTTAAGGACCACCAGATTATATATATACTTATTAGATAGGATGCAGTTTGGTTTCATGCCTGGGAAAAGTACTACTGATGCCCTCCTCTTAGTGAGACAACTACAAGAGAAGTTCCTAGCCAAGAATAAACCACCATGTTTAGTTTCTGTTGATCTAGAAAGGGCCTTTGACAGAGTATCCTGATCCATTATCAGCTAGTCCTTAAGAAAATTAGGCGAAGAAAAATGGCTTGTGAGAGCAATGCAAGTCATGTAAAGAGGAGCTTTCAGTAAAGTGGGAGTAGGAAGTGAGGAATTCAAGCTACAGGTAGTTCATCAAGGTTCAGTTCTTAGCCTACTACTGTTCATCATAGTTCTCCAGGCCATAACAGAGCAGTTTAAAAATGGCTGTCCAAGGGAACTTCTCATTGCAGATGATTTGGTCTTTATAGCCAAATCCATAAAAGAATTAGAAAATAAGTTTCGACTATGGAAACAGAATTTGGAATCAAAGGATCTGAGAGTAAACTTAGTTAAAACTGAAGTGCTAGTGAGTAGGAAAGAAGATAGGAGCCTGATCTCGTCAGGGAAGTGACCCTGCTCCATATGTAGTGGGATAACGGGTTGACTTTGCATGTTGAAGATGCATATGGGTAATCGAGGGTAAGAGTGTTAGTGATATAAATCTCTTCCAGTCACTGAAAGGGTTCATAGAAGTGGTTGGCAGCTTCCACTATTTAGGTGGCTTAATTAGCAGCGAAGGAGAGTGCTCTGAGAGCATAATCTATATTATAATAAGAGCGCTCTCTGTCTGTCCATCCATCTATCACGCTCCCTTTATATAGAGTGGGGAGCGCCAAGCGAGAGATATGTATATAGAAAGAGAAATGGGATAGATGTGTTTGAGGTGACAAAGTTATGACTTCACCCTAATCTATAAAGAGATAGTAGCGCACCAAGCGAAAGAGATGTACATAGAAAAAAGGAGCATCATTTGTTTAGAGAGAAAGAGTGTGGATAGAATAATGATAGGATGGAAGAAGTTTAGGCAACTGCCACTTCTGTTGACTACAAAAGGTTTCTCCCCAGACTGGAGAGAAATGAAGCAGCCATGCAATGTAAATGTGAGAGACAGGCAGAGCTTGGATGAACTGAGGGAGAAGCTTAGAGTTATCCAAATTGGGTTTCAGGAGAAAAGACTGTGTTACTACAGATATGTGATGTGCATAGATCATTGTTTCCCAAAGTGGATGGTACCGCCCCCTGGGGGCGGTTGGGGGGCGACAGTGTAGTATTAACAAAAAAGAAAAAACAAGCTATTTATTGTTTAAATTTTAAACAATAAATAGCTTGTTTTTTTCTTTTTTTTACAAATATATTGCATATGTATAGACATCTATATAGCATTTATATAGACATCTATAATAAAGACATATAGACATCTATGAGATTGTGTAGATTCTACACAATCTCATAGATGTCTTTATTCTTATTGGCAAAATCACATTCTTTTTACATCTAGTTAGGCAGCGGGACAGGCAGATAGTGTCTAATACCAAGGTATACCCTGGGGAAGAATGTACCCCACAGCATAGGTTAGTCGTTAGTGATATCTCAGTAAGCAAGAGATGGAATGAGACATACAGGAAGGTGTGGAGAAGAAAGGTCTGGAAGCTAAAATACAACCTGACAGAGAGTGACCTGGTGGTGGAACAGTACAGTAGATAAGGCCATTAGAGACAAAAGACTAGCATGGAAGGCTTGGAAAAAAAGGTGGGAGTAGGGAAGAATATACAGCCACTAAGAGAGAAGCTAGACGTCAGGTGTATTTAGCACGCATGGAGGCTGAGAGTAGGAGGTTTGCTAATGTTCTGCGACGGGAAGATCAGAGGCATGCGGTGTTCCACATTGCAAGGCAGTGTGTCAATACAAATCAGGATGTTGTTGGAGATAAATGTGTCCGAAATGATGCCGGTGTACTTAGTGTCACGAATGATCAGAAAAAGGAGGCCTGGAAATGTCATTATGAGAGACTGATGAAAGAGAGAGAAATTACCCTTAGTAGATCCAACAGAGGGACCAGCTATTGAGATTGACGAATATAGAGTCCAAGAGGCGATTAAGGAAATGGTAAGGCTGCTGGACCATCGGGAATAGTTGCTGAGATGCTGAAGGCATCAGAGGACGTAGGCACTGAACTGGTTGCACGCATTATCAATCAGGCTATATATGGTGGTGTCATACCCAAAGACTGGTGCAGCAGTATTCTCATAAATTGCTACAAAGGTAAAGGGATGTTCTGAAGAGGAGCAATTATAGGGGTATAAAACTGATGGATCAGGTTATGAAAATGGCAGAAAGGATATTAGCACAACTAATTAGAGGAAGGGTCAAACTAGACGAGATGCAGTTTGGTTTTGTGCCTGGGAATAGTACAACAGATGCCCTCTTCTTGGTGAGACAATTGCAAGAGAGGTTCTTAGAGAAAAATAAGGCACTATACTTAGCCTTTGTTGACCTAGAGAAGGCCTTTGATAGGGTACCCCGATCTGTCATCTGGTGGTCCCTAAGGAAACTAGGTGTTGAGGAATGGCTTGTGAGGACAGTGCAAACTTTGTACAGAGGTACTGTCAGTAAAGTCAGGGTAAGATTGGAGTTTAGTGAGGAATTCCAGATACAAGTAGGAGTACATCAAGGTTCGGTCCTCAGCCCGCTCTTGTTCATTATAGTCCTCCAAGCCATAACAGAGGAGTTTAAGACTGGCTGTCTATGGGAACTTCTCTATGCTGACGATCTGGTTCTTATAGCAGAATCAGTAGAGGAACTAGAGAATAAATTATAGCTATGGAAACAGCAGTTGGAAGCAAGAGGACTGAGAGTGAACCTAGCTAGTGTTGAGTAGAAAAGAGGAGAAAACTCTGATTCCGTCAGGGAAATGGCCATGTTCGATATGCAGAAAAAGGAACTGGCATAAATTCTATAAAATGCACACAATGCACATCCTGGGTACACAAGAGATGTAGCGGGATAACAGGCAAACTAACAGGTAGGGGAAAATATGTATGCAGTAGATGTACAGGGAAATTAGACAGTAGAAGTCGCATTGATAGACACATTTTTCAAATGCAGGAGGGCGCTATAGAAGTGGTGGATAGCTTCCGGTACCTAGGAGATCAGATTAGCATGGGAGGAGGGTGTTCCTAGGCCATAGTATCTAGAATAAGGACGGGTTGGAAGAAGTTTAGGGAGCTGCTTCCTCTGTTGACGAAGAAGGGTTTCTCCCTGCGTACGAAAGGCCGGTTATATGATGCCTGTGTGAGGAGCGCGATGTTGCATGGTAGTGAGAGATGGGCAGCAAATGCAGAGGATATGCGACGGCTGGAGAGAAATGAGGCAAGCATGCTCCGTTGGATGTGCGTGAACGACCCAGCATAAATGTGTTGAGAGAGAAACTGTGTCTGAGAGGGATAGAATGTAGTGTACGGGAGAGGAGACTGAGGTGGTATGGACATGTGATGCGCATGGAGGATGACCGATGGGTGAAGTAGTGCCAGGAAATGCCAGTTGAAGGAAGACGTGGTAGAGGTAGACCACGAAAAACATGGACGGAGGTGGTGAGAACTGACCTCAGATCATTGAAGCTCACGGTGGAGATGACAAGGGACCGTGACGAGTGGAGAGATGCTGTGCTGAATAAGACCCATCCCACCCTTGCAAGCAGGGAAAAGCGGACGTAAAATGATGATGATGATGATGATGATGATACTAATGATAAATTAACATCATCACCATTATTGTTTAATGTCCACTTTCTCTGCTAGTAAGGTTTGGATGTGTCATCACAGACTGATGGTGGGGGGCGCTGAGGGTATTACGTGAGGGGGAGGGGAACGTCTGAGAACCTCTGGCATAGATGATGATCAATGGGTGAAGAAGTGCCAGGAGATTCACAGAGATGACAAAGAATCGTAAAGAGTGGAGAGATGCTCTGCTGAGAAGGACCTGTCCAATCCATGCAAGCATGGAAAAACCATGATGATGATAATGATATATACCGTATATTAGTTAAGAAATGGGGGTGGGAGTGGAGCTCAGCTTATATTCAAGGTCAATATTTGCCAATTTTCAAAACCGTTGGAAATTATACATTTTATTAATTAACCCTGCGGCTTAGGGCAGCCATGAAATTCTTGGGTTTGGAGGTGAATTATTAGACTGGTTTCACTATGGAGGTGAAATTTGTTTTTTCTATTGTTTTGGGCTGTTTTGAATCAATATGGCCTTCAAAACGGTCGCAAATTACAAAATTCCACCTTAAGCTTCTATAACAACGCTGTCTGGTATTCTTGACTACTACTGGGATATCTATGACATGTTCACAGAGCAAAAGAGAAAAAAATAATTTTTAGTGAGACTCTTGTATGTTTATTGTACTATTATGCTTTATGCTGTCATAGTGATACTGCCAGCACATACATATACAAAGATTTATGGAGCTGTTTTGGATGATTTGAAATCCAAACACATTTGCTCGAATATAAGAGTTAGAAAATCGTCTAAAATATTCTGGTCAGAAGTTAATACAGAGAATCGAACTGTGTATCTCTTGAATTTTCTGTCCCTAACGATATTTTACCCAATTTTCAATATAGTGAATCTGTGTTTGGATGTCAACATTGCAAATTAAAATGCTTTAATTAACCATAAGATTTATTTACTTCTGGCTCTAGCTGCTATAGCTATCATATATAGTTCCTAATTTTTGACAGAAACCATTGTCAGCTGCCAAGTTGGTGTAAAGGTAGCGCACATGGCCAGAATTCAAGAGATACAGAGTTCCATTCTCTATAGTAATTGCTGGCCACTGATTTTCCTACACTATCATCGTGACTAATTTGTGTTTGGATTTCAACACTTCATAAATATATAAACAGTGTGTATGAGGTTGAAAAGTCTCCTTAACCTTGTGATGGACAAGACACATTGCTTAGAGCAGTGGGCTTGCAATCGAAAGGTTGTGAGTTCAATTCTCAGACCGAGTGATGTGTTGTTTCCTTGATCAAGACACTTTATTTCACCTTGCTCCAGTTTACTCAGCTGTAGAAATGAGATAATAGGGACTAGATTCCCTATCATTCCACTGCAAAGTGGTTGTGGAGGTGCCACGGCAAAAAAGCACCCAGCACTCACTGTAAAATGAGGTTGGTGGTAGGAAGGGCATCCAGCTGTAGAAATCAAGCCAGAATCAGTTCCCGTCCAACCCTTACAAGCAGGGAAAAGCGGACGTATGATGATGATGAAGACAATTTCTCTCTGTAAAGTTGTAGAAAACCTGTGCCACTAAATATACTCCCTTTATTATAGTTAGATTAGGAATCTATCGGTTGCATTTACAGGAAAGCGTAGCAATTAATTATTCAATTTTGAAGGACGTGTGAACCCCGTACTAATCAACAACAAATGCCCAGAAATAAAACATCCCAGCTACTTTACAGACTAAAGTGGATGCATTTGAAAGGAGAGTGTAAAAGGGAAAACAAAGTGATGAGATAGTAGAAAAGGTAGAATGCTCATTCGACTCCCCATTCAACCCTCTACCTACCACTGTCGATGTTTACAGGATAGTAATAGAGACGTATAACGGAGAGATGATATAGTATCTAATACGGCCGCAAGTGTGTATTTATAAGTATTCTTTTAAGATTGGCACAACGCCGGCCATTTGGGGGAAGGGGAATGTTGATTATATAGACATACTTTATTTTAAGGATGAATGACGAAGTTGAACTCAGAGCGTAAAGAGCGGCAACAAAATACTGCAAAGCATTTTTACCAATGTTCTGCCGATACTGCCAAACCTACCCCATCTATATATATAAATACACTCATACAAACACATCATCCCAACCGGTCATCAGGTGAATAGGAAACGCTCGAATAGCATCTCACACATTGATATTTTCTCTATTAACTCTCTCGCGTGTACACGAACCATCATTTACTATATTTATATATATAGAAAAAGTAAATGACGTCTGTAACCAATTAACATAAATAAGATATCGATGGTATTGTTATCGGCATGAGGCAAACCAATATGCTGTTCCATGGATTCTAAAAAGAAAAAAAAAAAGAGAGCCGTATCCCAAAACAAAGCGCGTCCTGGTCAACTCTGACAAAGCAGACATCCCAGTCATGACCGTTCGATTTTTAGGCGTATCTAATCTATTATCCTATCTATTACATAATTTGAGGGAGATTCGGTTACTATTTCTAGCATACATATACTACTATACCGATTCATATTTAGTTTTTCCATACACATACATGCTTTGAGAGGCGACCTTCGCAAACCAGAGAAGCGATGAATGAAGCCCTCAGCATCGATAAATTCTTCTTTATATTTTGACTATTTTTGTCGTTTCCTTTGTTAATTCAAGTGTATGAGTGTGACTGAAGTTTAAAAAAATCTAGATGAAATATTTGTTTTGATATCTTTCAAACATATAAATCTGAATACACACGAACTCATCAGAGACTTTTTTTCTTTAATACAAAGGAATTTCAGTTCATCCTTACATTTGTTTTATACAATTGAATCCTCATTTTGGGTGTTTTCGAACATACTGATTACAAATATGCTACAAGATCTTTAAAAAAACTTTATTTTTCGGGGGAAGGGGGGTTTTAATCAGAAAGAACATGAAAAAAGGCGTAATTAAAAGTTACAAGTGATGGGGGTGCGTGAATATTGGATACTTTATATTTGTCATTTTTTTACATGAGCAAATTACTGAAATATATGGAAGAAAAAAACGTATGAATGACGCAGTGTATGGCTTTGTATAGAAACGTTAGAGCATTCGTCAATACATATTTTCGAGACTGACATGACATCAGATATCAATAAAACACCTACTCTATATGCACAAATCACATAAAAATATAACTTTATGGCTATATATATATGTGTATATATTTATATATAGATATATATCTTTAAATCCATACCATGGTTTCGTGTAAATATCGACCGTGCAGAAAACACACTGGAGGCTTTCGTAGCTGCTTTCATAATTTTTACATGTAAAATTATAAACATAAGCGTTTATAAACATTTGTTGTACAATTGATACAGGGGCGAGATAGATAGGTGTAATTAAATATATACATTATATATATATATATATATGAGAGAGAGAGAGAGAGAGAGAACGAACGCGTAGCACATTCTGACCGATCTTAGTCTAAGGCATAACACAAAGTGCTCAATAAATAGTTAATAAGATGGGATATTTAGAGCACTGACATTAGTCTTCATGATAAATATGCAACGAAATTTCAACCAACTCGGAAGAATCAGAAACACACGTGAAAATACATATATATATATATCGATAAGTAGAGATAAAACAAACACCAGCCCCGAAAAACATTCTATACACTATATAAAATGTGATGTATTTCTACATTTAAAAAAAGAAATATTTTCATAAAATCTATTTCTGCGTCAAATAAATAAACATACATGAAAAATTGAAAAATCCTCGTCATATATATATATGTCATATATATATGTCATATATATATATAACGGTAGAAGTTCAATAATAGATGGTGGTACATGAGGCTCGGCACACGTGTGTATTTTCGGGCAGAAAAAAACGAGTTTACAGCTCCCAGCCTGTTTAGCATGATGAATGCAAAGAAATTACACAGAGACAGAAATAAAATTACAATTTCTGGTGTGTTACCAATAAACAAAGGCCGGGTTTGTATGAAACAGTTAATATGAAGTGAGGTGGAATAGGTGGAATAATACAGTGTGAGCATGAGTTTGAGAAAAAAAGTAAAAATAAAACAATAGGCGAACAAAATTTGGGATGATGGAGGAATATAAAACGATATGTAGAGGAGTTCAAATATATATAAATTAAGTTTCTATAATAATAATATTAATCTTACCGCTGTATAAATGTTGCCAATGTTATCAAATAAAAAAAATATCTACACGGAGAAAGGATCAAAAAGTAAACTGACTAGCTTTCAACGAATGATTATACAGCACTTGGTGTAATGTGTTTCTTTGCTTTTACATGTTATTGTCTTTTGTGATGGTTAATGTTTTTTTCTTATTTGTTTAAATCCTTTTGTAAAAAGCTTTTCGGGGTGTTTTCATTGAAAAAAAAAATGGAAACGGAGAGAAAAGGCAGCCACGCAACGACAATTGCACAGTGGTCTCGGTTACTATTTTCCCGCTCTGCGTTGCGTGGTAGCTACAAAGAAACGAAGAAGACAAGAGAACATAACTCTTTGAAGTAGCGAGCACAGCTACGGTTGTACATTAGCTTGGTACCTAAATGCTAACCAATCTTAAAGTAAACACACGAAATAAGTATAAACAGTAAATGATAATGATGATAATAAATGGATAACAATTTTATAACTATTAAATGAAGTAAATAAAATTAAATTAATAAAAATTACGTTGATTTTAGCCTTGTTCCCTTTTCTTCTGGTGCTTTCTTCTTTCTTTCAATGGAACTGACGATGTACCACAAATGTGTGCAATTTTAAGAAACTAACAAATACTCATAAAATGTTACACAAAACACAAAGATGTGTCTTGATTAGCTGACAGTGTCTTTCATACGTTCTGCTACGGCTATCACCATAGCTGTTTAATGTTCTGCGTTGTCAGTCGATGGCTGAAGAAAGACAGGATGGCGGAACTAATCGAAGACAGGGGCAAGTAACTCTTTGAATGATCCGCACTGATGATAAACTACGTCGTAAATATCATTTACCTTTGTATCTCCTAATTACTTCCATGTTTGAAATTATAACTTTTTAAAATATAAATAAATCTGAATTATTCCCTTTTTTTCAAAAGAAACGCCTAGATTATGTTAGAGGTGTATATGAAAATTGCCTACACCTACTTTCTGTACAAGTATCATATATTTGCTATTTACCATCCGACGATTTTTGTTCAAGAACAAACTAGGTTAATTATCTAGCTTTAAATAATTTGCATGCAAACTTAATATTTTGATAAAATATAGTTAAATTATTGATTTTTTGCAGCGGAATTCTCGGTATTACAATATAAATTTTTTGGTTGAGTCAACAGATTCAATAAGATAAGTTTCAAATAAATTTTGAGAAACGTTTTCAACAAATATATTACTATTTATCAAGAAAATATTAAAATATTGATAGTTGGCATTATTTTAAATACGTAATAACGACGATTTATTTGGGTCAATCTTAAACCTAATAATTGTTTCTACTTTAGGCACAAGGCCAGCAATTACTCAGTACATTACTGGTACTTTATTTTATCGACCCCGTAAGGATGAAAGGCAAAGTTAAACCTAATAATGTAGGTCAGCGAGTGGGTGGTTGATTAGGTAAACTAAGTATTTTTAGTAGATATTTTATTGGTTTCAGGAAATTAAACTATGGTTCCCAGATATATACACTATTGATCTTTGAATTATTATATATCTTATTTTTCTTTTGTCCAAACAAATGATGTGAGGTGATAGTCCTTTCGGATCCTCCCAGACTGATGAGGTCGTGCGGGCTGATGCTCTTTTTTTCTTGTTTGTGTGTGTGTTTTTTTTAGATATTTATAAAATAAATGCTTGTTTTTTGAGTTTGTATAATAAACACACTAAACATGCATCCAACGAAGGACACACACTGTGTATAGACTCAATAAAATATTTATTAATAATGACTGTTTACTTCAAAGTTTCGCCGGAACTGCCGGCTTTTCGAAACTGTTTTGAAAAGCCAATAGCTTCAGTGAAACTTCGAACTAAACAAATACTATATTTATAAAATATCAAAACTCGTTCTCGTGTATTGCTTTTATTTTTATAAAAAAATGGATCATAATTAATTATCCCAATATGATAATCAAAATGCCTCTTTTTCTTCCTCAAAAAACAAACTTAATTTTAATCCGAGTTGTCTTTCAAAACACCGTACAAACAGGAAACACACCATAACAACCTTCACGCTGCAAGGAGCATATCTGCTGGCGACATGAAACCGCAGCATAGTCATGGCCGCTTCGTTAATGCTCTTGCGAAAGCCGTAAACATCCTGGCTTTTCATTTTCCTAAAGCTCTGCAGTTTAAACAGTGGAAACCAACATTACTAAGGATGAGTGAGAGAAGAAAATAGTATGAGAGAATTACAATATAAAATAAACCGAAATTTACATATTATTCGTGACTTAGTATTTCTGTTGTTTTTAACATTCCAATATATGTGACTAAGATGGTAATTTTATATTATTTTTAATAAACTTCCGGCATATAAAACTGTAGGCCTTCTAATAAAATAAAAAGAAAAAAAACACCTTTGAAACGGGAGGTACAAATGAAACAGCAACATACTAAGTAAAACGGTTTCATTCAATGTATTTATACGACTCCTCTCCCTGTCATGGTTGGCATTCTTTTTCCTGTCTTTCTTATACACGCACGCGCACACACACATATAAAAAAATATATATATATATCTTCCAATATATTTATTTGTGTGTTTAAATGTTTTCACTTGCTTACTAATCATGTTTATGGAAATAAATCTAACCCACATGCCACCGAAATAAATGAAACCTAAGTGTCAGTTTGCTTCGTTGTAACGGGCGACAGGATGGAAAAGACACTGTCTCGGAGGACGATGAGGGGGACGCGCTGGAACAGTTACTCCAGCTCGTGGGGCTCGTAACTGCGGGCAACCAACTCTGTTCCCGATAGCAGCGAGTATGTGTGTGGTCTTCGGGCCAAGACGCCGAAAGGCTCCTGAACCACTAACCTATCAGAGAGCGGCACATACATATTCACTGATGGCTTTTTTTCCTTTTAATAATTGTTTCTACTTTTAGCACAAGGCCAGAAAATATTCCAGTGTATTACTGGTACTCTATTTTATCGACCCCGTAAGGATGAAAGGCAAAGTTAACCTCGGCGGGATTTGAACTCAGTCCGTAAAGGGACGTAACTGTGCTGCAAAGCATGGCGTCCGACCCTCTACCGATACTGCCAATCCACCGCCCTTTTTTCCTTTTAATAAAGAACGCGCAAGAGAAACCATTTTATTTTGTTGGTGTTACAACAATAGTGATCGACATAATCTATGTGGTTTGTAAATAAAAAGACAAAGCAGACGGCAATTACGAGCGTTCTAAAGCTACATGTAATTTTCTAACAAGTCGAATTCTCGATGCGATTTTGATTTGTTTTTGAAGCAATTTCCCTTCACCTATGATGCGAAGGGTGTGAACAACACAACATCGCATTTTTCCCCTTTTCTGAAATGTTCGGCTTTACGTGATTAACCCAAAATGACTAATATTTGCTTTGGATATAGTAATAAAATGAGTGTGACTCTACCGACAAACAAAGGCACGGAAAGCAAGAAATAAAGGGCAATAATCATGATAACTTCTAGTTTCCTAACTGGGCCGATTTATCAGCAAGACCGATTTTTTTTTTTTACATTTATTGTCCTTAACTTAGTTCTAATAATTATCATAAATTATTATTCAAGGTAGAGATTGGATATGTGTGTTCTGCTGGGTCGCTCTGATCGATCAGACCTATCATCAAAGGTTTCTCCGCCGTGAACATCTCGTATATTGTTTATCTTGATCTATCTTGTCCAATGCGCGTTTTCTTTAAGACGGTAGAGAGATTTGACTTTTGTTTCTAGCAGGTTGAGAGACCACGTACAGGCTACTTAGTTGGTTCTGCTCTTACATTTTAATAATGATGTAAATAATTGTACTCTAGTTGTTTAGCTCCACATCTGCACTACACACGTAGACAAAATCAAGGGCATTCTAACACTGACCATCACGTGTCCCCTATTAAAACTGCATGGTGGTATTTTAAGCAGATGTGGCTGCTATTTCTAGCAGGTCTGTTGATCATTTAGAGGTGTCCTTGTTAGGTGGTTTGCGTGACTCACTGTACAAACATCGAGATTTCTGTCAAAAGTTTTCTGCGGCATATGCTAACATTATTTTTAGTCTTATCTCAGGTTCACAAACTTTTTGTTGTTCGGATGCTTTGAGAAATAAAGGAAATATTTTATATAAACATGAAATAATAATAGTAGTAGTGTTATTCAGTGACCGTATGGCATCTCGCGTAAACCTGGTATCAGCAGGGAAGTAATACGAAGACAACACAGTCGTCTGTACGCTGAAAACTAATGAGATCCAACATGGTCGAAATTGCGATGATTCTGCTGGCAGACTAACATATTCTCTCTCTCTCTTTCTCCTCTCAGTCTAAGAATGTTTTAGATTATATTATAGACATAAACGTTTTTGTTTTTGTTTTCCTTATGAACTCGTATAATAAATGATTCGCCTGCTTCTCATCAGGCTATACATAAGCATGAAAAAAAGCCCTATTAATTTCTGAGTTTGGAAATTATAGCGAGTAACAATTATGTTTTATTTTTTACTTTTTTCGAAGTGCAATTGCCGGTTCTTGTTTTTCACTTTACAACAGGGCCGTACTTTGAGTAAACACTGAAGACGAGCAGTTACCATTAATAAAGTAAAAAGTTAACAATAAGCCTCATGGCTGTGTAGCAACAAACAATTTACTTATACATACTTATGCATCTATACGAATAAAAACAAATAGAGTGGATTGTAATGGCGTACGTATGTAAACAAATAAATATTATGATATATAGATCGCATATACATATTTTTTCATACAATGTGTGTGTGTGTCTGACGAAGCCGATCACAGTCGAAACTTGGAAGTCACTATCAACCTTTTTTCTTGTAAAAATAAATTCTATATTCTATTGCTAGATTCAGTGCTTATTTAATTTATGCTTAATCGTTTTTATGTATGGTTGTACAAAAAAAAAACGTACACACATTCATATATCTATTTATCTATATTCCACAAACATATGCGCGTGCATCATTACTAAAATTAGCACAATCAACAAAGATAAAATAACTAATGCACGGATACACACACGTCATAATGTAGTGAAAGTGAGCAAGCAGTGGAAATTATTTTGTCTTTATGACACGATATTTAATGCACTAGAATTGTTTTCAACACGCTGGCGCGTAAGTTCATATGCATACGTTTATATGTATGAGTATATAAATATAAACTGACAAACGCCGACACACTTACAAAAATAAACTCACAGACATATATTCACACAAACACACACATATTTTTATACAGACACACACACACACAATGTAGCAAATGAAACGCCAGCTGTTTTGCTGTAGTATTTTCACCACCCTTTTCTTCCTTTTACACACACATACATTGTGTGACGGACAGGTGTCGCTCAAATTTATATATAGATTCTACAGATTAACTCACAACACATTATTTAACATCAGTACGTATTGGCTTGTCTCCGTTGACCCTTATGATGTATGGCCGATTGTTGTATTTGGTGGTGAATTAATAGTCGTTTAGTTCCCCCCCGCCTCCTCTTTTTTTTTCTTTCTTCTATTTAATCTTCCCATGCTAGTGTGGAAAATGGACGTTAAACGAAGATGATGATGATTTGTTAAGTATTGTATATATTATTCGTGTGTATTTTCATTCTGTACGAATTATAAATAATTTGTAATGTTATTTATACAATGTGAATAAAAATCAAGGTTGCATGGCAAAGGCAAATTACGTCTAACTTATATCAAAGTAATGACCATTTACTTAATTGTACATTGAATTTCTAGCATTAAATTAATATTTATCGACTATAATATGTCATGTGTATTTGTATGTATATATATATCCGTCTGTAAATCTTTATAATTTACACACAAATATTCCCAATGCGTTTCCTATATAAACGCACAGACACGTATACAAAAATAGATACAGGAAAACTAGACAGATACATGCATATTAAACATACACACGTTTATGATGGGATAGTGGAAAAGGAGGAAACTTCTAAGATATGTGAGTGTATGTGTACTTGAGTTCATACTTATATACATTCATACTTATATACATTTATCTACATATATATACGAAATGGCTAAAGCTCTCAGTCCACTGTGTAAAGTGGTCATGATGGTACTTATGCTGGTGACATGACAAAAGAACATCCAGTCCACCTTGTAAGGTAGTTGTGCTAGTGACATGACAAATAAGCACCTGGTCCACCCTGTATTGTGGTCGTGTTGGTGGCACGACAAAAAGCACGTGGACCACCCTATAAAGTGGTCATGTTGGTGATACAACAAATAAGCACCCAGTCCACCCTGCAAGGTAGTTGTGATGATTACACAACAAAAAACAGCCAGTCCACCCTGTAAAGTGGTCATATTGGTGACATGACAAAAAGCATTATACACCAACCTTCATATGTGCACACTTCCTAATTGTCCCATCAACAATGCCGAAATGTGCCTGAGAGTTTATAGAGTCGATAAAGTTATATGTAAAAAAATGTAGCTCTTCATACATCGGAAGTACTGTCCAGATGCTACAGATATGGAACAAGAAGTACATGACCACAAGAGCTTCTGTTAAAAACATCTTGACAGATGCTGCATCCTAAAAATTGAAATCACCATAGAGATGATGGAAAGGAATATAGGCAATTTAAGAATTGAAGGCCATTATCATCAACCGGGAAAAAAACACAGACATATGATAGATTCATTCATGTTGCTGCGCAGACGAGCCTTGCGGTGACAGTTAATTATCTCCAACATCCGCGATGAAATCCAGGGCCGTTTGGGAAAAGGTTTTCAGTTTACTGGCTAATGCTTGATTTAAAGATCTCCGAGTTGTCAGTCTCCTCCTTGGCCAGTATGTTGAAGCGATTTGTGATAGAGCACGCAAATGTAAAGGTGATGTTGGGATTGCAGAGACAAGATGAGTCAGGGCAGGACTGGTACTTGGTGTCAGGGTCTGCTCGCAACTTTAGCGTCAGTGTCACAAGCAACAACCGATGATCAGTAGTGCCGAATTGAGCTCCTTTGTAGACCCAGCAGTTGGTGACAAACGACCTTCAACAACAAGAGATGATGATGTAGTTGCTTGCCTTCTGGATGTAACTGTCTGGATTGTATGAGGCCTAGTAACGGATGAATTTGTGGGGAACAAGGTGTCGATGATACACAGATTTCTGTAATGGCAGAGGAGCAGCAGACAATCACTGTTGTCAATGGTGGATGGCTCGGTGAAGATTGTGCAAATGATGAGCCTGGCAGAAGAAGAGATGGTAGCGTTGACATCTGTCAACATGATTGTGATGTCATGGGGTGGGATTTGGCACAAGAAGCTGGTTGTAGAAGTTGTCTTACTGGTTGTAGAAGTTGTCCTCTGCAAAGTATGTAGTGGCATAGACAATGATCACTTTACAAGGTGGTCTGCCAGGTATTCAACACACTTCGCAGAGCTTGTGTCAGCCCCTGGATCAAGACAAACTACCAATGGCAACGTCATCACCATTGAAACCGCCTGCCTCAAACGCGAGAAGGAGCACTTCAGCCTTCTTCTGCATCCCCCACCAGTCCCAATTAAATCCTTGCCTAACCACCACCGCAGACACAGCTGCAGCCGACAACTCCTGCAGACTTGATCTTGTCACTTCCGATGAAATCAGAGCCGCCCCAAGAATCTGCACTATCATCGTGGAGATGTTGAAGGCAGATGGAGATAACATGATCCAGTGGTTCACCTGTATCATCAACCATGTATGGGTGTCAGAGCGGCTCCGAAATGACTGGACCCAAGGCATTATCCTCCCTTTTCTGGAAACGGAAGGGCAAAAAACTCTGCAGCAACCACGGGCATTACGTTTCTCTCCATCCCAAGCAAGGTTTTCACCAATATCCTCCTGAATTGTGCTCCTCCAGCCATCAGAAGCGGATGTCGCCCACATCAAACCAGGTTCATGCTTAATCGGTCCACCACTGACCACATTTCTGCCCTCCATATCATTATCAAAAGATCTCGGAAGTTCCATAGAGATCGCTGCCTCTAGGTCACATTCAACGGGCGGCTTTCGACACAGTCAACTATGCATCCCTCTGGAAAATTTTCCAGCTTATTAGCGTACCTCCCAAGATCACCACCCTGTTTCAATGACCCGATAGCATTGCCGAGTGATGCATGCAGATGAACGGGAAGGACTCCAGCTGCTTCCCCATCAACAATGGGGTCAGACAGGGCTTCATGGCTGCTCCCAACCTCTTCAGCTGTGTCATCGACTATCTGATGACCAAGGTTTGTGAGCAAGTTTCTGGCGTTACCCTTGGGAATTGCCTCCTAACCAGCCTGGATTATGCAGACGAGACCATCCTATTCAGCAACTCAATCAATCAGCTCAGAGACGCACTAACCATATACCAGAAGGAATCAGCAAAGCTTGGCCTTCAGGTAAGCTGGGCAAAAACAAAGCTGATGCATGTCGGCAATGGCCCGGATCCTCCTCTGCTTCATATTGGCCCCAACGCCATGGAGCTTGTCATCTCCTTCATTTACCTGGGCTCGACTGTCAACAGCAATGGAGACCTGACCTCAGAGATCAACCGCAGATGTGGTCTGGCTGCCAGGGTCATGCACTCCCTATGTAACCCTCTTTGGTGCCATTGCTCAATCTTCCAGAACATGAATCTTTATATTTACAATGCAGCGGTCCTCTCTGTTCTCCTTTATGGGGCAGAATCATGGCCTCTCACAAAGACCCTGGCAAAGAAGATTGACAGCTTCGATAGCAGAGCTCTGAGGACCATAAAAAATATCAGATGGGACCACCCTGTTTCCATCAATGTGTTGCATACATGCACAGATCAGCTCACAGCTTCCCGCCTTATAGCTATCCGCTGCATGCAGTGGTAAAGACATGTCACCCGCTTTCCACCAGATTATCCTACCAGGGCCTTACTCTCATTCGACACAGTTGTTGCAAGCTGAAAGATGGCTGGATATCATCAGGGAATATCTCCGCGGGCTCAACATCCTCTTGGAGGATGCAGAGGAGCTGGCATGGGACCGTCAGTGATGGAGGGAGCTGGTGGATCTAGTCGGCTCTACGCATGACGATGCTTACGGATCGCTGGCTTAGGATGACCCCAGCCTCGTCGAGTAAGAGCAAGAAGAAGATATGATAGATTAGAAATGGACGAGGCAGACCGGTTACTATAATGAATTCACGCATGCACATTTCAGACACATAGGACAGTTAAGTAAGAACACAATCATTTGTTTTGAACTGTTACAGTTCCACATTTGAAAAGAGGGTTTTAGCCCTGAAATATCATATTGAAATATGTTGAACTACATTTTTGTTTATTTGTCATCATTTTGTATTTTACTACTCCATTGTACTGACTTTTTCAGTATATATATATATAGAAAGTAAGATTTCGCTTCAAGCATAGCTTTATACAATATATATAGAAATTTTGTATTTCTAAAGAAATACGGTTTTAGGAAGCCGTAGCTATGCAAACACCAGGGGATGGGGGGGGGCTAACGCCTTATGGTGGTGTCCAGCAGAAGCAAGGGGCACAACCGTCTATGCACTTCAGGCTTGACTGGCCTTCGTCAGGATGGTCGCTCCCACCGCTTGCTACTGCTGGACTTGAAAACAGTCGAGAATATATAGTTTTCTCGTCTGTGTAAATGAGGTGATTAATCTCATTTGCATATGAAGCTGCATAAGTTGGCTCAACTTATAATAGAAAAGAAATAAGATTTAGCTTCAAGCATAGCTTTATATGCAAATGAGATTAATCACCTCAGTTACACATGAGAAAATTATATATTCTCGACTGTTTTCAAGTGGTGGGAGAGACCGTCCTGGCGAAGCCCAGTCAAGTCTGAAATGCATAGATGGTTGTCCCCCTTGCTTGTGCTGGACACCACTAGAGGACGTTAGCTCCCCCCCCCCCCCCCCCCGGTGTTTGCATAACTACGGCTGCCTAAAACCATATTTCTTTAGAAATACAAAATTTTTATACGTATATATATATATATATGTGTGTGTGTGTATGTATCTATATGTCTATATATATATCAAAATCACAAAAGCACCCCGCCCACACTGGCAAAAGCACTCAGCCTACACTGTAAAGTGATTGTGTTGGTGATATGACAAAAAGCACCCAGTTCACACTGTTTGCCATGTGCGTACAATTGAAATTCTCTATCGAGCGTGCACACAGTATTGGTGCGGCCAACTAAAGTTGAATATTGTAGCAGTCATTCACACTAGAGTAATGGGGTGGTGGGTTTGTGTCTACACATCAATGCCGCAAAGTCTTTGCATTCTGTCAGTGGCAGTTAGGTTGGTGGCTGTAGTCTGTCCATTTGTTGTCTGTCAGTATCGGTCGGTGGGTGGTATATACAGTATACACACAATAACATTTGCTCAACTGTCACTGTGTGTTGTTCTATTTACACCAGCCATCTCGTCTCACTTCTCTCGGATCGATTATTGATTCGTGGTTTGAGACGTTTTATCCAGAGTGCTTCCTTTATCCTTAAAGTTCCAAGGTTGCGCTCCGTCGCTAACACTGTGACAGTGGGCCTTCCATCTTTGTTTCCTCATTTGATGATGTGTTTTTAGAAAGACGAGGCTCTAGTGTTGATGTCTTCTTTGATCAGAATGTGTAGAGGTCGGATGGTGTTGCCGATGTAAAATTTGTTACACCTGTCACATTCAATCTTATAGACGACGTAGGTATGCAAGCAACAGTTTGTCTGGCATATCGGACAGTTGTTGAGAGAACACGTGTTAACCACATTGTAAGGTTTCCTGGAGAGGCATCTCCGTAGGGAGGGCCCCGAGTGGGCCAAATGTATGTCGAGACACTCCCTCCGCATGGCTCTGCAGATAGCGTTGGTGGTTTTTTCACCCAGGTGCAGATTCTTAAGGAAGCACTTATTTTTCAGGTTTCTCTGCTTCTTTTGTCTGGGATCACTTATTCCATTTATAAAAGATGCTGGGTATCCGTTTGTTTCCAACACCCTGTGAAATTGCTTGGTGTGGGTGACACCACTCACAGGATCACTGCATCTATCTCTTATCCGTATGATCTCGTTTGTGATGTACCCTCTTTTGGCACTGTTAGGGAGGGCAGACTTGGAGTGGACGAACAGGTCCCTTTAGGTCGATTTGTGGTAGAAGTCAGTGTTGACCTTTCCCTGTTCTGTGATGTTGAGTCAGAAATCGAGGAGGGCAAGGGACCCATCGTTGCTAAGGTGCTTCATGCTGAAATCAATTTTCACCATCGCCATCTCCTGAGAAGATGTAATGTCATCCACGTATCTTGAGAAGAAGGCGGCGTTGGGGTGGCAGGTGTTGAGTGCTTTGCGTTCTAGTCTGTCTATATAGAGATCGCCAGCACACCTGACTTGAACCCACAGGTAGTCCTGAGGTCTGTCAGTATGTGTGGCTGAGAAAATCGAAATAGGTGTTGTCAATGATAACAGATAGGAACTGGCGGATGTCAGTGGAGGTGCGCCTGAGGCAGTGTAGGTGAGTAGACTGGACACGTTCTGTCAGTATGTCGATGGCTGAGAGTGCTGGAACCGAGGTGTTCAGAGCGACCACATCAAGGCTGAAAGCATATCTGTTATCCCTTTAGGTGTCAGGTTCATTTTGGTGTAGTCACACTATATCCTCTTTGTCCCGGCAGAGTGGTCAGTAAAGGTTTTAAGATTTTGGATAGGAACCATGAAATTTTGTAAATATATATATATATATATATACATGTTTTTTTTTCTTGCTTTTTTTTTCCATTCCTTCCTCTTCTCACTCTTTATCTTTCTATTTCATCTTTTATTTCTCATTCTATCTTCTGATGAAGGACTAGTGTCCAAAACGTTCAGACTCTTTTTCTATTATTTCAAGCATTAAACTAATATATGACGGTACACACCTTTGGTGGAGTCTGACTCCCACATTGAATGGTTTTGATTTTGCACCATTTATGTGAACACAAATACTTGGGCATTCATATAGAGACATCAGGGCAGCAAGAAGCTGACCATCGATCCCATACTCCTGCAAAACCTTCTACAGCAGGTCTCAAGGAACTTTTTCAAGGTTGACAAAACAAGAATATACCTCTTGGCAATACTCCCACAATTTTTCGAAGACCTACTGCGGTGTGAATATTTGGTCAGCTTTACTGCGTCCGGGGCGAAAACCACACTGTTCATCAGCTAGCTTGGACTCAACAATCTCCCTGCATCTCTTTGCCAGACACTTAACATAAACTTTACCAGAGAAGATCAACTCAAGGAGATCAACTCTGTAATTGAAACAATCTCTCTTGTCTCCCTTTTTTAAAATTGGGATTATCACTCTCGATTGCCATTACTTAGATGCCTTTCCAGAGATCCAGGTCACCTGGCACACCAGAGTCAGCCAGAGAATACCTTCTCTATTTAAGGCTTTTAACATCTCAGACTGGATTTCATCATCCCCAGCGGCCTTGGCACATTTGAGCTTTTTAACTGCTCTTGTGACCTCAGCCTCTGAGAGATTAGTCACCGTTCCCAGATGTATCAGAAGATGCTGTTGTAATTGGGTTTAGGAGATCAGCAAAGTATTCTTTCCACCTCATATAGATGCACCTTTCTGAAGAGAGGAGAACCCCAGATGCATTCATAATAGAAGGTGTGGTGGAGAGCTTCTTATTACAAAGTCGGCAGATGGTCTGCCTGAACATTTTATTTGCTGATCTGTAGTCAGATTCCAACTTAACCCCAACGTCCTCCCATGTCTTAACTTAGGACACCTTTACTGCCTCAGCTGCGATTCTTTGTGCCTGCTTATAATGCAAGTGCAAGAAGGAGGACTTATTTCCAAGCAAAGCTTTGTAAGCCACCTTCTTTGCTTGGATGACATCTTTGACCTCTTGATTGAACCAAAGGGTCTCCCTGCCATCAGGGTCCACACCAAGCCTCTTTCCTTTACAGAATTTAACAGTTGAAGCAGAAACCGCTGTGCTGAACAATCTTCACTCTGTCTCAATGTCCTCATATTGCTCAAGAAGTTCTCTGAATTTCAATGCAATAGTATCTACATACCTGTTCTTGACTTCCTTATCCACCAATGCTTCCCACTTTATCTTGTAAGTCTGGCCTTGCCAGTTTTGTGGCCTTCTTTGACTTTAGGTAGTCTCAAGTTGCAGATAATTAGATGATGATCAGTTGACAGCTCAGCCCCTCTCTTAACATGGACATCCAAACCAAAATCGAAGAGATCAGAGACAATAACAAAATCAATCATTGATCTCTGTCCCTGATTCCCCTTATACCATATATATTTATAGATGTCTCTGCGCTGGAAGAAGGTGTTCATAATAGGGAGTCCATTGCTAGAGCAGAAGGCTAGTAAGCCCTCTCCATGTCAGGTGGTCAGTGGCAACATGTGCATTGAAGTCTCCCATCAGGATATATGACTCAGTCTTAACTAAATTAACGCTGCAGTGACTGTTCATTATTTACATGAACAGCATTGACATGCGCAGCGGGTAGGAAGTGGTATCATAACTGGTGGGTGTAAAATCAGTTGCTGACAACATGGTATTACTTAACTCAACAGAAGGTGATCTCTGACTTGCAGTTTTGATGCCAAGTGCTGCATGGCTGGAATGAAAATCAATGCTGCGGAAACTGAGACACTCGTCCTCTCAAGGAAGCTTGCACAGTGCACTCTGCATGTAAATGGAGTTCTACTGAAGCAGGTAGAGAAGTTCAAGTATCTCAGGGCTGTGTTCATGAGTGATGGAAGGCAAGAGACTGAATTAAGTACTAGAATTGCAGGAGCTGGTGCAGTAATGCACCAGCTTCAGCATTAGTAATCAGAAGAAGGGAGGTAGGCATAAACACCAACCTCACTATCTTCAATTCAGTATTCGTGTCAACCCTTAACTAAGGTTAGGAATCTTGGGTAATGACCGAAAAAATATGATTGCGACTACAAGCGGCCAAAATGAGGTTCCTCTGAAGGTTCTTTGGAGTAAGGTTATTCGATAGAGTGTGTAGCTCGGAGATCAGAGAAGCACTCCATTTAGAGACACTACTTCTTTGAATTGAGAGATCACAGCTCCGATACTATGGGCATGAGGTTAGAATGTCTCAGGAAAGAATCACTGGACCAATTTTATGGGCAAAACCAGCCTGTAGGAGACCCAAGGGTAGACCCCGAGCCAGATGATTGGATAACATCCATGAGCTTGGATGGTTGCTTCTGACAAGACCCACTGGAAGGAGTGTTTCGGGATTCTTCCCCGACAATCCCATGAAGAAGAAGAATCCTTTTATGTTCTCTTTAAGAGTGTGTTTTGTTTTTATTAGAAACTGCTCAATTATTTTTATATAATGTCAATGGCTTTTCACGACATTGAGAGATTCTGTATACTGAATCAATAGAAATATGTTATGTAAAAAAAACTATATAAAAAGTATCTCCTGGGAATGTTGTAATTTAAGAAACAAACAAATGGATTCAAATATGAAAACCAAACAAGATAACAAAATACACGTTTACAAATTCAAATAAAAAAGAAAACTTTTTTCGCTCTACATGGCTGAATACAATAAATGTAATCTGAGTTTTTCGAATATTAATAACATTTGATTCGTTTGCAATTATGCAAACATGTCTCAATTTTATAGCCAGTCTGTTAATATGCAAATCAGGCCGATCAGTCACTGTTTATTTTTGAATGAAATTTATATTTGAATGAAAGGTCTTTTAGCTTCCAGACCTTTCTTTTCCACACCTTCCTGTATGTCTCATTCTTTCTCTTGCTTAGTGAGATGTGACTAACGACTAACCTATGCTGTTGGGTACATTCTTCCCCAGGGTAAGCCTTGGGCACCATCCGTCTGTCTCGCTGTCTAACTAGCAGGAAGTCAATCTGGCTTATGTGATCGCCTGATTTGTAGGTTATTAGGTGGTTGGTAGGCTTCTGGAAGTTAGTGTTGCAAATGGTTAGTGCAATTGCATCATAAAATTCAAGTAGCCTCACTCCTTCTTCATTTCTTGATCCGTAACTGTGCCCACCATGTGCCACAGTGTATCCATCTTGGAGCTGTCCAACATGTCCATTGAAGTTCCCTGCTAGAAATAACAATGTCTCTGTCTTCTGTTATTGAAGCTGTCTGTAAAAGTTGCTCGTAAAAGCCGTCTTTCTCTTCTTAACCTAGGCCTGCCTGGGGAGCATAGGCAGCGATGATTGTCAGTAGCTTTTGCCTACAACTAACCTAAGCTTAATTATTCTATTACTAACTCTAACTACCTCTATTGTCTTATTGATCCATCTCTCAGCCAGTAATATGCCCACCCCACCTAACCCATCATCATTACCCACTCAGAAAAGCTTATAACTACGATGTTTGCCTGCGATTAGTCTTGCAGAGGCACCTCTCCATCGCACCTCTTGCACACAGCACACATCCATATGCTTTCTCTCCAGCATCTCTGCAATCTCACCAGATCTACCTGTTAGAGTGCCAACATTTCGTGTGGCAACTCTGAGATGTGACATCCCATTCTTTTCCTGTTGTGCGATTGCTTGATGACGGTCATGGGGTTCTCACACATGGCCACACTGCCACCCCACTACCGTGCGCAGCCTTAACATGGTTAGTGTTATTGCTGTTTACGCAGTTGATTTTGTGTAATTGCTTGATGATGGTCAGGGGGTTCTCGCACATGGCCGCACCAGCCACCCAACTACCGTGCGCAACAATAACATGGTTAGTGTTATTGCTGTTGACGCAGTTGTTGTAATTCTTATTTGTTGTGCTCATAATTTTGGCTTTTATTATATTGGTTGGATGCCCTTCCTAACACCAACACCACTTTACATCATGGACTGGGTGCTTTTATTCGTGCCACCAGCACTAGAGAGGTTGTCTTACTGGACTCAGGGTCTTCTTTACCCTTCCATTTTACAGCATGGACTAGGGGCTTTTATTCGTGCCACCAGCGCTAGAGAGGTCGTCTTACTGCACTCAGGGGCCCTATCTACCCCTCCATGTTACAGCCATGTAGAACGAAAAAAGTTTTCTTTTTTATTATATATATATATATAAATGAAGTAATTCCGTCGGAAAGGTCCAGGAAAAAAGAGTGCTCTATGTAGGTTACAGAGCTTATTAGGATTTTTTCATTCTGACGACTGAAAGCAGATTTATTTGCTTTCAAGAAACCACTGGTAAATGAAATAATTATCTTATGTTGTTTATTACATAAATATATATATATATATATATATATATAAATACATAAGTTGAGCACTTACAACAACTATATATATATTTTTTTTCAACCGACTTTCGTCAAATCGGACTGAGGAAACAATGTTTCCGTTGGTCTTTCCAATTGCTAATACTATCTATCGGTCGCAACTCCAGGTAGAAGGAACAACATGAAATAAAGTGTCTTGCTCAAGGACATAATACATCGCCCTGTCCAGGAATCGAACTGACAACCTCACGATTGCGAATCCAGTTCTCTAATCAATCAGTCACATGCCTTCACTACAACTATATATATATATATATATATATATATATATATATAATATAAAACGAAAAATCAGTGATGCATCTGAACTCAATTTATTGTGTGTTACAATTGTTTTGCCGGCAGACAGCTCGAGACACGATCATTGTGTGGATCTGTCTGATTCCGGATCTGCAAGTTTGTCGGACACTTCTAATAACTTTGGATCAAATTTTCTCACTGGGGTGTCTCGAGCTGTCTGCCAGCGAAACAATTGTAACACACAATAAATTAAGTTCAGATGCATCACTGATTTTTCGTTTTATATTATATCACACTCTGCTCTGTAAGAACATAGAGTGCTCAACCGGTATACCTCCTATGGAAGCATCATAGCTACCATCAGACACACATATATATATATATATATATATATAGAACATAGATTTTACATAACTAAGAACATAGATTTTACATGTGGCCGGTGTTCTGGGGAAATAAGTAGCAGCAAGTGCCCACAGAATACTAGCTCTTTCAACTGCGCAGAGGGTTCTATAGAAATAGTGGACAGCTTCCGTTACCTGGGTGACAAAATCAGCAGTGGGGGAGGGTGCTCTGAAAGTACAGTAGCTAGAGTCAGAACTGGGTGGAAAAAGTTCAGAGAGCTCATACTACTATTAGCCGCTAAAGGGTTCTCCCTAAAAATGAAAGGCAGGTTGTACGATGCCTGCATACGAACAGCAATGTTGCACGGCAGTGAGACCTGGGCATTGTGTGCAGAGGATATACGCAGACTAGAGAGAAACGAAGCTTGCATGCTCCGCTGGATGTGTAATAGTAATATACGTGAACGGCAAAGCATAAACGAACTAAGGAAAAAATTAGAAATAAGAGGGATCAGATGTTGTTTACTCGAGAGAAGGCTACGTTGGTATGGTCACGTGATGCGCATGAAGGACGATAGCTGTATAACAAAGTGCAGGGCAATAAAGATAGACGGTAGCCACGGAATAGGCAGACCCAGAAAAACCTGGGACGAGCTGATAAATTCCGACCTCACACACTTACACCTCACCAAGACAATGTCACTGGACCGAGACCTTTGGCGGTACTCAGTAATAGAGAAGACCCGCCTTACCTAAATACAAAGTAAAACCTACTACAGTCAGTAGGCATCTCTAACAAAATACACCCACGTCCCACCACCCCCACCCCATCCACACCGCCCCTTTCAATGTAAAGTTATGTTGGTGCCACAACATCCAGGCCGAAACAAATGAGATCGTGTAGGTGTCACGTCAAAAAAACACAGTTCACGCTGTAAT
Source organism: Eledone cirrhosa (assembly GCA_964016885.1). Lineage (NCBI taxonomy): Eukaryota > Metazoa > Mollusca > Cephalopoda > Octopoda > Eledonidae > Eledone > Eledone cirrhosa. Next base: position 88,588,666 of record OZ024741.1, read on the forward strand.
GTGGCTGTGTAGGCAACACGGTAAAAACCTCCCAGCCCCACACTGTAAATGTGATTGGTGTTAGGAAGGGCATCCAGCTGTAGAAAACCCGCCAGATAGTCCTATGCGAGCAAGATAACCACTCTTGCCTCAAGTGGGAAAACCCTCCGTCCAAACCCATGCAAGCATGGAACACGGACGTTAAACGATGATGATGATGATGATGATACATACACACACACATATATATATCATCATCATCATCATCATCACCATTTTACATCCATTCTTCCACTGTAGCATGGGTTTGACAGGTTGTCCTGACGTGGGCAATGCCAGGTCAGGTGACCATGTCTTGCTCATATGGAACTGATTTTGGCTTCATTTCTACAGCTGGATGCTCTTCCTAACACCAACTTCATTTACAGTGAGTACTGGGTGCTTTTCTACCTTGACACCTACACCTCCACTTTACAGTGGGAGAGGGTGATGTCATACTGTTCATATACTTCAGCTTCAGCTTGTACCCATGGGAAGTCAAGTCTTCTGTATTAATGTGTAACGCCAGAGGTCTCGGTCCTGTTTCATCGCCTTTGAGAGGTGCAATTGGGCAAGGTCAACTTTTATCACCTCATCCCAGGTCTTCTTGGGTCTCCCCACTCCAAGGCTTCCATCAACTTTTAGTGCACTGTACCTTTTTATGCAGCTGTTGTGTGTGTGTGTGTGTGTTAGTCTCATCTCATCAGTTAACCGCTAAAGATATGTTGTTTCAAGTCTTAAAGGTCAATACAACTGGCTTTAGTGCACAAGGGACAGTAACAAATGGACAAAGGACAGGCTGATTAGTCTTAACGACTATTTACAAATAATTGTTTTTACTTTTTGCACAAGGCCCGCAATTATCCAAGTATATTACTGGTGCTTTATTTTATCGACTGCATAAGGATGAAAGCAAAGTTAACCTCGGCGGATATTGAACTCAGACCATAAAGGGCCGTAACTTTATGCGGCAAAGCATGGCATCTGACCCTCTACTGATACTGCCAATTCACAAATGGGTAAAGGACAAGATGATAGTCTTAACGATGATTTACAATTGTCAATAGTTGTTAAGACTATCATCTTGCCTTTTATCCATTTGTTTACTGTCCTTAGTGCAGTAAAGCCAGTTGTATTGACCTTTAAGTATCAAAATAATCTATTTCTAGCGATCAGCTGATGAGATTGGACTACTGTCTGTATTCATTCGTTTTCCTGTCTTCGTCCATATTTTTTAGTCATGTAGGACTATCTGTTTTCAAATATGTATATATATACATAAGTATGTATACGTACATACATATATGTATACAGACGTACAGTAGTATGTATATACATACATACATGCACACATATATATATGTACATATGGGTTTACCAAACATTTATTATAATGCTTGGTTTGTTTGTAAACAAACAGCCCAAATTATTAGCCGTACAGTGTTTGGCAACCATCGTTGCCCTTTTGTTCAACACTGACAAAGGAACGATGAACTAGTTTCTGGCTTATTAGCTGTCATCAGCATCGTATACCTTCCTGTCAGTTGATTGAACGTTTGAAAGTATATACTTTCCTTATGCATATTAACGGCTGAGCAGCCTAATTTGCATATTGATTGAGTTAGTTGGCCGGGCGTACCAAAAACGATAAATGGAAAATATGAAAGAAATTTCATTTCTCACTCTTAGTACAGCTGTTACTTAAATGTAAGTATATATACATACATACATATATGTATACAGGCGTACAGTAGTATGTATATACATACATACATGCACACATGTTCGGTAAACCCATATGTACATATATATATGTGTGCATGTATGTATGTTTTTCCATTTATCGTTTTTGGTACGCCCGGCCGACTAACTCACTCGATATGCAAATTAGGCTGTTCAGCCGTTAATATGCATAAGGAAAGTATATACTTTCAAACGTTCAATCAACTGACAGGAAGGTATATGGTGCTGATGACAGCTAATAAGCTAGAAACTAGTTCATCGTTCCTTTGTCAGTGTTGAACAAAAGGGCAACGATGGTTGCCGAACACTGTATGGCTAATAATTTGGGCTGTTTGTTTACAAACAAACCGAGCATTATAATAAATGTTCAGTAAACCCATACGTACATATATATATGTGTGCATGTATGTATGTATATACATACTACTGTACGTCTGTATACATATAGGTATGTATGTATACATACTTATATTTAAGTATCAGCCGTACTAAGAGTGAGAAATGAAATTTCATTTTTTCCATTTATATATACATATATACATATAAACATACATACATATACAGAAGCTTGTGAAATAACAAGCTGAAACTGCAAGGTTTGCAGTTTGACCTTTACCTCATCAACATACCCACTCTGTATCTCATCATTCATCAAGTACTGATTTGTAATCTTGCTAGTGCTCACCAAGGCCATATTTCATTTTATATTCATTTAAATCAAGTACTATAACTTTCTTCCATATTTTCTGTAATCATTATCAAACATATATTCCTTTTTCTAGTCATTATCAAACTTATATCCTTTAAATTACTATGACTTTGTTCTGCCTATGTATCTCTCTACGTTTGGACTGCTATTAGGATTCATGCTTTGGTGTTTTGGTTATTGCTGTTTTTGTGTCCAAAGATAGATACATTGGTAAATATACATACATAGATAGCTATAGAGAGTCAGAGTGATATGTCGATAGGTAGAGAGATAGGTAGTTATGTAGGTAGGTAGATAGGTAGACAGATAGGTAAATATACAGATAGATAGGTAACTGGCGAGGTAGGTAGGCAGATAGATAGAAAGATAGAGAGATAGACATAAATAGATATATAGATAAATAACTAGACTGATAGCTAGATAAACAGGCAGATGAATAAACAGTTAGGTAGATTGATGTTATTTTTATTGTTCAAACTCCCATATATATGAATGTCTGTTGCTCTCGCTCTCTTTCCTTCTTGCTATTTCTCTCTACATGATTTCATGCTACCCATAATCTTTTCAAGTTTCTGAAAATCTAAATGCACTCTTTCTGCAGTCTTTTTAATGAGTTCTCCACAACTGCTTTGTTATGTGGATACAGTAGTTTTGGTGCTAGTGGTGGTGGCAGCATTGGTTATGATACTGGTTGTGGTGAATTTGTGTACTGCAAATCATGTTGTAGTCAAGCGAATTTCTTAAGCACACAGCCATATTCTTTTATACTTTTATTTGTTTGTTATTAGACTGCAGTCATTCTAGAACACCATTTTGAAGAGATTCAATTCAAACCCAGTACTTACATTTTCTTATCTAGTGCTTATTTTATTGATTTCTTTTTGTTGAACTGCTTAGTTATAGGGCACAAACAAATGGTAAATATAAACATACACATAGACATACACACGCACCAGGCTTCTACATTGTTTTTGTCTTACAAATTTTACTGAAAAAGCATTGGTCTAACCAATGTTATAGTCACAGGCACCACACAGTGGGACTGAACCCAAAACTCTGTGGTTGCAAAGTGAACACCTTAACCACATATACATCCCGTCCAAATGGACGTTTGTTCATTTTTAGTGTCAATACAATCTATATAATGAATAAGTGTTTGCCTTCTGAGACCCCCAAGGTTATCTTCAAGATAGATCTCAGGAATGCTTTCAGTTCCATCAGTCGGGATGTTATCCTCTGTTCAGTAAAGGAGAGTGCCACTCAGCTTTACTCTTTGCTTGGCAAGCCTATCGGGAGCCCTTGTACCTCTGCTTTGGTGACCATTTCATCCTATCTGCATCAGGATTCCAGCAGAGTGACCCATTCAAACCTGCTATTTTCGCACTGGGTATTGATGACATTACCAAGATGGGAGCTGACCTGGATTTGAATGTCTGGTATCTGAATGATGCTTGTTTGGGGTTGGGGTGGGGTCCTCCAAATAAGGTTCTTGCAACCACAAAGACAATAATTGAGGAACTGGGTTATAGGGGCCTTTGTGTCAATAGTTCCAAATGCAAGCTCTGGCCACTCAACTACTCAGCTTCACATCAGCAGACTGTAAACCTGTTTATAGAGACCTTCTCCTCTATCATGGTTCCTCCTTCATCAGTGTGGAGCTCCAATTACTGACCAAGCCTGCCATCTTTTGAACTAAGTTGGGTAACCTCGAGCAATTTTAAAAAGACCTCAAGGCCATAGAGCCTCATCAAGGTTTTTTTATACTTAGGAATTACTTGTGGATTCCTAAGTTGTATTTTTTCAGAGTTTGTCTCTCTTACAGATTCTTGTCGTCCCTCCAATGCTTTGACAACTTAATCTTCAGTGAGCTTGAGGGCCTGATCAATGTCCGATTCTCTAGAGTCTCACGACCTAGCTGTCTTGCCCAAATGGTTTGGAGGTCTCGGTCTGCGTAAATGCTTGTCTTTGTCTCTACCTTGCTTCCTTTCCTCCACCCACGCTTGCTTCCATTTGGTGAGTGACATCCTCTCCTTTCCAACATGGACTAGTTTCACCAGGGAGATGGATGAAGCTTTACTACAGTGGAAAGAGCTGGGTTTGTCAGTTCCTGCTTAATGACGAGGATAGATGGAAGCAGGGAGTATGGGACAATCTACGTTCAAGTGAAACTTTTAACTCTCCCTTTGATCATTCTGATCAATTTTCTAGGCACTGCTTACTTTCTGCAAGAGCAAAGTTCTCGGGAGACATGATTGATAATCTGCTTGTGGCCAACATTGGTGCTCTTCTCAGTCTGGACGAGCTCTACATCTTCATTGCACTCCGAGTGGGAGGTGATGTCTGTGGGGGTCTGAGATGTGACTATGGTAAGTCCCTTGACGCCACAGACCTCCATGGTTTAGCCTGCCGCCTGGATGCTGGTCGCTTCGGCCGTCACACCAAGCTAAATCTGATCATCGAGTAGGCCCTAGCTCGGGTAAGTATTCCCCCCCCCCCCCAGTTCTGGAGCTGGCCGGATTATCCAGAATTGATGGGTAGGGACCAGGCGGTCCAATCCTTTGTCCTTGAGTAAGAGACAGCTGTCTCATCTGACACACCGCAGTCAGTGATTCTTTTGCTCCTACCCACATCATGGATGTCACGGTAAATGTGAGGGTCACTGCTTTGCCGAATAGAATAAAATCCGAAAAACAGGGATTTATCAAACTATTATTTTTTTCCAGCCTGTGGCATTCGCGACGTTTTGTCGAGTTGGGTCGCTGACAACGAAGCTCTTGTTACTGTTGGCGGCTCGCCTTACCGAGATGTCTGGTGATGCCCGTGAGGATGCCTGTTTGTTTCAGCACCTTTGCCTCACCATCATCCGCAGTATTGCTGCGAAAGTTTGGCTTGCCTCAACAATTTCCGTTGACACTCGTGATGTACGGCCAATACTGCACTTGGTGGTGAATTGATGGTCGTTTTTTTTTTTTGTTTCTTCTTTCTCTCGCTTTGATCATATATTTTGGTGCGTTATATTTCCTAGCAATAATTGTATTTATTATATGTATTTATATTTTCATTCTGAAAGAATTGATAACAATTTGTAATGTTATTTATACAAATGTGAATAAAAAGATATATAGTTCTAAACCGAGGTTAAACAAAATCTAGGACCAGGAAATTAAAGCGACTTTACTTCGCTCCGACAAATTTTTGGCTATCTGATTGTTTAGGGTTTGAATTATCTCCCTTGACTTAGTGCGTGTGCTTCTCAAAACACACTGCACGTGTTGTTTCTTCAACTATTTCATTCTTTCACTCTTTTAAGTTCTTAATTTCCTCATAACTTGGAAAGGTAGTAATTTTTTGCTCATTATTTTGGATTTTATAAATATTTATTCATAATTATTTTTTTAATTGTGGTCTACTTGCAAAAGTTTATTGAAGTCGACAGCTGTTGCTAACCGATTATTTTAATTATATTATATCATTCTAAGAAACGCATGAATGTCACAACCTCCCATAAAGAAATAGGCTTTGTGTCTATCTAAAACAAAGACAAAAAAAATCAGTTGTGTATAAAAGTTGGAAAACGGAGGACAAAATTATATCTACATATCACACTTACATATCCTTTCTACATGTACATTTATCTACACATGCACATTCGTTTTAAGGAAAGGCTTATAGGCAATTATACATAATTTTCAACTTGCGTGTACAAAAAGGCTATTTTTAAGGAATTTTTTGCTTGGAAGTATTTTTCATTGAACTGTGGATTTTACCATTTCTTCGGATTACTTAACTTCCAGGAACACATACGAACGGATTTTACCATTTGCAATCACAGTTCCAACAGGTAAGCGAGATTTCTCCTGTTACATGTTTCTAATCATAATGTGATATTTATTTCAAGAAAACCACAATATTTTGTTTTACATGTTGAAAATTTTTTTGCCATATTCATCTATTTCATTTTCAATTTTAATTATTTCAGTTTTATACATTTTTCTTTTATTTTGTGATAATACTTAATTGTTTCATTTTTAATGCAGTTGTGATAAAAATAATTATTCGACTTAATATAATTATTATATATCGTTGAAGGAATTAATTAAAAGCTTCTTTTCCTCAGTTCCAAAAACTGATTGGCAATACTTCAAATTTGTGAGAAGTTCTAGATATTTCATAAAGTTTCCCTAATTTTCTTTTACACTTTTGAATATGTTTTTATTATTTACGAAATAAAATACGTATATATGTTTAGGTAGATATAAATTCTTTTTATTTAACTATAATATATAAAAGCATACATAGAGGCTGCAAGAGAGTGAGACAAAAAAAAGGTATGTTCTTAGCTACCGCATTAAGAAAATATAGATATACAGGTGTGTTTGAGAGAAAGTAAGATTGATGAGACCCATGGACATTTATATAGGATTTTAGATTGCTTACTAAATTCCTTCCATAGATTTTTATTTCATATCTAATGAGCTTGGTGGGTCATTTAATTTCATAAAGTAACCGTGTGACTGGCAAAGTTCCTAGAAAAATGAAGTATTATAAATGAGTATTTAGGGCACCCAGTAGGAACGCATGTTACCTCGAGCGGTGGATTCTACACTACCTGCTTTATGCTGGCGAATTCAGAACGTCGAACAAAATGCTTGCAGACTTTCATCTGCCCGTTGTCGATAAAGTACAAGTCAAGTACTGGAGTTCGATTATATTCCTATATAATCGAATCAATTACTTTATGATGTTGAATGATAACAAATAGGGTAGGGCTTTAGTTGAATAATGTCGATCAACTAATATTCAAGTAATTAATAGATACCCACAAAACTCGATCAAAGGATATTTAACATATGAAACAATAGTTGGCTTTGATAAAATATTTATAACAATTTTCTTGATTTAATAATAATCTTTTCAACATTTTTCATAATTTTTCAGATTAAACTTTGGTCGGTTTGTTAGTTGGAGGTCAAGGATAGAAACATTTAAGAGTTAGTGTTCTATATGGCATCGAATTGATCGAGTTGTTAAAGTGTCGAAATTAACTTTGTTTTTTATTTCTGAAAGGCCAAGAAAGAATGTTTACATATCTTCTTTCACAATTAGTCTTTCACCACAAACAGTTAGCACGAGAAGAACGAAAAAAACCCATTAGCACGAGGGTTTATAACAATGAGGTTCATTGGAAACTTGTTGCTCGCGGGGTCTTCGCTCATAACTTTTGTTGAAAGTTCAGAAATGCTCCCAAGGAACCAATTATCTTTGTTTCCAGCGTTGATACTATATATATGATGTGTGTTGTGTTTGTTATTGGTAGTAGGGAAACAGATGCGTGAGTGTATTTCCGTGAAACATATACATATACATAAGGTCCGCACACAAAAGAACCTAACTCTCACTGCTCCCGTCTCTCCCGCTCACCCCATCTCTTACTATTATGAGCAAACGGGGGCCCATGCACTGGCCGCCCCGTGGTCCCAGCAGAAAAAACCGAGAAGGCGTTTCCCCGAAGGATGGTGAGAGAGACGCACTGGAAGAGCCATTGCAGCCCGCGAGGCTCACACTTGCGGGTAGCAAACTTTGTGCCGGTGGTGGTGAGTAGGGAGGTGGCCCTAGGGACAAGGACATCAGAAGTCTCCACTGCTATGGGCTCCACCGCAAACCTGTCGGAGAGCGACCGATATTTGGAGAGTTTACTCTCCTCGGTTGGAAGAGCCTGGGTTAGTCGCAGACTGCACCAGGTTGCCGCTAGAGAATCTATCGCTGCATGTGGCATCCCAGATGAGGGGTTTACCACCGTGGAACGAGAAGATAGTCAGCCGTCCCCTCGGCTCGAGCTAGGAGAGGAAGCCTGCAGCATCCAAGCCATGCTTTATGACCTCGTTGAGAGCAGCATGGCGCGGAAGGCGGTCGGCACTGTAGCGACAGGACAGCGGATGGAGGCTGAAAGAGTTTACGGTGGATCCGCAGCAACATTTATGTGGTTCGCAGATCTGGAGGACGAGCCTCAGGGAAATCCCGATTCGCAGTCTATTATTATCCAGCTGCGTGCCAGTTAAAAATCAGGGTAAGGTATTGATCTAGTCACCGCTGTGGGGTTGCGAGGCGGTGCTGGTCGAGCTGGATGGCATCCCATATGCTCTGGGGGAATATGACAAGGGACGTCTACTAGGCTGAATTCGAGCCGGTTCCAAGTCTTGCAGGCGGCCTCACGTTCCTCGATCACAGTGGGTTGCATTTTGTTTTGGAGAACTCTGTTGAAGAGGATGCGGTGAGAGGTTACCGACGAAAGAAACGCCGGCAAAACCAGCGAGACCGGAGACCAAGACCACCATTTCTAACAGGTAAGGTAGTCTGTTGCCATCTAAAGTCGTCAAACCTGACGTTGCATATCTCCTCAGCTGCCGCTCGGATACAAGTGTCGAGGTCAGTGAGGAGAAATGCGTGGCTGTAGTAAGGAGAGCAGCTACGAAGTGTATAGAGGAGCTTCGAAGCAGTTCCTCAACAGGAAGAGGGCTGGATGGGCGTCAATCATGCCCAGTCTGCTTGTGAGGGTCCTGAGCTGCTGGAGCCTGGACCTGATGGTAGAGCGGATGGCCGGTGGGAAGATCGGCGACCCGAGGATGAAGACATCTTTCTTGGTTACCTGCACCTGGCGGAGAATGGATCGCACATCCGAGACGGAGGCTACAAAACCCTCTGCTTCGTGGTTGACATTCACCACCTCCGACTTCGAGGCCGATTCTCGCTAAAGCAGGTCGTGGCAGACAGTCAATACTGGCCCGCCCAACGTCGCATCATCCAGGTACCAAACGTTGAAATGAGCCGCGATGTTCCGAGCTATATGCAGAAACTGTCTGTGGCTCTCGATATGTCGCTTACTCCGATGTTATTCGCATAAGTACAAAAATTCTAATTAGAAATACTTATGGGATGTGGGAAACGGTTAAATCTTATTTTAGAAAGCGTAATTGACGAAAGTAAACTAAGAAAGGTGTATTCTTTTATTTACCAAAATAAATTAGGAGATGCGAGCTCTCTACAAGACAATAGAAAAAGAGCAACATAAATACAATATCACAAACAATAAACAGAGCAAACTAATCTATAATCTCGTTATAATATATAACCAGCAATTTCTCTGTCTGTCTGTCTGTCCGACAGTGGAAACACGTGCGCGCGTGCGAATGTTTTTTGCGCACGCGAAAGAGTGAGAGTGAAAGAAAGAGACAGACTACGAGAGGGGGATAGCGGGAGGGAGAGAGTGAATAGACGCTAAAACACGTGCGCGCGTGCGAATGTTTTTTGCGCACGCGTAGAGAGAGAGAGTGAGAGTGAAAGAAAGAGACAGACTACAAGAGGGGGATAGCGGGAGGGAGAGAGAGGGGAATTGAGGAGTGCTACAGAAACATATATACATTTCTGTGTGTGTGTAATATATATATATATACACACACAGAAATATATATATATATACACACAGAAATATATATACATTTCTGTGTGTGTAATATATATATATATACACACAGAAATATATATACATCTGTGTGTGTAATATATATATATATATATATATATATATATATATATATATATATATACACACACAGAAATATATATACATTTCTGTGTGTGTAATATATATATATATACTAGCAGAAAACCACCTGGTGGGCGGTTTTCTGCTAGTCTATATATATAAAACTGAGGATGTCTGTCTGTGTGTGTGTGTGTGAGTTTGAATCCCTAAAACTCGAGAACCACCCAACCGACTGTTTTGAAACTTTACACATGTAATACTTATGTTTCAGGGAGTGTTCTGAGCAAAGAAAATTTCAAATTTTCAATGCCCTAGGGACCGCATTAGGCGATTTAGCAATCTCGCTCTATAATTCTTAGTCTTTCTCTTTTTAGATAGATACATACATATAACGTCACACCCTTATAATATCTGTCTGTATGTCTGGCTGGCTGTCTGCATTACGTCACTTCCCCGAGCATGTCTGTGTGTGTGTGTGTCTGAGTTTGAATCCCTAAAACTCGAGAAGTACCCAACCGATTTTTTCAAACTTTACATGTGTATTACTTATGTTTCAGGGAGTGTTATGCACATAAAAAATTCAACTTATTGATCTCCTAGGGCCCGCATTAGGTGAAAAACTGCGTTTTAAAAGCTTTTTAGGGTTTTTTGAGAGGTTACGCCAGACCGATTTCCTTGAAATTGTAACTATGCATTAGTCAGTCTCTTCTTCATACCGCGAGCAAAGAAAATCCAACATTTTTATGGCCTAGGGCTCGCATTAGGTGAAAAACTTCATTTTTTTTTAGCTTTTTATGGCTTTTTGAGGCGTTACGTCTAGCCGATTTTCCCGAAATTTCAAGGCATATTATGCACATAAAAAAATTATTTTCTTGATCCCCTAGGACCCACATTAGGTGAAAACCTGCATCTTTCCTGCTTCATTGAGAAAAATCTTAAAGATTATCCAGCCATCAGAGTATTAGGTTTATTTCCTTTACATTTTGTCCAGGCATGCAGTTTTTCCACGATTAGGTCTGTTGGCGGCCCGCGTTCCTAAAATACCTTATCCCGTGCAACGCCGGGTACCACTGCTAGTAATAAATATAACAGATACAGTATAACAAATTTCAATCAATTTAATGTGATAAAAAGAATGTAAATAAAATAAGGACAAAATTAAATTGCTACATATACACGAGTTAAATTTTTGTTAGTAGACCTTTTTCTCGAAGAACGAATCAGCTCGTATTCTGCGAGTTACACAACGACAATGCCACGACTTTCCATCAATGATCCACACACTGGCAGCTCGCCTAACACAGGCAACCGGCGCCTCAAAAATCATTAGAGAGGTTTCCCAGTACTCCTCGCGACGCTGCTGTCTTTTGCTCTGGTGGTGGTTCGGTTGTCCACCCCTTTCTTTATATTTTCTTTAATATTGCAACATTAAAGGAATATATCCTTCTGAAAGAATCGCGAGCAATTTATGATGTTATTTAAGCATTTGTAATGTTATTTATGTATATATTTAAAACACATTTGTTATGTTATTCTACTGTAAATTTATTTATATGCTTTGTATATATCATATGTGTTTATATTTTCACTAAAAAGAAATACCAAGCTTTAGATAAAATAATAAATAACTTCATTAACCTAGCAGTATTGCTACAAACAGTGTTTGCTAGCATGCGTTGAGCTGCTATCGACGTGATTTTTTTACCGAATATACTACTTTGAACTGAATGCACATGGCTTAGTGGTTAGGGTGTTCGACTCACAATCATCAGGTCGTGACTTCAATTCCCAGACAAAGAAACACCTTTTGTTCTTGAGCAAGACACTTTATTTCACATTGCTCTAGTAAATTCAGCTGGCAAAAAGGAGTTCTACCTGTTATTCAAAGTGCCAGATTTGTCCAGTGTCACGCTGAATTTCCCGAGAATTTTCATTAACTTTACAAGCAAGCCGTTTCGTTGTTCGAACAACTGTTACACTCGTCAAAACGTCCTGCGTACTATAGTATGATTCAGATGAAGTTAATGAAATAATACGTTTTTTACTTTCATTTACCCTTTTTTTTTTTTTTGCATCTTTGACATTTTTAGTAGTCTAAAATAAGATTAATCGAAAAGTCCACGGTAAGTATGGGAGACAACCCCCAACACATTTGGTCTTATTAGATATCCTCAGCAAACCATAGACATTACCCATTTCAAAATGGTAATTATTTAAAGGACACCCTAAACAGGTTATTGTCTATTTCGAAATGGTATTATCTTAATTACAAATTCGTAAGGTCCCTCAAATAGGACATTACTTTTTCGGACTGGGTAGTAATTATTCTATTTGTAAGCCCCCCCCCCCCCACACACGTTTTAAAAGGGTACACTAAATAGCACATAACCTAATATTTTAAAATAGTAACATCCTATTTGAGGTGCCTTTTGAAGTTTTTAGGGTACCTTCAAATAGGAAATAAATTCATATTTTAAGGCTACCTTGTATAAGACGTCTAATATTTCGAAATGGTACCAACAATTATTTCCTTGGTTCGATCAAACAATCGGTTTGTTTCCTCTTTTATATAAAGTGTATGTTTATTCATCGAATAGGCTACGTAGCCGGTAAACCATAAAGGGACGCAACACACATTGCTATAACGTTTCACTAGCTCCTTCCTTCTGTTATCTGTATGTTTATGTATTTACGTGTAGATGTGTATGTATGTCACTAAAGCGTAACGTACGTTACGAATGGACGACTAAATGATTTTAACAATTGATGGGGGAAAAGATTTCAAATTGTCTTAATTGTCTTAACTCGGGCCGCAACTCATAGTGTCTGGCACACTTACCGGCTACATAGCCTTTTCTTTTATTCATCATGATTTTCTTCATTTAGTTGGCGACTAGTTCGTTAAGCTCCGACGGGGTTCCCCAAACATCTTAGCACTATTGACAATATTCTCGAAATTAATGAATGTTGTTATAACCTTTATATTAGAGCACTCGTGAAGGCGGGTTGCGTAGTGGTTATGGTGTTTGGTCATAGTCGTGAGTTCGATTACTTGTGGGGCGTTATGTCCATGAGCACGACACCTTATTTCATGTTTCTCAATTCCACTCAGCTGATACAGTCATGCTAAATCTCACCGAGAACTGCGTACAAGGTACACATGCCTGTGGAATGCTCATCAACTGGAACACTCGTCGTCGGAGCCGACTGAGATCCAACACATTAAAGCAGTACAAATGAACTGAAAGTTCTTATTGCCTGCGAGATATGCATTGAAGATCCATAATTAACACTACTCCGTAACTAACATTATTGCGATAGAATTATATTAATTGTTAATTTAATCTCATATCGTCTGCAATGTTAGTAGATACATTCGTATGCCGTGGGGAACAAGAGGATTCTGATATTTAGGACTTCACTATATCAAGTTTGCCGACGCAGATTACGATCTGTTTTCTCGGACACTTAAAAAATATTGACTTTAGTGGATAGTAAAGTCATTAACTAAGAAAATTGAGATCATCGTAGATATCAATAAGTTGGACTGCAGATATTGTATGTTCACTGTTTGTGATGTTGTACACTCACTTAGCTACGCAAAAGAAACTATGTACATGACGCACTTTTGGTAGGTAACCACATTTAATTCTAGACAATAGGAGAAATTGCGATTGTTAATTTTTTCCGTGAAACAAGTCCCGCTTGAACATTTTACTTGTTGCTCATTATGTTAACACCGGGTGGAAAGTAGTATATTGTTTTTAATTATTTTATCGACTCCGGAAGGATGAAAGGCATAGTTGACCTCGGCGAAATTTGAATTCAGAATGTAGAAAGTCGTATGTAAATACTGCAAGTCCGACGCTCCAGCGATACTGCCAATCCACTGCGTTCTACTACAAAAAAGGGTGGGAAGCGAGTACATAGAATCTCTATTCAAGCATGTTTCTCGTTTTACTTCCACATAATAGGTATATTATAGACGTTATGCAAAAATACGGAATTTTTGTGATCAAATCGGAGTTTTAAACTTGCAGATTGTATGCACATCTCTATATGGTTATGCCCTGATATTCAGACCAGTTTTAAATCAGAATTTTGGCTCATAAGCAGATGTTATTGGGTGGATTCAGAGATGACCTTGCTAAAACTGCTTTTTTCTTTTTACGGGAATGGATACATTAATTACTTGTATATTATTCAATTATGATTACAACCTCAATTTCCAATTCATATCTGTGTTGTTGTTGGCCCTCCGTCCGTTCCAAAGATGAGTGTTCCGGTTGATATGATGGACGGAACAGCTACTCTTGAAATTAATGTGCAAGTGGTTAAGAATTCCACAGAGACGTGTACCCTTTATCTCCGGAAGATTGCTTCGTGTATCAGCTGTTGTATAGGAGCAGTTATCTCCCTTTAATATATGAATCTAAAAAAAACTGTTATGACCAATAGTTGTCTCCCCCAAAACTCGATAATAATTGTTTCTACTTTTGGTACAAGGCTAGCAATCACCCAGTTCATTACTGGTACTTTATTTTATCGACCCCGTAAGGATGAAAGGCAAAGTTAACCTCGGCTGGATTTGAACTCAGAATGTCAAGGGCCGTAACTATGCGTCAAAGCATGGCGTTCGACCCTCTACCGATACTGCCAATCCACCGCCAAAACTCGATAATAATGAAGTTAGTCCTGAAATACCCTTTAGCCAGTTACGTCAGACTCAATGTGTGAACGTTGGTGTGACGCATCCAATGAGAATATTATAAAGGATTAAGAAAGGTGACTATTTTGTCACATTCTTCCAAGAGCCAATGGGGGGTGGGGGTGACTCTGGAGTTATTCAACCTGCTAGAAATAACAGCTATATATCTTAAATCACACCATGCCATCTTACGAGAGCGGGCTGAAATGTTCATAGGCTGACTATAAAGGAGTGATGCTAGAGCTGTGAAATTTTGCCTGTATTAATTCAAAGTCCTTTTATCAATAACTGCATTGTTTCTTTCCAGGTAAACTGACATCTGACTGTTCAAAGAAAACTTCTAAAGTAACTAGTAGTGACTTCTCTTGAAATGGACAACTGGCACCGTGGTGTTATCAAGTACTTGCAGAAAAAGGGTTTAGAACCCAAGGACATTCATGCTGACATGGTTGCTACATTAGGGGATGATGCTCCAGCTTTATCAACAGTACAAAAGTGGGCAGTTGAATTTAAGAGGGGAAGGGAGAGTCTTGAAGATGACCCAAAGTCTGAAGGTCCTGCAACTGCCCCCACCAAGGAAAACAAAAAATAAAAAAGAGTGCGATATGTGATTCCAAATACATGTACTAGAAATACCACAGAGGACAACGACATGAAGTACATTGGGTGTTTGGCACAATGGAGAAAAACACAAGATGTTATCTCATTGATATCACTGACTGTTCTTGAGAAACACTTTGCCCCATTACTAAACACTGGATTCTACCAAGTACATGTTTAATCTCTGATGATGGGGATTTAGGAGAATCATATATGCATAGTCAATTTCCTCTGTGAACGAATTTTACAAATTTTGTGTTATGACATCAGTTTCACTGTTGCATTTTGTTTGCGTGTGTGATATCAGTTCCAGTAAAATAGGATTCAATCACATTCTGAATCAATATTATTAAAGCTGTTGCATATTTCAAGTAAATCACACTGGAGTGTGAGAGTGGTAGTGGTAGCAACAACGATTTTTTAATTTTTTTTATCTCAAACGATGATTTGTGCACACACACAAATAAAACATTTTAAAATGTTACATAGATCTTTAATACTTGGTGGTTGTTTCTAATTAAACTGTGGAATTTCTACGGAGTCAGAATGCATTGAACTTAACTGACTTTTCCCTCCCCACAAATCATTGGTCTTGTGCCTAAATTATAAATCATTATTATTGGGTAAAAGGGCGGTGAATTGGCAGTATCGGTAGAGGGTCGGACATGCTTTCCAGCATAGTTACGTCCCTTTACGATCTGAGTTCAAATCCCGCCGAGGTTGACTTTACCTTTCATCCATACAGGGTCGATAAAATAAAGTACCAGTAATGTACTGGATAACTGCTGGCCTTGTGCCAAAAGTAGAAACAATTATTATTGGGTAAATTTACAGAAAAACATTCAGCTGTCCAGATAGAAATTATTTTTTTGTTGTCCATGTGTTTTCAACAAATCTGACCTCCAAATCCGTTGGAAAGTAATGATAATGATAAAATGGGAGGTGTAGGATCATGTACGACATGTATGTTCGGCTATGTCTCTACATCAGTTTACAAAAATAAATCAAAATAAAAACATCCTGATTTCGTTGTTCTGTAAAAGCTCAATGCAAATTAAATACGAAAAAATCTTATACCAGAGCATAATCATACAATATTACAGAAATAATATAATATGACAAGGCAGAAAATAATCAAAATATAAAATTATTATGTACATTATTAATTATAGCTATATATATTATATACACTCTAACCTGCCTTGCTGCCTCAACGTTCCCACATTTGTCATGAGGTACAGTTAACTAAAATACAAATCAATTGTAAAAAAAACTCCAATTCATTTTAACCCAGCCATATCCAGCCAAAATTCTCTCACCTCTTTCTGTTTAACTGGCTGCTCATATTGATGTTAAGGTATTGTTCGCAAAATAAATGATATTGAAAAAATAGACTGCAAGAATTTCATGTTCCCTCCTCCCTTATTGTCTAAAGACCGAAACTAGCAGCGAAAAACAAGAAGAGATTAATGTATTTATTTATTTAAAATATTAATAAAAAATTATAATTTTGTAGAAATCTCTCTGCTGCTTATTGCTCTACTTCTTGAATTACTTTCCCTTTGATGTCCTCATTTTGGGTTACTGAAAAATATTAAGTTTTCATTATAATTGCATGTTAGATAATGTTGGTTACGACATATTTATCCCTGTTTCCCCCACTGGGATAGAGAAGGCTTTTCAGTTGAGTCAATGACTGACAACTTCTCTAGTGCTGGTAACTATGATCAAATGCACTCAGTAAAAAGGACCCTTCTATCAGGACACACCTTCTCAATGGCTGGTGCCACAAAAAAAAAAATTAACCCAGTACACGTAAGGTGGTTGGTGAGAGGAAAAAACCCAGCAGCTGTAGAAACCATGCCAAAAAAGTACTCTAGTTGCGTCAAGGACACAACAACCTCTCTAGTATAGGTGCCACAATAAAACACAAACAGTACACTTTGTAAAGTGGTTGAGGATAGGAAGGACATACAGTCATAGAAAACCTGTGAAATCAAGTCAAGAGGTCTCTTCAGTTGTGTCAAAGAAATGACAACGCACCTAGTGCTGGTGTCATGATGATATGCACTGTTGAGTGTTAGAATGTGAGATGTGGGCCAGAAGCTCTGAATAAATGCTGACCTGTCCAACCTTTGTTAGCAAGGAAGACAGACATTAAATGATAATGATTATGATAAAATTCTTGAAAATGTTCATTCTAAAACTAACTTCTAACATTGAAACGTTCTATAACGATTCTTTCCCTTGCACTGTGTCATCTGTCAAAGAAGCCGTACTCACGAACCAATATAACATGCAACGTTTTTCGAAATATTTACATCTGCGTTCACAGATTGATTTTTTTAGTTTCAGAAGATCCCGTTAAGGGTGAAAGCAGCGATTCTTTGCTTAAACTTTAATATGTTATTTTAATATAGATATTTGTGTACAGATACTTTTGCATTCACAAAAACAAAATATAAACAAACAAGGCTGGCGATTACATAGTCACATGCATCACTGACAAATATTTTTTGCATACACAAAAACAAAATATAAACAAACAAGGCCAACGATTACATCAGTTAGTCTTAGTGTACTTCATACTGCTTTTAGGTAGAAGATCCCGTTAAGGGTGAAAGCAGTGATTCTTTGCTTAAACTTTAATCTGTTATTTTAATATATATATAATTATATATTCGTGTACAGATATTTTTGCATACACAATAACAAAATATAAACAAACGTATTTATTTCACGAGGCTCGATAAGGATAAATATATATATCAAATATATAAGAACCCTAGAGCAAATCCCGAGCAACGCCGGGCCATTCTACTAGTAATATTATAAAATACAGAAGCTTAACCATGCAAGTGTGAACTGTAACAGCAAAACAAGTGTAAAAGGTGGGACTCTAGGGTGCACATAGCTTTTCATACTGGCATGGTTGGGAGGGAGAGTGAGTGAACAAGCAGTGTCTGGCAGTACAATGTAGGTACAGCTGTCTTTCTATGCTGGCATGGGTTGGACAGAGGAGGAGGAATCAGAGAAGATGGAAGGCAGCACCCTAAATATTGTTACATCTTTCTGCCTTTGAAACCTTCTTCCCATACTTGTTCCATCCCATTCATGTGAGTCTTTTGTAGTATGGTATATTGCCAGTTGGCAACATTTTGAGGTCAGTCTTCACCATGGTTTTGAGTGCCCTGCAGCTCTCATCCTTCATACACATCATATGGCCATACCAACAGTTTTCTCTCAGCCTATTAATGCTTTGTCATTCATGCACACCTTATTTCTTTCTAGTCTTTGCAAATCCTCTGTGCTCAAGTCTCACTTCCATGCAGCTTTACAATTTGCACACAGGCATCATGCAATCTGCCCTTGACTTTGAAAGGAGCCCCTTTGCAATCGGCAGAAATAGTAACTCCCTGAACTTTTTCCATCTGGTACTCACCTTGGAAGCCATCTGAACATTTGATTCATAGTATTACAATGAAAAGTTTTAGTGCCCTCACAAATCATTGTTTTTACCTTGATTTATTAAATCCAGAGCTTTTTTTCTCGCCAAATTTTTCTTGTGTTTCCGGCTTGCCATATGTACTGAAAATAAAAACAATATTTTATACATTTCTATAAGATGTGGTCATTTATCTTCTCTTGTATATATATGTATGTATATATAGTATTATTGAGGTGGATTGGCAGTATAGGTAGAGGGTCGGACGCCATGCTTTCCAGCATAGTTACGTCCCTTTACGGTCTGAGTTCAAATCCCGTCGAGGTTGACTTTGCCTTTCATCCTTATGGGGTCGATAAAATAAAGTACCAGTAATGCGCTGGGTAATTGCTGGCCTTGTGCCTAAAGTAGAAACAATTATTGAGTTAATATCTGTATACAACATCTACAGCGGTACACGATGGGGCCCACCCACAGCCCCGGTGGACAGAATGGAGAAGGCGTTTCCCCAGAGGACGGCAAGGGAGATGCGCTGGAAAAGCCGATGCGCTGGAAAAGCCACTCCAACTCGCGGGGCTCACACCTGCGGCTGGCCAGCTCAGCGCCTATGGTGGTGAGTAAGGAGGTAGCCCTGGGGCCGAGGACACCAGAAGTCTCCACTGCAGAAAGTGTTGGTGCAAGTGGCATCCCAGACGAAGGGTTTGCCACCGCGGAACGGGAAGATGGTCATGTCATCTGGCCGCCCCCTCGATCCAGCCCCACCGGCTTGAGCTGGGAAGGGAAGCCTGCAGCGTCCAAGCCATGCTTAATGACCTCGTTGAGGGCTGCATGGCGTAGAATGCGGCCGGCACTGTGGTAACAGGAAAGCGGGTGGAGGCCGAAAGAGTCCACGGTGGAACCGCAGCGACATTGGTGTGGCTGGCAGATCCGGAGGCCGAGCCACAGGGAAACGCCGATGCACAGGCATGGTTGTCTAGCTGCATGCCAGTGGAGAAGGAGCCAGGCACCACTGTGGGGTTTGGAGGCCGCACGAAAACAAGCAAGGTGGTGCTGGTCAAGCTGGCGCGTAGCCTGTCTGAGGCCAGGCTGCACTGGATGGCATCCCACGTGCGTTCGGGGGACTTGATGTCAACAGGAGGAGGGACGTCTAGGCTGAGTCCCAGCCGGTCCCACGTCTCACAGGCGGCCTCACGTTCTCTGAACATAGAGGGTTCTGTTGTGTTTTGAAGAACCCTGCTGACGAGGACGCGGCACGAGGTAACTGACGAAGATACGCCGGTAAAGCTAGTGAGATCGGGGACCGGAAGCCAAGACCGCCATACCTGACAGGTAAAGTGGCCTGTTGCCACCCTATGTCGTCAAACTTGATGTTGCATATCTTCTCGGCTGCTACTCAGATACAAGTCTCAGTGTAGCCATATCCGGCCAGAATTCTCTCACCTCTTTCAGTTCAAACTGGCAGATTCAATATTATGTGAGATAATTATGCAAGATAAAGCCTTTTACAGTGAAAATACAATAGTATATATAGAGTAATGTAAATGCTAATGGGTTACTCCTTTCACAACTGTATTTCTAATGAAATACACTCTATTTCAGTTAGTTGTTGAAGAATTTTGAGAGATTTACTAATTATTATTTTATTAATAAGGTATTATGATTCATATATGAAATTATTTTGACAAATTTTAATTCAAAATAGAAACCCTTTAAAATGGCTGGTTCCTCCCTTCTTGGAACTAGAGCTAGTTTTGGGTAGGTTGGTATGAAAAGGTATCTTCAAATTAAAGACCTGACCTGAATGACTGCAACAGTGTGGAATTCACTAAAGACACCCAAGGATAAGATGGTGGTGTTAAACTGAACAACAACCATTTTCATTTTACTTCAAATCATTTCAACATGTTAGTAAAATAGGAAACAACTGGACTTTGTTGAAAGACGTAAGCAAGTAAAGTATATTTTGCTGAAAGGCTCAATATGACAGTTAAAATTTGAACTAATCTCTATAAAATCACAACATGCAAAGAAGATAGAGAGCTAAGCTAGATACAGAAAAAAAACTTGCATTTATAAAAGAAATTATCACTATCATAATTTTATCTGCTTTCCTGGAAGAGGTTAGGTGAATTGTCATAGTCTGTTATTTAGAGTTACTGTCCTCCTAGTTGGGTTGGTGGGCCATATATTTCTTGTGCATATTTTAGCATGGTCGAATACCCTTCCTAATAAACAACTTCTTGACAACGTGTACCGGGTGCATTTTATTGTGGCACAAGCACTAGAGTTGTTATGAATTCACCAGGACTAAAGACTCCTCTCTACCCCGATGTCTCCATTCATTTGATAGTCACTTTACAGATTGTACTGAGCACTGTTTAACATGACATTAGCACTACAGAGGTTGCCTTGTCACAAGATTAAAAGGTCCTCTCTTCTACATTGTCTTCATTCATTGAAGGCAAACATATCAGAGATTGAGTGAGTAAATACATCATAAAGGGAACAGTGAGTTGGGAATGCTAAATCAGTTTCAAGTTTAAAAACCAAAGAAATGTCTAAATTCACTAAAGTTTACTGAAGTTCACTAAAGGTTAACTGAGTTAACATCCAAACTATTTTACAGGATACCTTTATTGCACAAAGTAATTTGTGTAAAGCATCAAGCTGTACTCTTTAATATAGTGCTTCACTTTACTGACATCAAACTTTTTAAAGAGAGCTGTTATTGCTTTTTCGTTCCTCAGAAAATATGTACAAGTAATATATTGAGTAGGTGGTGAATTAGCAGAGTTGTTAAAACACTGGACAAAATACTCTACAGTATTCATTCCAGCTTTATGTGAGGTCAACTTTGATGTAGTATTATAACTAACCTTCTCCTTATTAATCTGGTGTTTGGAGCTTAAGAAAGGTATTTAAATTTAAAAAAAAACACTTTAAAGCAGTTTTATATTGTCGAACCATGCTTAGTCTTGAGGGTGAAAGAATAGTGTTGACCATCACAAGTGAGTCTAATGTAATTGATATTCAAGATAGGTTTGTGGTAGAGCCTGTAGCAGTGGAAACTTCTGGCATTCTTGGCCTCTGGACCACATCCCTACTCACTGCTAATGGAACAGAGTTGGCTGCCTGCGAGGTGGAGTGGCTATTATAGCACGTCTCCCTCATTGTCCTCGGCGGCAATGCTTTCTCCATCCTGTCAGCTGGGACCCAAGTTAGCTGGAAATGGAGGATACTCATTCAGACGTCACTCATTTCTTCTTATCACACCACTTTCACTCACTCAATCTTCGATCTCATTTGACCAATAGAACAGATGTTTAATATCTAAATTAATGTCTAGAGGGAATTCGAGAGGATGGAAGCATTGGGGAAAGTGATTGGTGCACTACTATTACATTATAGGACTGAAGCTTGTATTCTGTTTGTGCCCCTTAAGAATTTTATTATTTAACATATTGATGGTATTGCTTCTACTATCATTATAAGAGAGAGAGAATAACTTACATTTGAAATCCTTTTCTGTGATTAATATAATTCCATCACATACATCACAAATTTTATATACATGTTTATTCTTAGGTTCATCTAGACGAGTTACAACTGGAACTTCTGGGGTTTCATCCTGCAGTGAAAGAATTAGATTGGGAAACTTGAAATTTACTGAATATTTCTATACATAAACATCAACATTGTTAATATGGTTTTTAAAAGAGCGGTGGATTGGCAATATCGGTAGAGCATCATACACCATGCTTTGCAGCATAGAGTTATAGCCCTTTGCGTTCTGAGTTCAAATCCGGCCAAGGTTAACTTTGCCTTTCATCCTTACAGGGTCGATAAAATAAAGCACTAGTAATGCACTGGGGTAATTGCTGGCCTTGTCCCAAAAATAGAAACAATTATTAATATGGTTTTTACAAAAAATTTTTAAGAGTGGTGGTGTTCCTGCAGTGGGTGTGGTTAATGAAAACACATCAATTTTATATATCTATACTGTGTTTATGTGGTTTAGAATAGGTACACCGTATCCCTGTGTCATAAGAAGTGACTAAAAGAGTTGACATCAGGAAGGGCTTCTGCCTGTAAAACATTGCTTCAAAAAGTCTCATTCAAGCCATGTCAACATGGAGAAGTCAATGTAAAAGCAAATATGTTAATTATCACATATTATAATGATATATTTGGATATTTTATGCAAGGTTATTTATATATTCAATTATTTTCCTCTGAACATAAACATATATAATATATTTCAGCTGATCCAGTTTCTATGATGTCCAAGGAGTTCAATGAAAAGAATAAATTTATATTGTCTGCTGATCCCTCTTTGACTACACATTATATAAATATGTGTAAACATCATTAGGTTCACAATTGTAAGGTCATGTGTTCAATTGGCAGCACCTTGTGTCCTTGAACAAGACACTTTATTTTATGTTGCTCAAGTTCACTCAGCTAGCAAAAGTGAGTTGTACCTATAATTCAAAGGGCCAGCCTTGTCATATAGTGTGTCATGTTGAATTTAAACTGTGTTAAGAGTACACACATGCCTGTGAGGTTCAAACAACCGATGGAAGTTCAACACACACATATATATTATATATATATTTTTTTCAAAATAGAGCACAGGAAAAAGACAATGGGAAAATGAACAGTCCGATCTCAGTCAACCTCTGGAAATCACTTCAGTCGTCATTGGACCCCGTACAGCTGAACTCCTCCATAAAATTGGAACGTCGGCAGCCTGTCTGAAGGAGGAGTCCCGCAAGGTAGGGTGGCTGTTGCTGGCCATTGTCCGTGGAAATGCCTTTGCAGTTTTGTCTAAAGGGCACAGCCAAAACACCGCCTCGATTTAAGTGTATAGGCTGTTACCCTCTCCTCTTCCCCCTCTCTTTCATCCGTTGCCTAAGTCCTTGCTCTTCCCCTCATTTATAGCATTTATAGTTATATCCTTTACTTTCCTATACAACCAGACCTGCCCTCCTTTACCCCTTCCCCCTTTTTAATTTGGTTTTTATCTTTTTTTAATATTTCCATCATTGTATAAATTGTTTGTAAAATATAGTTGACAAAAAGTTGGTGACTTAATACATTGTTTGAAGATATCTTGACAAAGTGAGACAAACTTTATTGATTTTACTTACTGGTAGTCAAGTGAGTCATATAAACACTGTTGAAATGAGGAAGAATAAAAAATATAACTTTTTTTGTTAAAAAAATAATACTTGCTACTTCTGGGTTATTTTAGCTTCCTGCATCTTAAATAGGCAATACTTTTTGTAAGTAGTTCTCCAGTTCTTTCTCTTTCAGCGCACTCATTAACTTTTGCCATCAATGTGATAATAATAATTGTTTCTACTTTTGGCACAAGGCAAGCAATTATCCCAGTACATTACTGGTACTTTATTTTATCGACCAGGTAAGGATGAAAGGCAAAGTTAACCTCGGCGGGATTTGAACTCAGACCGTAAAGGGCCGTAACTATGCTGCAAAGCATGGCGTCCGACTCTCTACCGATACTGCCAATCCACCGCCACCAATGTGATAATAATAATAAAAACTATAGCCGTCACTTGCAATCCAGTATGATTTGGTAGTATGTACCATGCCCTCTCGTAAGCAAACACAGAAACCCTCTCGACGCAACCCAGCGAAACATTCAATCATAATGTGACAGCTGGTACTTTCTTTATCAATCTCTAAAGGACGAGAAGAATAGTAGACATCGACGGGATTTGAACTAGGAATGTAGAGACAGGTAACAACTATCTAACGACTCTTCTAAATCGACAAATTCCTGCTAACAATGTTAGTACTTCCTTTGGTTGTAGATATATTTTGAAAAATATTTCTTAAAAAATTGTCTCCGAAATGAGTAGTGTTGACTTTTTTTAATTTTCTCATTAATAAGATGGTGTTTGGAATATAACAAAGGTTTTTAGGTAAATACAAACAATTTAATACATTAACAACGATACCACCGAAAGAGGTAACGATGATTAAATGGAGAAGTGCAAGGGACATAACTCTAAACTGCAGCTATTTTCCATCCAGACGACTTGGAAGTAGAATTTTCGCAGACAATCAAAAACATAGTAAAAAGGACAAATTGAATCAAGCGGCCTGTTTAGATTTATATTCCCAAAGCTGCTTTACATATTATATATTATTTACTCCCGATTTAATTTTATTTGTATTTTAATCTCCACCTCAAAATAACATCCATCGTTGTCTTATCAAGTGGGTGGGTGTGTGTTGATTGATGTTCTCTCTCTTTCACTCACGGCCTCCGTCTCTCTCCGCATCTATCACTATTATAAACAAATGGGAGCCCACGCGCTGGCCGCCCTAGCGGACAAAATGGAGAAGGTGTTTCCTAGAGGATGCTGAGGCATATGCGTTGGAAGAGCCATTCCAGCTGGCGAGGCTCACACCTGTTGGAGAGTTAACCTTCCTCAATCCGAAGTGCAGCAGAGTCTGGGTTAGGCACAGACTGCACCAGGTTGCCACTGGAGAAAGCATCACTGCATGTGGTACCCCAGACGAGGGGTTTACTGCCGTGGAATGGGAAGCTGGTCATATCGTCTGGCCTTTTGCTGTCCTCTCGGTCCAGCCCCACCAGCTGAAGCTGGGAGGGGAAGCCTGCAGCATCCAAGCCATGCTTTATGATCTTATTGAGAGCAGCATGACATGGAAGGCGGCCAACACTAGCAATAGGACAGCAGGTGGAGGCCGAAAGAGTCTACAGTGAATCCACAATTACATTTGTGTGGCTTGCAGATCCGGAGGCCGAGCCTCAGGGAAACCTTAATTTGTAGGCTATCGTTATTCAGCTGCATGCTAGTCGAAAAGGAAGATAAAGCATTGAGCCAGGCATAGCTATGGGGTTGTGAGGCGGTGCTGGTCGAGTTGGCGCACTAGCCTGACCAAGGCCCTGCCAGATTGGATGGCATCCCATATACTCTGATTTTCAAATAATTTTGAGGGATTTAGTAATAAAACATTTTCATTATTAATTTGATATTTGGAACATAACTTTAACAAACGTTCTTTCATAGAATTGTAATGGAAGGTAAATAATATGAATACACTAAAAAAATAAAGTATTGTACCATGCTAGTGTGGAAAATTCGATGTAAAACACGATAATATGAATAAAGTGAGAAGAATAAATTGGTAAGCGACTTAGGTGGAGGTCGTCTTATGCTAGCAATAACTAAAGAACTCCAGGGGGAGAAAATGGAATTACAGGTATAAATTTGGAGAGGAGCTTATGAAAGAAGGAACTACAATGATTAAAGGTTTTTTGTGCGTGTGTGTATGTGTGTGTCTGCAGTCATGACAAGATTAGTTTTTTACTTATTTGATATATGAAACAAATTTCAACATAGTGTGTTTACCTTCATCATGGCATGTAGAACTTCTACAGCTGGGTTGAGAACTTGCTTTTGCCATTCTGTGACATCCGTTCCATCAAATGCATATACTGGTGGAGTATTATCAGCTGAACCTGTGTAAATAATAATAATCATCATCATCGTTTAACGTCCATCTTCCACGCTTGCATGGGTTTGGACGGGAGTTTTCCCACTTGAGGCAAGATTGGTTGTCCTGCTTGTATAGGACTGTCTGGCGGGTTTTCTATGGCTGGATGCCCTTCCTAACACCAACCACGTTTACAGTGTGGAATGGGAGGTTTTTACCGTGTTACCTACACGGCCACATTACAGTGTGGACTGTTTGTTTTTTTGTTGTGACACCTACACGCCCTCATTTGTTTCGGACTGGATGTTGTGGTACCAACATAACTTCACATTTAAGTGGGTGGTGTGGATGGGGTGGGGGTAGTGGGACGGGGGTGTATTTTGTTAGAGGTGCCTACTGACTGTAGGTTTCGCTTTGTACTTAGGCAAGGCGGGTCTTCTGTATGACTGTGTAGCGCCAAAGATCTCGGTCCAGTGACATTGTCTTGGAGAGGTGTAAGTGTGTGAGGTCGGAATTTATCAAGTCATCCTAGGTTTTTCTGGGTCTGCCTACTCCGTGGCTACCGTCTATTTTTATCGCCCTGTACTTTTTTATACAGCTGTCGTCTTTCATGCGCATCACGTGACCGTACCAACGTAGTCGTCTCTCGAGTAAACAACATCTGATCCCTAATTTCTCCCTTAGTTCGTTTATGCTTTGCCGTTCACGTATATTACTATTACACATCCAGCGGAACATGCAAGCTTCGTTTCTCTCCAGTCTGCGTATATCCTCTGCACACAATGCCCAGGTCTCACTGCCATGTAACATTGCTGTTCGTATGCAGGCATCATACAGCCTGCTTTTCATTTTTAGAGAGAACCCTTTAGCGGCCAATAGTGGTATAAGCTCTCTGAACTTTTTCCATCCCGTTCTGACTCTAGCTACTGTACTTTCAGAGCACCCTCCCCCACTGCTTATTTTGTCACCCAGGTAACGGAAGGTGCCCACTATTTCTATAGAACCATCTGTGCAATGGAATGAGCTAGTATTCTGTGGGCACTTGCTGCTACTTATTGCACCAGAGCACCGGCCACATATAAAATCTATATTCTTAGTTAGCTTACCTGTGATCCCACTGCATCTTTTATGCACCCATACTTTGCATTTGGGACATAAAATGGAGTTTCTGCCTACTCCTTTCCTACACACTGAGCATAGCCATTTCCCAGATGGGACCGGTGCCCTATTTTCCTTCCTACAAACTAGAACTTTAGTCTTAGACAAGTTAACTTTAAGGCCTTTTGATTCTAGGCCATGCTTCCATGTTTAGAATTTCTTCTCTAGTTCAGCCATTGATTCAGCTATGAGTGTTAGATCATCTGCGTATAGGAGTTCCCATGGGCAGCCAGTCTTGAACTCCTCTGTTATAGCCTGAAGGGCAATAATAAATAGTAGGGGGCGAAGAATAGAGCCCTGATGAACACCAACTTTTACGCTAAACTCTTCACTATATTCGTTGTTAATTCTAACCTTGCTGACTGTTTCTTTATACATGGCTTGTATAGCTCTCACAAGCCATTCATCAACACCTAGTTTTCTAAGAGCCCACCAGATAATGGAGTGGGGGACTCTGTCAAAGGCTTTCTCCAAGTCTTCAAAAGCTAAGTATAGGGGTTTACTTTTAGCTAGGTACTTCTCCTGTAGTTGTCGTACAATGAAAAGAGCGTCTGTAGTACTTTTACCCGACACAAACCCGAACTGCATTACTTCTTCTGTGACCTTCATGACCTGGTCGATTAATTTAATGCCGCTATAGTTACCCCTATCTAGGGCATCTCCTTTACCCTTGTAGCAGTTAATGATGATGCTGCTACACCAGTCCTTCGGAACGGCCCCATTCTGTATGACTTGGTTTACTATCCGGGTGACCATAGTGTGTCTCACCGTTGCAGATGCTTTCAGCATTTCAGCAACTATTTCCGAAGGCCCAGCCGCCTTACCCGTCTTCATATCTTTGATTGCCTTACTTATTATACTACCTTCAACTAGCACTGCTGGTCCCTCTATTGGATCGATGTGGGGGAGACTGTCTTTCTCCCATTTATTCTCCTCATTTCGTAGCCTTTCGTAGTGACACTTCCAAGCTATCTTCTTATCGGCGTCAATAATCACTTATATTATAATACAAGAAGGTATAACCATTAAAAGCTTCAAATATCTACAGTGAAACATATGCATATTCATTATACACAAACAATGTATATGCTTTCTTATACACCTCTATTGTATGTGTGGACCCCTTTAACCCTTAAACATTTACATTACTCTATATTTACTATTGTATTTTTGTGGTATAGTCTTTATCTTACATAATATCGAATCTGCGAGATTTTGATGTTATTTATTTTGAGAACAATACCTTAATGTCAGTATGAGCAAACAGAAATAGGTGAGAGAATTTTGGTTGGATACAGCCAGTTTAAATGTTAAAGGGTTAACGTTTTAGCATTACTCTCTATATATACTGTTGTATTATAATATCGAATCTACAAGATTTTGATGTTATTTATTTTGAGAACATCAGTATGATGGTTGGTTTGAACAGAAAAAGGTGAGAGAATTCTGGCCGGATATGGCTGGTTTAAATGCTAAAGGGTTAAACCTGGGCAGAGCCCATCCTCTCTCCATTCCAGAGAGAGAGAGAAGACCACAGTTCTGGATTGGTACTTTATAAAGTTGTCCTCAACTGTTTTTGAACTCAGAGGGTACAGAGCAGGAATGAATATTGCATTCTAACAACCACCAATTCACTACCTATATGAAAAGATCAAATATTCAAACAAAGATCTTAGTTTACGGCTACAGTCTACTTCAAGCTATCTAGTCCCTGAAAATACTTGTCTAATAACTCTGGAATGTTACAACACTATATTAGAAACACTGATTGGATAATGTAGGAGAGATAAACACACACTGATGTTGTTGGACCTTTGTTGTATCTGATGATGAGTGCTCCAGTTGATTCAATTAACATGTAAGTGGTTGAGCATTTCACAGACACATGCACTCTTAATGGAGTTCTCAGAGAAATTCAGCATGACCAATGTGAATTACAGGTAAAACACCTTTTTCAGTCTGGTAATTGAACTCATAAGCCCAGTACCATAACCACTGCATCACATGCTTTCATAACATATACAGATGCACAAACGACATATTTACAATTGTAAAGTGGTCGTGGAGGTGCCACGGCAAAAAGCACCCAGCACTCACTGTAAATGAGGTTGGTGTTAGGAAGGGCATCCAGCTGTAGAAATCAAGCCAGAATCAGTTCCCGTATGAGCAAGTCAAGGTCAGCCGAACGGACGTAAAACGGTGATGATGATGAACTATGGCAGTTCAAGCCATGTACAGTGGAGCAGTCAGCAAGGTTATAATTAATGGTTATAGTGAGGAATTTAGGGTGCAAGTGGGGGTCTGTTCTTAGCCCCCTCCTGTTTATTATTGTCCTGCAAGCCTTAATGGGAGAGTTCAAAACTGGCTACCCATGGGAGCCCCTTCTCTCTTAATGCTCCATCCATCACCAACTAAGTACCCCTTTTTAGACCTACCTCTCAAATTCCCTTCCTGCATACATGCACCCTCCACATCTGATACACCTTGTTTGTCCAATCCATGTATGCAAGCACGGAAAGCTGGACACACTCCTCCACAATGCTACTGAAATGGCCAAAAGCTCCCAGCTTACCCTGTAAAGTGGTTGTGTTGCTGATATGACAAAAAGCATCCAGTCCACACTAAATATGGTTGGTGTTAGGAAGGGCATTCAGCCATAGAAACCAAGCCAGAAACAGTTCTGTGTGAGCAAGACATGGTAATCTGATCTGACTTGTCTCACTATGGGACAACTCGTCTAACCTATGCTAGTGTGGAAAAATGGACATTAAATGGACATGATGAACCATACTCAATGTTTCCTAAGGAATCATACAACTAATTCCATCTTCTACATTTCTGCTAGGTGTTTTGATGAAAAATGAACTGAACAGGCTATGTCATAACTACTATAGTTTACACTCTACTCATAACAAAGAGCCTCTGTATGATCACTTGACCTGCTAGAAATAACCAAGTCTCCCTCAAATCAATCCATAACATTTTAAATAAAGTAAAAAAATATTAGGAAATCATAGTTTTAAAACTGACAGGATGGTGGTGACTGAAATGCTTTTGGTGTGGTTTGACATGAAGGTTAAACAACTTTTTGCACAAATGTCTAGAATCTGCAATTCCCTAAATAGTGGTAACACTAGGATCATGAATTTCAAACATCTTCAGAAAATATACCTGAAATCTGATAGGTATATGATATTATAGTCACACCCTCCCACCATACTCAAGATATGTGTACACTTATTCTAAAATTAACCCTTTAAAAGTACGACCCATCATCACACTCAACAATATAAATACTACACACAAGCAAAAAGTACTATAAATTACATACAACACATTAACATTTTCTGCATATTCTTGGGCATCATAAATTATGAGGCTGACATTTGAGAGTCGTTTTTATTGTACAATCCTGCAGAAAATTTCGATATTATAATTTACAAGTTCTTAAAATATGAGGGTCTCTTTTTTTCTATTTTGAGACTCTTTAACCTAACGAGAGTTACGTCCCCTGAGCTATCCCAAATAATTTCCAGTGGTGTAAATCAATGCATTTGAGCAGTAGGAACAAAATTATAATTACATGGGTGGTTGGTTTGTTTTATTAGAACTATGGTAATGAAAGGGTTAATCGACAACTTCTGTGACATGTATTTATCTAAGTGGTACTATCAACAAATACTTACGTTTTAGAAGCCTGTTGTTCATCCAGCGGATCTGCTTTTTTGCATACTTGCGAGTCACTCTTTTTAAATCTTCAACACCTGTTTAAAAATAAAAAATAAAACTGAAATGCTAATGAGCCTAGGAATCAGAGAAGCTTGGGTGAGAAATATAATTGGATTAAGCGTCAAAGGAAGTTTTCTTATATTCTATCCATTTCTTTCTAGATTTTAGAGTTACAGCCCTGTGACAGGTTATTGCTATGATACCACAGTACTGTGACAGGTTATTGCTATGATACCACAGTAAAGTGGGTTGGTGTTAGGAAGGACATCCAGTCATAGAAACCAAGCTAAAAACAGAGCATACGAGCAAGATATGGTGAACTTCTGTATGTGACTACCTGTATAACCAATGCAAGCATGGAAAATAGGTGTTAAACAGTGGTGATGATGATTGGATACACCTCTTCTATATATTATCATTTGTTGGATATCTATATGGAAATAAGGATTATAATGCTATTATCACTGAGATATCATGACACTTATATTGTAATGTGAGATATACTACATTCATATTGCAGTTCAGGGATTGATTTTCAGAAAAATCTTTTCCATGGCCCATGTTGAAGTTTTAAAGCTATCTATCAGAAAAAAAACATTATATTACAAAAGAAGGGCCTTGCTCTTTCCCTATTGACACAACCTCCGTATATTACTAGTACTGGATGAAATGCAAGATTTCAAGTCAGCCATATTAGCTTCTGAAATTGAAGTATCAAGTCCATCTCTACCCTCCGTACCAACATCACTCTTTATAAATGGAAAATATTCAATAGAGAGATTACGCAGTATCTATTGTTACATTGTTCATTTTAGTAATTGATGTCTCTTACATTACTACATTACTACTACTACTGTACAGCAGTGTTACCAATGTGTATATCATATATCTGCATGAGTCGGGAATTCAGGTAACTAATTGTAAATATAGAACACTGAAGAGTGCAACAGAGGAAGAAAGTGTGTGAACAGCAACACGAGATTCGCTATGACATTTTACTATACAAAATTATTAAATATCCTTTAGAAAAGCATAAACGTCATACACACACACACTTCTTCTTTTTGAGGGGTTGCAGATGCTGAGTCCTCAGGCATGCGTTTCAGAGAGTCTATCAGAAACAACCATCTCCAAGCGAAACCAACCGAGCTTATGGATGTTATACAACCACCCTGCTCGTGATCTACCTCTCAGTTTTCTAATACTTGTCTGTAAAATCTTTCCAGCGATATGTCACGATCAATAGGTCTCGTGTTCGACCCCACTGCTTAACATCTTAGATAGGTGTCATTTACCAGAGCCTCGGGTCGATTCAAAACTTGTGAGTAAGATCGGGTAGACGGAAACTGTTTGGAAGCCCGTCAGATGGGCCAGTCTTGTAACACACTGGCACCCCGAATTTCCGAGAGTTACGTTATGTGGAATGCTCAGCCACTTGCATGTTAACTTCACTCGCAGGTCGTTCCGTTAATCGACTAGAACAGTCATCGTTGAAATCGACGAAGGTTCATTTCGTTTAATTTCTACTATCATGTCTTCCGTTTCTCTAAGCAAACAAGCTGTGTATACCGCACATTTTCTCCCCTCTTTTTCTTGTTTGTTTTTGGAATGCGCGGTATACTCATGACTAAATGTTATACACCAAAACTAGGCTTTTCCAGACATATTCTGCTTCTCAGAAAGGGGTGCGCGTTATACACGGTACCTCTATCCAATACACCCACCCCTACTCCACCAATCGTCGCTACTTTATCAAACCCCGTATTTAAACACTACCCAATCCTTTTAACAAAAACAAAATTGTTTTCTACTTAAACGAAGATAAGAATAAATATAATATATTTAACAAAAGACGACTCAATATGGATTAAAACTACATAGTTTAGTTTGATAATAAACATGTCTAGCTGATTTTCTTTCATGCTGAGAATTCACTTAGTAAATTGCTACAATTTCTGTTTGATAAACAGTAAGCCATTAAAGACAACTAGTGGGGGTGGGGGGGTTAGAGTTACTTCCCTTGGACCATAATGCCTTCGCCTTGCCTGTAGTGTAAATGCGACGAATTGCCAGCGTCGTTAGGGTATCAGATTAAAAATGTCACGCTATTTGTTCCAGCTCACAGCGCTCTGAGTTCAAATCCAGTCGAGGCCAACTTTAGTTTTCATTCTTTTGAGGTCGATAAAGTGCCAGTTCAGTACTGGAATCGGTTCTTCCTTACATAAGGAAGGAATTGGCTGGAGAGGGACGGGCTCCATCAAGGTGTAAAATGCCCAAGATACCGCTTGTCAGAGGCGAACCCTCGACTCCACCAGCAGTTAAACGCCGTTTATCTATCTATTTATTGTACTGCAAAGCAAAGGAAACGTCTGCTATTACAATGCCTTTCCTTCATTCACAGGTTTTTTTTTTTGTTATTTCGACCAACTAAATACTCCGCTTGAAGCGTTACGACCCACGACCCACAGACCTATCTTATTTTACGAATCATAAATAAGTCGTCTCTTTGTAAGTTAAAACTCAAGGGAATGAAAATTATCTGCCATAAAACAAGTACCTGTAATATATTAGGTCTATTGAATCGCTTACACCTTTCCTAGAAAAAAACAGTCCTGTACCTAGTCGTCGGACAAAATGTCCTTTACGTTCTGAGTTCAAATACTGCAACGGTCAATTTTGCATTTCATCCTTCCGGGTTCAATTTATAATCATCCTAGGTTGTCGTCATATAACGTCCGTTTTCCCTGCTAGCAACAGTTGGATTGGTCGTCATAGATCAAGTCAGTACTGATCTCTCAGACAGGTCGGGAACAGCATCTCGCTTACATAAGTTGCCACGCTCTACTTGGTGCAGTGGGGATATATTTTATCGTATTTAGTCAATGAGATTTCTGAGGTGGCTCACTGCATTCAGTCTGGTGCGGTCACTGCCGAAAAGTGTCAACAAAATGCTGTATTCTGTTATGAAGACATCAAATACGTTTTTATGGGGGGGGGGGGGGGGTACACGTGGTTTTGCAACATGCAAATTATTCCTAGTATTGAATCCAATCCTACTGAAATGGCAGTTGCGTTGAGTGTGACACGTGATTCGTATGGAGCAGTGGTTCCCCAGCCGTTTTGCATGAAAGGGCCACATTAACATTCCAAATTTAGATGAGGGCCGCTTATTAAAATTATCGAAGACAGTTCACGTTTTTATGCTGATAGACTTGTACTTAAAATTGCCGCGTTTTCAATCAGAAACTCATTAAACACGCATATTTGTTTCCGGCAAAGTCTTTTGAACTCTATTGCATTATCTATTGCATTATCTATATGTTGAAGGACATAGAGAAACACACGTTTTTTGTTCTTTTTTTAAGTTGCGTTGCCTATATGTCGAAATGTTTTCCACACTCATATATACATATGAAGTGAGACTGAGAGACAGACAAGCAGGTTCCCTTTACCAAGTTGGGGATCCCTGGTATAGAGTACACCGAGCACCATAAGATCATACTGTACAGGAAGCTGAAGTGTAGCGTCATCTTAATAAGGCGGATGGATTGATTGCGTAGAAGACAGCAACCAGTTGCGAACTATAAAGAAAACAAGTAAAGAGAGAAAAGGCTAGGCCAGATCCATTGTATTAGTTCTTCTGACAATATTCTGCAACATATGCATGTAGCATCACCTTTAGTCAGACGAAAGAGCGAAACATCATTAATGGAGTTCATTAAAAACAAGTCTTATCTGCTCCCAACTCATACTTGCTGGCGTTCTATGACCGAGTATTTCTAGTAAATTTCTATCTACATTTCACTCAGAAGGCATTGGTCAACCCAAAGCGACGCACAATGGGATGCGAACGTATCAACTACACAGCCATGCCCTTTGCCTTTCATCCTTACGGGGTCGATAAAATAAAGTACCAGTAATGCACTGGTGAATTGCTAGCCTTGTGCCTAAAGTAGAAACAATTATTAAACTAGACATAAGCACTGGCCCTTATAAGACACACCAGAATTTAGGAGGAATTTCGTTTTCCATCAAAACTTTGTGAATATTGTCTTATAGATATTTTAAATGGTTGTTTAGAGAGAGAAGGAATGATGGATAAGATCTTTAGTAAGTACTATGTGATGGTATGTAAGGAAACGTTTGAATAGCACCCAACTTTAATAGCCCCATGGGCAATTATATTACTTTCGGACATCACTGACTCTGAAAACCGCCCGTGGTCGTAACATTTAACGTTTGCTTGTTCACTAAACCAGGCTACGCATAGCTTAGTGGTTAGGGTGTTTTGCTGGCGATCGTAGGATCATTGTCGAGCTGAATTCACTTTTTATGTGCCTATTTGTAACCATAAATATTCATGAATCTGCATGGTCACCTTTTAGATGGCAAGCAAAAGAAATTCTTTATTGATTAAAAAAAAATTAACTATCGTTGATTTGGTGGTTATTTTAAACAGCTATAATCCATCATTTATAAACTATAATCTCTTTATTTGTAAAAAAAAAAAAAAAAAAAAAAAAAATTTTCAAATCATTCCTTTAACTTAACATTTAGCAGAAAATATCTAAAAAAAATGTTTGTAGTATCGTTACTAGACTTCAATTTTTAATGTAGATGCTGTTTTAACCCGTTTCAAGAATGCGTTGCGAATGCAGTTTCGTGTAGTT